>OY540833.1:17530474-17975049 GCA_961205895.1 Mythimna pallens | reverse complement strand
TTTGGAGAACCTACTTAGTATTGGAAATATAAAACATGTAACTGGAGTAATGCACAACCTTATTCACAATAATTAGAGAATTAAGTTACAATCATAATTTGAGCACTAAGATTTTATTTACATGCGCATGCGGGATTGCTCCGCATGCAAAAAATTACAAAATGCAAAAAAACGCGTCCCGAGTCCGTATTCCACGCATTATAATAAATAAACCGCATGATATTAAAAACACCCTGAGGTAGTGTTTTTTTAAAATAAATATCTTAATTGTAGACAAATAAGGACATAGGCACACTAAATTGGTAGTGCAACGTGATTAATATCTAGGCCGCACACCCAAAGACTAGTGACGCTATCAAGATTTATCAAGAATTTATCAAAATAGGTAACTTTTTATCCTAAAATAATATTTGAATATTTAGAATAAAAAATGTACCTATTTCAAAAATATAATATGTGGGTTTTAGTCTGTAAAAATCAAACACACAGAGCGGGAGAAATTATTTGATGATTTCGCACCTCAAAAAAAAAGCTAATAGGTAATTCGATATATCGGGCCTGCAATCTAATATTAAAAATTAAAAAAAAAACTTTTTAAGGTTTTTGAATTGACAGTAGCGTGTAAAGTATCAAAGTAAGTTTTTATATAAAATCAGCGATTTCACCCGCGTGAAAATTACTATTTCAACCCCTCTAGGGGGTGAATTTTGGAAAACATAAAAGGAAACCTAGTGTAAAATTTCACGCTTCTAGTCCCAATAGTATCGGCGGTACAGTTCAGTCAGCTTCTCTTTTTATATATATAAATTTCACAAACAGACTAGTATTGTATGTAGCCGAAATGAGAATGTTGAGATGAATGTGTGGTGTGACGAGAATGGATAAAGTGAGAAATGAGTATATTAGAGGAAGTTTGAAAGTGGTGCCAGTGACTGAAAAGTTGAAGGGGAATTGTTTGTCTTGGTATGGTCATGTAAAGAGGAGAGATGAAACGCATGTTACTAAAGAGTTATGAATATACATGTGGATGGGTGGAGAGGAAGAGGAAGGCCAAAGAAAAGATGGATGGATTGTGTGAACAGTGATATGAAAGAAATGGAAGTTAGTGATAGCATGACGGTTGACAGAATAGAATTGACGAAAAAAACGTGTTGCACCGACCCCAAATAAGATGGTACAAGGGCAAGAAGATGATGAAACAGACTAGTATCAATATCGGCAACCAGTGAAGTGTGGTTGTCAAATTGGCTCTCGTACTATTGAGTACAAGAGCCAATTTGAAAACAACACGAAGCGAAGGTGGCGCGCTTTCGCAGTCTAGATGTACAGCTGGCTCGGGCTGAGCAGATAAAAATTTCAACCACATGGACGTAATCTCCTTTTTTCTCTGTCAGCAGCTGCGTGGACAACATTGGTATAGAAACTGTCTCATACTAAGTTGGGTGATTTGGAATAGTTTGTTTATTGCTCGTTACCCTCACATCATCCACACAATACGTTCTCTGGAAGAGATACCCATACTAATTAATCGGCATCCATAATTGGTATACAATATATTTTTAATTTGATTGCGATGAAGTGCTTTTATTAAATAAAAACCGTCCAAATGCGAGTCGGACTCGCGCATGGAGGGTTCCGTACCATTATCTATACAACATCATCATCATCATTACAGCTGAAAGACGTCCACTGTTGAACATAGGCCTCTCTCAAGTGTCGCCACAATGAACGGTCCTGTGCGTCTCGCATCCATCGGATTCCCGCAACCTTTACCAGGTCATCGGTCCAAATTATAGGAGGCCTTCCAACGCTGCGTCTTTAGGTACGCTTTCGCCACTCCAGAACCTTTTTCGCCAAAGGCCATCTGTTCTGTGAGTTATGTACCCTGCTCATTGCCACTTAGGTTTAGCGATTCTTCCTGCTATGTTGGCAACCTAGGTTCTCCTGCAGATATCTTCATTCCTGATTCGATCACGCAAGGTAACTCTGACCATAACCCTTTCCATTGCCCATTGGGTGACTTTAAGCTTTCTGATGAGGCTCATTGTGAGCGACCACGTTTCAGAGCCATATGTCATCACGAGCAACACGCACTGGTCAGACTGGACTTTCGTCTTGAGAATCTGTGCTGTGTTGGACGAGAATATACCGCGCAGCTTCCCGACCGCTGCCCAGGCAAGTCGGATCCGACAGTTGACCTCTTTCTCGAAATTAGATCTACTCAACTGGATTGTCTGTCCGAGGTAGACGTAATCGTCCACAACTTCGAGTGCAGAGTTTCCGATCTTGATAGGAGTAGGTGTTACATGGTTGTTTATCATGACTTTTGTATTTACCATGTTTATTTTGAGTCCCACTCTTTCGGAAGCTCTACTGAGGTCATTGAACATTGTGCTGAGCGCCTCCGTAGTCTCAGCCATGTCTAGAATGTCGTCGGAAAACCGAAGGTGAGTGATGTTCTCGCCATTGACATTAACGCATAGTCCACTCCAGTCCAGAACCTTGAAGACATCCTCCATTGCGGCCGTGAACGTTTCGGAGAAATGACGTCATCTATACTACATTAGACACTATATAATACCCTTTTTAAAAACAAAAAAAATTGTGGGACCTCCACTTAAATATTTATTTGATTCTGTTTTTAATATTTGTTGTTATAACGGCAACAGAAATACATCATCTGTGAAAATTTCAACTGTCTAGCTATCACGGTTCATAAGATACGACCTGGTGATAGAGAGATGGACGGTGGAGTCTTAGTAATGTTTTTATTTTATCTACTATATAAAAATAAGTCGGGTTTTCCTTCCTGACGCTATAACTCCATAACGCACGAACCGATTTCTTGAGAGATGAGATGAGAACTTAAGCATTTACAGTCAAAACATAACATTTGATGTAGTGGAACTGATGGAGAAGACCAGAAATGGCCAACGGAACTTCATACTCACATAGATATCATAATGAAGATGGTTAAGCGACTATAATAATACAAATAATGGTTCTGAATAGTTATGTTGAAAATGGTATCACCGAAGTGATCTGATGATGCTAATGGAGCCTGGAACTCCGTAATTAATCAATGTAACATAGCCCGTTTGGACTTATTAGAATTCTCATGCAATGCACTTTAGCTATAAGGTACTATCGAACTGATCTGATTATGGACCCGGAAGGTAGGCACAGGAACTCCGTAATTAATCAATGTAACCTAGCAGTGTTTGTTTTAATTGGAATTGTCATGAGAAATAATAAATTTGTTACAAAAAAAAAAATAAGCGACTTTACTTAAAATACACTGAAAGGGTCAAAATAACTTAAAATAATTTCGAAAGTCGGTGTTTCTTTGGTATTATTTGTTTCTTATTTAACACCGACTTCCGAAATTAAAGTTAGTTTTATCATTTTAGTGTTTTCAGGGTTCCGTACCTCAAAAGGAAAAAACTGAACCTGTACAGGATCACTTTGTTGTCCGTCCGTCTGTCTGTCAAGACCCTTTATCTCGGGAACGCATGGAGGTAATGAGTTGAAATTAAAACCATATACTAAGGTCTGCAGTCTCTTGAAGCTAAAAAATACAAACTTCTGAGTTAACGAAAAAAAAAGGTACGGCTGTTTATTTCGCAAAAAAACGTGTATTTTGACACTCTCATGGTAAACAAAATTCATAGGGTACTTCTCGTTGATCTACAATTCTGAAATTTGGCATGAAGCAAGGTCTCATAGCTCTCAATTCGGGAATTGAACTGTTTTTATAAGTATTTTATTATTAATTCGCTTGCATTTAACCACCATTTCACATCATGGTAAGCGATGTTGTGGTCGACGATTGAACACGTTTTCCTAGAAGTAATGTACCATTGACCTATAATCCTGAAATTTGGCATAAAGCATGGTCTTATATAGGAAAAAATCTGAAAACTGTAAATTTGTAGTTACGAATCGCAAAAAAACTTTTTTTACGATTCGGAAAAATTTTCATAACTCGATTCGGGAATTGAACTGTTTTCAAAGGGAGTCTTATTAATAGGGCCCCCTACTATGGGTACGGAACCCTAAAAACGATTAAATTGTTACTATTTAAAGAAACAAATTAAAGAAGATAAGTAAATACTTAATTCAATCTATTTTCAAGTATGACGCATTTAGATCTTCAATCCAAGCCATCATTCCACCCTCACTCCCATAAAAATAAATCACCGCAAACTTACATCAATACTTATATCTACCAGTACTCCAAGTACTCACGTCCCCCTCTCATTTGTTGAACCATCAAACCCCCTCCTACTTTTCCTCGTCACCCCCTTCAGAATCCGTTAATGCCAAAGAGTTCTAATTCAGGATCACTGGCTTACTCTGATGGATTCGGTGCTGAAATGATTGCTTCAGCTTAAAGCAACTGGAGGGTTGAAGATGGCGTTTAAGATTCGTTGGGGGAGTTTTCTTGTTTATCTAAAACGTGGAATTTAGAAAGTTTTACACATTTTTGCCTGAGTATGATTGATTTGGTAGCTACCAAAAACTTTGTTTGCAGTGGTGACCGAGTGGTAATGGCCCCGACTTACGATTTGTAGGTCGCGGGTTCAAACCCAGTCAGGTGCATTACTTTGTGTAATTAAACATCGTGAGGAAACTGGCATGTCCTAGAATCAAAAATTCGAAGACATGTGACATTCACCAATCCGCACTGGGCCCGCATGGTGGATTACGGCCCATTCCTTCTCCTAGAGAGGAGGCCTGAGTTCCAGCAATGGGAACATTAAAAGACTGATTATGCTTATGCTTAAAAACTTTGTATACGTTATGTTAAAAGCTGTACGTGCTTTCCAAGGCAAGAGGGAAACTCGGTATGTTAAAATAGTCAACCATCCACAGACCCTTTGACCCTTTCGGCGGTTATAACTTTAGGTACGAGCTCCTCTAGGTGGTGCGATTGACAGCATGTAACACGCTTTAAATTTTGTCAAATTGTCACATTCATATTGTCACTAGCTGTTGTCAATGGCTTCACTGGAGTGAAAGTATATAGTTGTCCCAAGGGAACATATTCCCGGGATAAAAAGTAACTTATGTGCTATTCCAGGACATGATCTACCCTCGTGCCAAATTTCATTCAAATCCGTACAGCCGTTCAAGCATGAAGAAGTAACAAACTTGCACACACACGCACACTCATAAATGTTACGTCTTGTGACTCTTTTCGATTCAGAAACATGATCTCCAGAAGTCAAGATATTTTATATTCAAAAAAGAGTACCTAGTTTTACTAACTGATATTACCATTTATATTTTGGAATATAAGGCCATTACCATTAAAATAAACATAACCATATAAATATTAACAAGCATCGAGATCGTTTTGTGACATGTGACGTAATAAGAACTGTCAACCTTGAGATATTGACTGATATTGAATCCCACGTCATATTCCTAATATTTCACTGTATCACGCCAAGGTAAAATATACCTTAACTCGCGAAAACTGGTTTCATTATTGAATAGATATAGAGTAAGTGTGAGAATTAAATATTTATTTATTTCAGGCATCATAATCAACTAGGTATATAGAGCAATACGCACTGCTCGCGGCTTCATCCGAGTGAAAAGAGTTATATTATTATATCTGTCATAGTAAACGACCCAAGAGCTAGATTGATGCGACACTATACTGAAGATATCCCGAATGTCAGCCTGTACGAGATTAGGATGGCGCTCAAGCAGCTGAAAAACAACAAGGCGTCGGGTGAGGATGAAATTACGGCCAAACTCCGACCGGTAAAACCGGTCCTTAAGGCCCTTCAGAAGCCATTTGATTCCGTCACACTCGAAGGAAAAACGCCACGGGCATGGAGCAGAGGTGTGGTTACTCTTCTTTAAGGAGGGTGACAATGCCCTGCCTACAAATTATAGGCCTATCTCACTTCTGAGCCATGTCTAGAAGCTGTTTTCCAGAGTCATCACGAACCGTCTCGCGCGCAGATTTGACGACTTCCAGCCTACCAAACAAGCCGGATTTCGTCGGCACCATAGACCACATACATACGCTGCGGCAGGTTATACTGAAGACTGAGGAGTACAATCAGCCTCTCTGCTTAGCGTTTGTAGACTACGAGAAAACCTTTGATTCGATCGAGACTTGGGCTGTACTGTAGTCTCTCCAACGGTGCCAGATTAACTATCAATAGATCGAAATGCTGAAGTGTTTATACAAAAACGCCACCATGTCGATCCGACTTCAGGACCTTACCTCGAAACCTATCCTCTTGCAGCGGGGTTTGAGAGATGTAATTTCTCCGAAACTGTTCACGGCCGCAATGGAGGATGTTTTTAAGTTTCTGGAATGGAGTGGACTAGGCATTAATGTCAATGGCGAGTACATCACTCGACTTTTGTTTGCCGACGACATAGTTAGTCATGACTGAGACTACGGAGGAGCTCAGTCAATGCTCGGTGTCCTCAACAGTGGAATTTTTTTGGCAGAAAAGATGATGATGATGATGATTTATCATAAAGGAATTTACTACTGGGTTCTGAGATAACTTGTAGTATCCAGGTGTACTCTTTATTCATTTTGATTAAGATTAATTGATAAAAAAACACTTAATTAAAACTATATATACACTAAAGACAAAAACTACTAGCTAAAATATGGCGTCATAAAATTCCTCCGCATCGTTGTCGACTGGAAGTTTGCCCAAAAAGCTGGCGGCATTGCCACGTTGTATGGCAATGCTTAATCTCCAGGTCATATTAATATTAGAAGTAAGTTAGATTCATCAAAATAAATTCAGTTGTTTAAATGTAAAAACTGGGCAAGTACGAGTCTTAACTTACAGAAAACAGTTCAATTCCCGAATTGAGTGATGAAGATTTTTCCGACGTAATTACAAATTTACAGTTTACAAATTTTTTCCTATATTTGTGTTATGAGACCTTGCTTAATGCCAAATTTCAGGATTCTAGGTCAACGGGCAGTACCCTATGATTTTCCTGATAGCTACAACCTAGGGGTCTTTAAGTCAAGAATGAATGGGTAACTTCTAGGCAAGCTTAACTGGCCTGTTGGTACAGCTATGCCGTGGGTTCGATTCCTACCCAGGGCAAATGTTTGTGTGATGAGCGCGATCATTTTTTCTGTGTCTGGGTGTAATTTATCTATATATGTATGTATTTAGAAATAATATAAGTATGTTTATCAGTTGTCTAGTACCCATAATAAAAGCTCTGTTTAGCTTGGGATTAAACGGCGTTGTGTCATAGTTGTGAAATATTATTTTATTTATTTAAGCGTGCTCCATCGTCGACAACATCATCGCTTACCATCAGGTGATATAGTAGTCAAACGCAAGTCTTATTTAATTATATTAATTATTTTTAATTATATTATTAAAGAAAATTATTTGCTTCTGTAATTATACTTTGTTGTAGACTAACTTTGTTTAAGTGCTCAACGTCTTACCACTTAAAACGCCACACCGCTGTGCAATATTTTCCCCGTAAAGGAAACTGCTTCAACCGATGCTTCAACCGAGCGATGGGTTGGCAAACAGGCCGACGGCACACCCGGCAGAAAAGTAGTTATAATATCCTATAATGCACACCTGTAACAATATGAATTTTACAATGACCAAGTGCTAAGAAGGGTTTTTTGTGGTGGGAAATCATCCACTGTTTTTTCCCGTGGAATACTGTCTAGAGTGGAGCGATAGAGTCAGATCTTTACTTACTAAAACATACTTATATCCTTTATTTGCCCTTTACGTTCTAGGAGAGGTCTTAGAATAGAATAGAATAGGATGTATTCGGTGCAGGCAATACAATAGGCAACAACACAAAAAAGTTACACGTAAAGATTTACAATATAGTTGCCGAGCGTGCCTAAACCGAAAGGGTCGCCAACTCAGCAATTGCTGGGTGTCAGACACCCAGCGCTGATTTTCAGCTGGCATCCCGCAGTGACGCAAAGATGATGGTAAATAAAATATAACATACATATAAATATAACCCTTACGAGTAGAACGTAACTGTTTCTCTTTCAGTGGCCCTGCATCGTCCCCTACGATTTGCTTACATCTTTTTGAGACGTGGACACTACGCGCCGTCGACAACTTGACCTTACCGGACGGCTGGACGGTGGACCTATTGTTCGTCGTGGCCGGGTATCGACCTGCAACTCGTGATGCTCAAGGCGTCGCTTGTTGCGGCTATCTCTGCCGCTAGCATTACTGCTTCACAGCAGGAGACGAGCCAACCCATTGTCTTTTGATCCAGACCATGGCCTAAACCAGGGCACGGCACAGAAACGTAACACTAAAACATTAATTTAACTATATTTCAACACTAAAATTTGCAACACTTTACACGTGACAAGTCTTAATGAAATAATTTATACCAAATTGAATTATGTTTCGCTCATTCCCCTAACAGGAGCAACACTAAATAACCCAAAATCAACGCAGTATTTCTTAGAAAATAATTTAACTTCTTCTGGCGCTATCTGAATTTCAGTTTAGAAGGTGAAGAGTTTCCTAATTTATGTAGATTGTTAGCACTTCCAACGGTATAAGGTGAGCTGAAATAGAAAATAATTTTCTTTAATATCCTTAAAGGAAATGGAGCGAATATTTTTTAGAAAATATACCAATCAGTGGTATAGTTTTCTCTTAGTATTTTTAAACCACTGTCGATTCTGTTGGTTCGGCTCGTTTTATCTTAGAAACCTTTAAGTTTATAGATAGTCAAGCAGAATAAGTATTTTTTTCTTTCTTTACCAAAAAACAAGACTTCGTTCCTCCACGCTGAGAATTACTCCTGCAAGGTGTCGAATTACGACACCCAAAACCGGAACAGCTACCTACCTGTAAACCATACAAATATTTGTTCCGTGTGGGAATCAACCTTACTATACAAAGTTTTTACTGACTAAAATCACACCTGCGTCCTTTAGTTGCCCTTTGCGTTCTAGGACTACAGGTTTCCTTTTTAGAAATTTCCCGCGGTCCTAGCTAGCGAGCATCGGCCCTGCTGGACGCCTACGGTTTGCTGACATCTCTTTGAGGCGCGCGCGGATCATTACGCGCTGTTGACGACTGGGCTCGGTCCAGTCAATTTTTTTTTTTTTTTTTTTTTTTTTTTTTTTTCGGTAGGAGTGGGAAATCCTCATGGACGCCCAAGCTGCCTCACAGACGAGCCAGTCTGGGCAGTGTCAGACTCCTACTGACTAAAACCGCACTCCTACCTTACATTTAAACCACGGACATGACGTCCGTGCCCTTGTTTGGTAATTCTACATTGTTTGCTTCTGGGCAACTCCACGTGCAAGTGGCGTCACTCCAGAGCACCTTTCAGCGATCATCACAATAAAAGCCGTCAGAATTTCAGGGTTTAGAGGCCACCAGCCCGAATCGATACCCAAGCGACAACGACCCACATACGCATCAAAAATCAGGAATCTCCCAACCTTCAACACACATACAACTCATCGCCGCCCGTAATGCCGCACCAAACAAATGGCCCCTCAACCCCAACAACTATACTTAAAACTAATACTTAGTAGGTACAATTAATAATATATAATTATATAATATAACAATAAATACCCTCTAGTTTAGTAGTAGGTCCAGTCAATTACCAGACGGCCGGACGGCAAGCTACCCATTGCTCGACTTCCGCAAGCTCGCGTCTACCGTGGCTGGAACCTGCGTCATGCGGAAAGTGAGGACGTCGTGTTACCGCTCCAGCCACTCCTCAAAGAGGGGACTTACTGCCATAATTGTGGTGTGCCCATTACTAAACACAGTGAAGCAGCCAATCGTTCAACCTCTGCACCAAACGTGCCATTATTCCGTAACGATTTTAAACTTACAATCATAGGTACTGGTGACGAAAGTAAGTGGACTGGTGACCTAAATAAATCAAATAGAATATATTCAGAAGGCAGTTCAAGTTAGGTAGGGGTCCTTGAGTTCAGTTTTAAATGTGGAGTCCAAAAAAAATATTTTAAACAGTTTTACCGAGACTCGATGAACCACATTGATACAGTGACAATAACAGAGACCATCAGGTGTAGCCCCAGTGCAACGAGGCTCGACGTGTCCCCAAAGTTAAGGGTCGTTACACTGTTTAAAAGAATGTTTATACCCAAAAATGTTTCTAGAACTGAAGCTCGTTAAAGGCAAATATTTTTAAGTAAGCAACACAGCCCACAATGTACCATAATATCAAAATATTGTGTACATAAATGACTTCGATATTAACTTATATTGACTACAAATATTTATAATCTTACTAGAAAGAAAGAAAAGGCATTGTTTAACTCATTGAATGCCCGGTGCGCGGATCCACGGGGGACACAATCGCTTTTTAATTGTGTCTCAAATTACGGCATACGAAAAGTTACGACTTGCACAGGACAAACAATAGAATAAAATAA
Organism: Mythimna pallens; assembly: GCA_961205895.1. Lineage (NCBI taxonomy): Eukaryota > Metazoa > Arthropoda > Insecta > Lepidoptera > Noctuidae > Mythimna > Mythimna pallens. Next base: position 17,964,617 of record OY540833.1, on the reverse strand, counting down.
AATTATTAACCAGAAACTTAAAATAAAATAGAATATTGTTATTCTATTTTTATTTTTATTAAAAAAAAAGACTTTTGCATTACCAAAAAGGCTCCTGTTTCAGCATATACTGCGATATTAAAAAACTATATATCAATAAAAAAATATAAGCTACGTACACTTAGGCATCAAAATACCCTTCCTCATCATCATCTAGGTAAGATGCAAACGTGTCCAGATGGCGACAATGCGTATATTTCTGAGGTAAGATCTGCAACACACACTATATCGACAGGCAAGGTAAGTAAAAAGACGTGTGGCTAAAATAGGTCCTACTTTTCCACTCAACATAAAAGCAAGCAAAGCCGCGGGTTTAACTAGTGCAGAGACGACGCAAGGAGTGTTCCTTTCAATCGTGAAGAAAATGATGAGGTGTGTATCAAGCGAAGCGGAAATAATTGGCATGAAAACTGTGTTACTGGTACTTCCACAGATATAGAAAACAGTTATTTGAAGCATTAATTCCATTAATCTATTACATTGAAAATGTAATTTACGAGTATTTTACATGTAAATAAATTATATAAATATCTTGAATATGTATTTTTTTTACCTCGTTGATCTCATGATGGCAAGCACGAGTGCTGATCGTGAGGTTTGATTCACGGGTCGAGTGCTTCTGCCAGTAGCTTTGTCCGCGTGAATATCAGTTATTGATGTTACTGTGGACGCGAAGTCGAACCTAGATCAAAATAGCCTAGATTCTTCCTTGAGGTTAAAATCTTACCTACTCTGTACCAAATTTGATCAAAATCGGTTCATTAGGGCAATTGTCAAAATCTCTTCGCTATTGTCATCCGAATGTCATCGCAAGATTCTGGAATACTTCGATCACATTGCAAAGAAAGGCAATGGAGACCTCGAGAGGCTAATCGTGACTGGTAAAGTAGATGGAAAAAGGCCTCGTGGGCGCAGCCCAATACGTTGATCCGACCGGATTCGCACCGCTCTTGACTCCACGATAGACATGACCCTTCACACGGCCAGAGACAGGAATAGATGGAGGAACATTATAAAAATGAAAGTGATGAAGCAGGGAGGTCACGAATCTCATCATTGAGGAATACGACGCAAAGATGAGGAGGATGGTAATTGTCATAGCGTAACATAAGAAAGAGTTACTTTCACATTTATAATATTAGTATGGTTTGCTTTGTAGCAGCCTGGTTTGTAGTTTCGAACTTGGTGGTGTGACCCTCCGTGCCTCAGAAAGCACGTAAAGCCGTTGATCCTTTGCCAGATCTCTCCCCCCGGTCGTGTCGGATTCCCGTCCCATTGAACTATGAGGACCTGTGTTTCCTGTGTTTCCACTCACGCTAGGACACTGAAAATATCTCCTGCGTACTTGGCTAATCTCTATTTAAGTTGGCTACTATGACCGCGTTTCGGTAGGGATTTTTTTTTGCGTCGTTCTTTTGTTTTGTTTCTAATGTGATTTGTTTACTTTTCTATCAATACTGGCGCTAAGCTATTTGAGTCAGATAGTTAACTTATAATACTTTTGAACATTTGGGTTATTTTGGAGTATTTTTTTTTAATAAATTGCTAACTAAACGGATTTTTTCTCGTTCTAGTGTGGAGCGCGAAGACGTGTCAGACTAGAACCGCACATGGGTCCTTCAATTGCCCTTTGTGTTCTAGGACCACGGTTTCTCTTTCAGTAATTCCCTGTGGTAGTCAAGCAGACAGAGTTGTCATCAAGAGATATCTGCAATGTTTTTCTATGTCGGCAAATGAGATTGTGAATGTGCGAAAGTTTATACCTCATAAACTTTCAACATACAAAAATACTTAGTACAGACCTCATAAAGATACGGACAATAAAACTCCGTGGAAAGTATTTATATATACGCATAAAAAAAAACTTACCACGCAAAAATGTTGTGAAGTAGGCGTAATTTTGTGTTAGAATTACGCCTATTCAAGAAATATTACAACAAAATAATCTCCTTGAAATAGAAAGCACTAAAGCCTGAGCGCCCTAATTTCCAGTTCAAAAATGAGATACAAAGTCTTCAAAGTGTCCAAAGTTGGGATATTTACAGCCTCCCCTAAGATATCTCTAGTATTATTTATGTTTGAATTCACAAATGATTTGCTTCAAAACTATATTAGAATATCTGTTGGTTCGTTAGGTACAAGTAAAATATTGCTATTGCGTTGATTACGTATAAAATATTTAAGTTTACTTAGAATTTAGGGAACTCATGGCTAAATTATAACAGCCGCCTGTGCGCAATGCTTGCCGAGGTCGGCCCGTGGATGAGTTACAGGGTTATTATCCATTACACACTGAAACTTTTGTGTCTCATAAAAGATTCAAGATTTAAAGATACAAAGCAAGTTATTTCAAATAAATCATTTACAGGCACTTTTGAATTGTCAAGAAGTCATTCAGTCAGAAAAAATTGCGCTAATTGCACATTCCAAAACGTCATGTTTATGGAGTCATCTCTGGAGGATGTCATCTCTATGGAGAAGAATGTGCAAGAAACTCCATGGACACTCTTTTCTCACATGTTTCTTGTCGCTATAATGCGAGAACAATGACATAAAGTAAAAATAAAAACTAAATACCTATAGATATTAAAATAGCAACTGGCAGCTAAGAGATGACCAGTCTCAACTGACAGCGCCCGTTCACGGACACGACGCGAATATTAGCACCACTCAGCTCATCCATTTTTAAGGGAACCGAATGATCCAAAAACACGTTGTTTGGCCATTGGTCCCGACAATCATTTAAATATCTTTGACGATCAGAAGCCAGTCTTGTGAAAGGGTGTATTATGTTACTTATCTACTGGATTGTGGAGGTATATTTTATAGACAATCGCTCAATGTAACATACTGGTATTCAGCGGCATCCGGTTAGACTGGAAGCCGGCTCCAACATAGCTCCAACCCAAAATCCCACTTAGCATAATCAGCCTGTTTAATGTTCCCTCTGCTGGGACTTCGGCCTCCTCTGTCTAGGAGAGCGAATGGGTCGTAATCCACTACGCGGGCCCAGTCCGGATTGGTGAATGTCACATGTCTTAGAATTTTTGTTTCTAGGACGTACCAGTTTCCTCACGATGTTTTCCTTCACCGTTTTGTGAAAGTGGTGATGAAATAAATTACACAAAGTAATGCGTCTGGCACGGTTTGAACCCGCGATCTACCACTCGTAAGTTGGAGCCGTTACTTCTCGGCCATCACTGCTCTCTAAATCCCACTTACGAAGTGTTAATAGGTAGATATTATTTGAAATATTGGTTTTTCTAAATCTGCATAATCGTTTTACGGTCCAATCGGTACCTACATTAAAACATTAATTTTGTGTGTCCGTCCTCGTATGTTTTCAAACATATCCGGCAATATTTTCTTTAAATTCCGAAAACGTACTCGTTAAGTAAAATCATGAAAAACCGGTCAAGTGCGAGTCGGACTCGCGCACTGAGAATTCTTTACAACCTTACTTATGCAAATAGTTCGACTGAATCGATTCTCGAAGATGACACGGAACACTAAGAATCACAATAAGGACTAAGCGGCCTACCTGATGGCTACAATCCGGGAATCTTTAAGTCAAAAATGAATAGGTTATGGGTAGCTCGCCGTCCAGCCGTCCGGACCGAGCCCAAGTCGTCGACGGCGCGTAGTGTTCCACGCTCGCCTCAAGGAGATGTCAGCAAACGTAGGGGCCCAACAAGTTCAAATCCTACTGGAGCCATGGGTGATACGAAAGAAAACCCCTGGGCCCTGAAACGAGGGCAAAGAAGGATCAGGAGTGGATTGGAGTCAGTAAAAGTCTGACACGCCCTCCCGCCCCACCCAGGGCGGGAGATATCGTTGGACGATTTCCCACCTTAGGTTACTTCTAGGTAAGCGCGCTCCATCGTCTACCGCATCGTCGCTTTCAATCAGATGAGATAGAGGTAAAGCGAGACCATATCAAAAAAAAAAAATTGGCCTACCTTCCACTTTATAAGAGAACTAAATTACTTCCTCAAACATCAAATAAGAAAAATATTTAGACAAGGCCAATTCAAAATAACTATAAATCAAATGGTCACTTAAAATCTATTATAAGAGTGAATGGTAGAATTAACGCATCAATCTCGAGACAATCTCGACACACTTTTTAAGATAAACGATAAAAAGTAGGAGCTCATCTCCGATCAATTTGTTTTTTTGTTGGACAGTCTGCGACAGTAGCCGTATTCTGAGAAACGATAATTCTACGAGCAAGTATCGTGAAATTAACCATGCTCAAGAGTAGTTTTTTTTTTTATTCGATATAAACCAGTGCTTGACTGCGATCCCACCTGATGGTAAGCAGTGATGCAATCATTGATGGTGAGGCGCACTAGTTTATTAAGAGCCTATTCACTCTAGCCTTGAAGGCACCTAAATTATAGTTTGATGATGATGATGTACGCGGAATAAACGACGAAGCAAATCGCTTAGTTCGGACCGTTGAAGTTTCAATAACGTAAAGGTGGATACTCGCCGTACGTCGGGTTGTCCGATGGTAGAAAGGAGATGGCGGAATCAAGTCATGCAATTCCCGCGCTAACTCTCCAAAATGAAACCTGTAAAATACCGATAGGCTGGCTACCCTGCGCCTGTGCTCGAGGCTTTGTAGATTGGACTTAACCAAATCTGGATCCCCAATTAGCCTCTTCGCACGCCTTTCTACTGAGTCCAAAGCTGCTAGATAGCATTTTGCAGCACCAGCCCATATGTGACTGCAGTACTCCACACACGATCGGACCTGTGTAGATAAGTTAAAAGTAGAAGGCATAGACTCATAGTGGAAGAAATTATAGGTACAATACATTATACTTTGTGTCGAAAATATTTATTTCATATAACGGCAAAATTTTATAATAATAATAATATTATAATATTCCACAACTTTCACTTAACGCCATCTAGTCCCAAACTAAACAGAGCTTGTGCTATGAGTACTAGACAACTGATAATCATATTTATATATTTCTATATACCTACATACATATTATAGATAAATTTCGCCCAGACACAGAACAAATAATCATGCTCATCACGCAAACATTTGTCCTGGGTGGGAATCGAACCCACGACATCCAGCATAGCAGTCAGGTTCACTGACCATCAGACCAACAGACCAGTCAATAATTGTCATTTTTTTTTAATTGGTATAAACCAGTACTTGACTGCGATCCCACCTGATGATGCAGATTGATGAGCAGTGATGCAATCATTGATGGTGAGGTGCACTAGTTTATTAAGAGCCTATTCACTCTAGCCTTGAAGACACCTAAATTATAGTTGGACGGAAAGACCGCAGCAGGCAAATTGTTCCAGTCCTTCGATGTACGCGGTATAAACGACGAAGCGAAGCGCTTGGTTTTCAAATTCAAATTCATTTATTTATTTTGTGAACATAAGTGTTTTTTCAATATTTTATATTTCAATCGTACAAACTATGTTCCGCCGATAGGCATAAAATTGTGTATTATGTTGACGTGAATAAGTCCAAGTAGTCTTCATGTTATTGTTAAATAACAAGCTTTGGACCCATCACTCAGTTATCCACTATCGAGGCCTCACAAAGAAACGAGGCGTCTCGGAACCATGCATTTTTACAGGATTCTAATTAGCCAATGGCACACAATAATATCTTTGCGGGACTTTGTAATTGAAAAACTTAAAGAAATAGTTGTTCGTCGTATCGTGAGTGCAATCAAAAACATGTAAACATATATACACAACATGTTTTCTTTCTTTCTTTCTTACACAAGACACCCAAGGCCGGAAAAAATATTTTTAGGCTTTACAAATATTTTTTCCTTGCGGACAATCGCACCTACGACACGTGTAGCCAGGATTACCAACTACAAAGGAAGAAACAATTTTAATTCTAGATACATAAGTTTACATCAAACTGCCTTATTATTACAGACTATTAAGGGTATATTTCTTATGATGACTAAAATCAACAACCGCCACGTCCTTTTTCCTCATATTCTTTCATCAACGCACTCCGCACGTTCAACCTTCCTTATCGTTTCTACATCGCTTCAATCTCGTTCCCCGAATATGTAGCCTGCAATTCATCAAGTGTGAACCATCTATCATTGTCGTAGCGGTCTGCAGTGGCCTTGTGAACCTCCCTGATAACGAACAAACCGAATCGGTTCCGAGATTCATCGATCCAGTGTATGTTATGTCACATGAGGTCTTTTGAAAAGACAAGTCATCATATTTGTAAGAATTTTTTAATAGATTGTGTTATTTTGTTGTCAGACATTGGAGGTCTTATGTTTTTTTTTCTTAGAGAGAATCATCAAATAAGCTCTCCCGTTTTGGGCGGAGCGAAAGCGGTTTGTCAGACGTTTACTGTCTTACAGGCCACTGTAACTCTCTAACAATTCTGCTGCCCATGCATCGGTCCTAGTGAGCCCCGTCCGTTTTGATGATAACTCTTTGAGGCACATCGAGGAGGAGCAAGTTAAAACTTATTTTAACAACATTTGGCACTAGCAATCACTGTTTCTGGTGGTTTTGTTCGACCAAACTTGACTAGAGTCTTGTCAAAACTGGCTAAATCTTCACTCTTTGTATTATATTGGCCAAGTGAAAAAGTTGTATCATGTTAGGACTGACAGAAAAAACCGACAACTAAAAGCTTAACGTTCCTCCATTATCTATTGTTTTTCTCCGAACAAACCTACTCAATTTGTAACTCTACGAAACAAGACATTATTCTGTGGGTACATCACAAAGACACTTTCGCTTAGAACACAACAAAACCTTAAGCACAAACTCGTAACTAACAAGAGAATAATTTCCAAAGATTTCTCAAACTACAAACACTTGGACTTCTCTACAAACTTAGTATTTAATCCACTTAAATTCACGAACATGGTCGGGAACTCCGGTTCAGACCACAACTTAATACAGTCAGCTTTGTGTTCTAAGTATGGAAAACAGGACTGATTTATAATTTCTATTACGAACAGAGAATGGGCCCGAAACACGGATAAGTTTTCTGCTTAAATTCCTGAAATATTCCTAAATAGAAATGTTTTGTTGTTTGGGTATTGTGAAAGTGCGTAATTACAGATTTAAACTTGTTAAACTTTTGGTGGACTCATTAATTATTTGGTAAATATTTTTGGTTATCGTGGCGTAACTACCTAAGTACCTTCTTTATGTCTGTCGATATAAAATTAATGAATATATTTTATAGGTAGGTAAGCCGGAAAGTCACCCTTCCTAAGGGTCTCAGTGGTCCCTATATTTAGATCATCATCATCATCATTTCTGTCGACGGACGTCCACTGTTTGACATAGGCCTCCCCAAGTTTCGCCACAATGAACGCGTCTCGAATCCACTGCATTCCCGCGACTCTCATCAGGTCATCGGTCCACCTTGAAGGAGGTCTTCCAACGCTGCGTTTTCCGGTGCGAGCAATATTTAGATATTGAACGCTTTTCTTCACAGATTCTAGTTGGATATCTGGTGACAAAATATTAAAGAAAATAACGTAGGTAAGTGATTTTGTAATCATTATGGCATAGAAAAATGTCATAATCTAAGAGCACTAAAATCTTTTCACCAAACACGTGTTCATGTAAAACTAAATCCAAAATGTAGCCTTTCTTTTTAAGTTACAACATGCTCCGAAAGTTAAAAATACAGATGTCGTCGTCGAAACGAAACACAAAGAAAATTAGAACATTAACGATTCGGCAAACGTGTTCAAAGAATACTAAGTAATATAGAACTTGACCTTTAATATTTAACTAGGAACACAAAGAAAAAATTGAATAACGTGGTTTTAAGGAAAATTGCTTCCACGATCATTTTTTGACCAAAAAACGTAAATTTTTCCTAAGATTCATAATCTACTTATTCCCAACAATTAAATACGTACTTCCCACGCAATATTGTTACTATAATTATTTCGTTTTAGCATGGCAATAGCGGTCATTACTTTTTCTCTAATATCTCTTCTTATAAAAACGATCTATCACTTTTTATCAGTAACAGAACTTCATAAATTCAAGTCGATTTAGGACGCTTATCACACTAATATCATAAAAGCGAAAGTAAGTATGTATGTATATATACATTTAGTGTGTATATATTTGTTACTCCTTCACGCTCAAATGGCTGAACGGATTTGGATGACACACGACTAAATCATGTCCTGGAATAGCACATATAATACTTTACATTTTGGTGACATGTTCCCTAGCGATAAAAATCCTTGCCATCCCGGTGGTACGTTCCTATGGGATGATTTTCTACTTTCACGCAGGCGACCCTGCTGGCAGAAGCTACAGGCCGAAATACATATGCCTGTAGCTGGCACAAAATTATGCATACTTGTTATGGCTCACTGGCATGCCAGTGAGCCATAACAAGTTCTGACTGGTACATGTCACTATAGTATGCAAGCTACTTGCATAATTTTGTACTCTTGTGGATTTCGGCCCTTGAGTTTGTATTACCAACTTAGAAAAAAAATCAGGAAAAGGTCACTGACCGTTATTGCCGTGCTAAAACGCAAAAACTATACCATACAAGATCGTTAACAAATAAAATAAAAGCATCACTATTTTCCGATCTTTTCTTTTTGTTACCACATTCATTAGTCGTGCGTGATTTTCTTTTTTTCCTTTACGATACGGCAAATTAATGTTTCTTGTCTGAATTGTATTTCAACCTAGTTTCGTATTCATCCCATTATAGCTTCAGACATTTGAAACGGTTTATCATTGCACGATTGATCGAGCGTTTGTCGACGTGCGTTTCAAGTTACCGGATTTTATTAGACGTTTACACATGCTTTATAAAAACCAGCTAGAAGTGAGTCTGACTCGCGTACTAAAGGTTCCATCCTACCAAAACTAGAATAGTTAATTTCCTTTGTTTGATAAAATTAACCATGATAGGGGTCATAGTAGTAAGTAATCTGTGAAAATCAATTAAACAGATGTATTCGTGACTTTTAAGGTTATGAAGAAACAGATTTCTGGCATGCAGACAGGATCTTTAAGATAATACTTAATAGATTTTATTTAGGCCAGGCTACCCTCAAATTCGATGGTTGCGAGACGCGCAGGACCGTTCATTGTGACGACACATGGAGGGCCTATGTCCAACAGTGATGAAACGACCTTAGTCGGCGATCTCATCATATTTTACCATTAGGTAAAATACTAGTCAAACGCGATCCTATAAAAATATTAAATAAAAAGATCAGGCAGATGTATAGCTAAACATCTGTTTTTGTATCAAGTAGACTTAGTAGTAGGTTTCACTTCTGACCACTGAACCCTAAAACGTGTACTTATACGTGAACACGCGTTCGATCGTTCGCTCAACGCTTCCTGCCTTTGAGGCCTCGTTCTAATTGTGAGATTTTCTCTGTCCTTTGACCTTTGAGAATTGCCCTTTGATAGATTTTTCCTAACTTCAAATCGATCTTCCGTATGACATGATTCGTGTCTGTGGACGTGGGATAAATAAATTGGTCATGCTAACACTGTGTGCCAATTTTAGGCTCTCCGGGTCCCCACGTAATCCTTTTAGTAATTTATTAGGAGATGTAGAATACTATTGATTTAGGGTTTCGTATAATGTGACAGGGGTGAGCCGATATAGTTTTCGGCACGATTTGAACATTAATAATGTTTAAACAAAGGTATTTTTCGGTGTTTTCGTAGTTTAGTTTTAGGAATTGTGGCGGCAAGTTAGCAACAGAGATTTAAATAAAATTATATTTATTTAATTAATTTTACAGACTGGAATTTAAATCGCACACAACCATGCATTAAGTTCATAATTCAGAATCTCTGCGGGTTTCATAACTGCGGAAAAAACGCAAAAACCGACGAATAATTAAAACGCGGCGTCCAGAATCTGTTCGCCCGTGTACTGTTGCGTTTGCGTGGAAGTATTAAGCCGAAAATAATATAGAGCAGTGATAAAAATCAAATCTCGATAATAACCTCATCGGAGGTTATATATTTGAGCCGTTTGGGTTGAAACACTGGGGCCATGGGGTCCGAGCGCTTATCGAGTTGTTCGGGATATCAGCAAACAGCTGGTCGATTCTTCGCGTGACCAGAGAGCTGGGCTTTTCTTCGGTCAATGAATCAGCATTGCCATCCAGCGTGGCAATGCTGCCAGCGTTCTGGGCACTTTTCCCATTGACATTGATGTGAACGAATTTTTTGATGCCCTATGAGTTCTTTTTCTACACGTTTGTACATATTATTATTTTCAGTTTGTTTGTATACTTATTAAGTTATAATATTGAATAGTTAAAATGTATTTATATAAATTAATAAACATGTATGATAAACTAAAAAAAAAAAACTTCTAAGCGTAATTTAAAGATAAGGCTTGAAAACCGTATATATTCGTAGTTACATAACAAAATAATTACTTTTTGTGATAAGGAAAAACCTTCGAGATTTGATTCGGATATCGAACTATCTACGTACCTACTAGTATGTCTAATTTCTATAACTCGCACTTGATCGGTTTTTTTATGTGTGCGTAAGCTGCTTGACTGCTTTATACATTTCCAAAAAAAAACATATTAAAATTGTGAGGTATGAACTATTTAGTTCAATTAAATGCTGAGGCCTTTTCTAAAGTGAACCACTGGTGTTCACTCGACAGTCGAAAGGTTAACAACATACCTAAGGAATATCACCAGAATCTACGAGTATTAAAACGATTATTAGTAGTAGGTTTTAGTCAGTTTTAGCTATGTACCTTAGGTTTCCTAACTTGGTATCTAGCTAGCTTATTTAAAACTCAAACGGGTTTTAAATTATTATTTTTAGGTGGGAAATCATCCAATGACTTCTCCCGCCCTTGGACGGAGCGAGAGGGCGTGTTAGACTTTTACTGACTAAAACTCAATCCTAGTTCATTCGTTCCCTTGCATTCCAGGGCCCCGGAATTTCCTTTCAGAAGTGAACCCATGGTTTTGCTGACGTCTCCTTCAGGCGCAGGACGGTCAGGACGGTTACCGGACAGTCGGATGGCGAGCTACCCATTGCTCGTTGTCCGCAAGCCCTTGCCTACGGTTTGAATAAAACGTTAGCACAGAGGTAGACCATGTCTTGGAATAGCACGAAGGATAGAACAGAGTAAACTAGTTTGTCCACCAGAATAGTAACAATTTTACAGATACTTAAATCTATGTGTACAATGGCGGTCTTATCGCTGACAGCGATATCTAACAGACCACTTTAGGATGGACTTTAAGAACACGAAGAAAAGAAGAATATTTTTATCCAGGTAGTATGTTTTCTTGTGATAATTTTCTACTTTCACGCGAGTAAAACCAGCGGCAGAAGCTAGTATATACGTACACGCACGTGCACGTGTACGTATGTGTGTGAGTGTACTATGAAGTAGCTGCGACTCTTAAAAGCTTTTCAACTCTTTAACGACGGCAAGATAAGGATTGAAATGGCTTAAAAAGATGATACTATAATGGCGGTGAGTTGAACAACATTCGGTGGGTCAGATAATGCTGGGCTGGCTGTGTCTGTTCAATACACTGGTAGAACTACACTGCACACATGTGCGCCACGTACGCCGATCTGGGCGAGTCGGTCTCCATACATTTTATATGGCAATTGGACTTGTAGAGCTACATTAAATCCACGCCACGCGACGTCGTTCTACCCACAAATCAGGCGTGGTCCACGTGTGCGTCGGTCTAATGTATTTCTAGCTTATCTCCTGTCCTAAATGCATTACCCACAAAACACTGACCCACAAATACAGGTAGATAGACATGTGCAGGCCAGTAATGTAGCCACAATGGGTTCTGCGTGAAACTAAATTGTTCCTAATTTCCTAAACCACATTGATATGCGGTTGGTAGCAAATTAGAGCCAATAAATTAGGGTTTCATTCAAGCTAAAACCGACCACAGGTAGAACATCCAATCGTTTTGAGAACTTTCTACATGAATAATTCAGAAGAGATCATCATCACTATCATTTCAGTCGAAAGACATCCACTGCAAAGACAAAACAAACTTTGGAAGTATGCGGAACAGAGAGTAAAGTCACGCAAACCTCCGTTGAAACGGGAGGATCTTCCAGCCAGACAGGTGTTATGTCTGGTGGGCAACTGCCCGATAGATGATTTCGGGCTGTTCTATATGTTCTAATCGCGCGAAGAACTTTAATTGCGCGATGCAGGATTAGTTCTTTGTGACGCCATAGATATTGCTACAAAACAAACAAACAAGTACATAGGGTATAATGGGAATGGGTGGTAGGTATTATTTTAAAAAACGGCTTCTGTCCAGAAATATGAACAACTTTCAAGAATGTAACATAGTCAATTCAATTACAAAAACCCGGCAAGTGCCAGTCGGACTCGCGTACTGAGGGTTCCCTACAAACTTACCTATGAAAACAGTTCAATTCCCGAATTGCGTTTTTCCGAAGATTTTACCGATTCGCAAAAAAAGTTTTTTTGTGACGGAACTGCAAATTTACAGTTTACAGATTTATTCCTTTATTTGTGCTATGAGACCTTGCTTCATGCCAAATTTCCGGATTCTAGGTCAGCGGGAAGTACCCCATGAATTTTGATTTCCTTGAGAGTGTCAATATATATATACGATTTTTTGCGACATAAACGGCCGTGTCTTTTTTTTCATAAACTCTGAAGTTTGATTTTTTACAGTTTCAAGGGACCATAGACTTGAGTAAATGGTTTTAATTTCAACTCGATACCTTGACGCGTTCCCGAGATAAAGGGTCTTGACAGACAGACAGACAGACGGACGGACAACAAAGTGATCCTATAAGTATTGGAATCCTTATTATTCTTTTAAGGTACGGAACCTTTTACAAGTTTGTAAAAGTTTTACACGCCCTCCCGCCCCTCCCGAGGGCAGGACATGTCATTGGATGATTTCCCACCTAAAAAAAAGGTCGTAGAAAGAGCTCAATAGTTCGACGAACAATACACACATATAAACAATATATACAGGAAACACATTTAGGTTTCGTGACATCTAATGAATTTTGCTAACTTAGCATTTAATCTAAACCTGTCTCAAGTATTACCTTAACTATATCAACTATGCTGGGACCTTGTTCGTTAATTACTCAGATATAATCAACGAAAGTTCCTTAACAAGGCATGCGAATGATCTGACAGAAGTCTATCTTACGAAAGTCAGATGTACAGAACTTACCTAAGTGTAGTTGACTTCGGCAGAGTCTTCAATTTGGTCGGTTTAATTATCAAGATTCAAATCTCTGGAGTTTGTGGGTAGCTAACATAGACATAGACAATGGACTGAGCACTGGGTTTTAATAAACTAGTGTGCCTCACCAACAAGGATTGCATCACTGCTTACCATCAGGTGAGATCGAAGTTAAGCTAGTCTATATTAAATAAATAAAAAAGTACAAAACTTATCTCTCTTTTTCCTTGTCGATATCACTCTTGACAGAGTGGTCGTGGTCATCGCTTTAGGTGTTGGTGGATAGCTTCACAACACGCCGCCACTCCTCTTTGATAGCCGCCTTCCTCGTACATTCATGCAGTGATGATAAGCCATTTACTACCGCTTTAATCTGGTCAGTCCACCACATAGGTGATCTTTCTCATGGCCTGGTACCCTCAACCTTTCCCTGGACCACAAATCGCTCAATAGCCCCTTCCTCTCAGCGGCAACTGTGACCAAAAAAGGTGAGAATACGAGACTGTACCAAAGATGATAAACGCTGCTTGATGCCGAGTTCCCGAAGTATACTCCAAGCATTCTATTCCAGCACCACATCTCTAGGGCGTCTACTTTCTTATTCTCTATTTCCCATAAGGTCCACGTTACGAAAACTTATCTATATACACCCAAAAAACGAAAACTGTTTATAAAGGGACTGTAAGGTCAATACCAGTTGATATTGCAGCGTGGTGTGGCGACCGCACTATGCTACTCACAGTTTGCGGCTAGAACGCATCCAAAAACGTTTTGACTAGCATCTAGCTTTCTCTGTGGGTATCGCTAAAAAAACGCCTTCGTGCAAGAACAGATTGGAGGTCTTGAAAATGCACAGCTTAGAAGAGCGGAGGCGTTTAAACGATGCAACTTTTGCATGTAAAATATTGAAAGGCATTACTGACTCAACAACGCTACTTGCACTTATTAAATTTCGCGCTCCTTGAAGGATTTCACGTATTTCATTCCACCAATAATTCCACTTTGTCCTCCGCAGAGAAGAACGGTGTTAGGATCTAACTCTCCAGTCGCAAGATTCTGTAGAGTTTTGAACAGCTAAAGTCATCAAATAGATTTTCACTTTGATTCTTTCTGTAGGCAGAAACCTAAAATTGTAAACTGTTTATCAGATTTTTTGTAATTGTTAAGTAAGTAAGATTAAAAGTGTAAGATTAAAAGTGTCTAAATATTAACTGTAATAATTATCTAAGTACTTAATTTTTTTTTTCATTTGTTATTTTGAATGTCAGCTTTTCATGTACACTAAAGAAGCAAAAGTCCATAGTAAAAAAAACAGAAATAAAATCGTGTGAAGCGAGAAATGACGCCATCTAGCGTAAAACCAGATTGAAATGTTGCTATTGATAACATTACATTGTACTGTTAATAGATGGCGTCGCTGTGCTTAATTAATGCTTATTATTGTAGTACTTTCTTTTTGTTTCTTTAAATATTGAAATAATTTATAATTTATTTTAAAGAGATGAAGATATTAAAATTGAATATCAATTTATAAATATTTGATTATCTATGTGTTAGTTTTCAAACTTGAGAGGGTAGGTTGAATAAGGATTTATAAATAATAACTAGTAGGTAGTATAGAGTATAATTGATACTTAGACCAAAAAATTATGACTAAGCTCAATTGTTTGTTTGCCAAGTTAATTTCGATTATCTCGTCCCAGCGCCTTTCATTAATTTTTTTTTTAACCAGGTGTATTGTCTACTTATTTTACCAAAATGAGTAAATATGCATTGTTATATAGATTTAGTAAAAAGAGCTCCAATAATTGCTAAGCATAATCAAGGTAAAAACTTGTCAGAAGACGCCAGAGAGACCAGTGTAAATGTAAGTAGTTTTTTTAACTCTTTTATATAACAAAAAACTCCTATATAATAATCATTATTTGGTATTATATATTTATGTTTTAATGTTGCAGAGAAAAAAAAGTTGTTCTATGGATATGACGATTTGAAGAAGAGGGTTCTTTAAAACACCAACAAAAAGCTGGCAGACTAAAACTAATAAACATATTGCAGTGTCAAACCATGATAAGGGAGTATACGAAGAAAACGGACATCTGTCGACGAACCACTATGCTAGTTTATTTGACACAAGCGTTGGCACTGTCCGTCGGAGGCTTGCTTACAGAAAACCATAAAAGGGCAAGTTTGCAGTTTGCTTTGGATCACATAAACTTTGATTAGAGTAATATCATGTTTACTCATGAAAAAACTTTTAAGTCCAGTGAACACGGACGGTTTTGTTTGTGGCTACAAGATAATAAATAATTATAATACTGATTTAATATTATTCACTCAGTACTTATTCTCTGTATTAACTGGAGACCTTGTTATGTGTGTTTAACTTAATATTCGTAATTAATACATTTAAAAAGTTATGAACACTTGATATGTTGTTGTGCAATTTTATAGTTTTTAGCCTACATTTAATCTTTTTGATCTTTTTGATAAAATTATCTGGTCTTTTGTTTGTTTTTGTTAAGGTTACATAAGCTTCAATCCTCTTTCCAATATTGGAAACGAATACTTAAGCTATGGCCTCAATAAGAAATTATATATAATATTATAATCTTATTTCGGTGATTAATAAACGGTGATTGTTAAATTTGAATAAGAAATTGTAAGAAATAAACATATTATTTTTTTAATAGTGCTTTTTTGTTTGATGAGCCTGTTTACCAGCATTTTTCTCGTCTTGCTGAGTAACTACCCACTTGAATATTATATTACAAATAATTATCCACTTGTTACCTTTGATATAATATTCCTACCGATTTCTTTAGTTTGTCATTCAAAAAGTGTGAGTACTACGTGAGATTTGAACTCACGGCTCATTGATTTACGCATCTATCTGCACATGCTAAACCACTAGGTCAACATGACTCTAGTTTGAATGATGAAATTATGAACTACAATCAGTTGTTGACGACAATGATGGATGACGCAAGTGTCTATTATTTGTTGAACTAAAAGTCAAGTTTATACTTTGTGAGATTGCCTTTGGTCGCTACTTAGCTGTGAAGAAACCAACGCCATCTAGTTTAATTTTGTAAAACTTGAACTTTAACGTGCAAGGGAAAATAGGCGTTAAGGTACCCAACCACTTCTAAAGGTTCATAGTACTTATAAGCTAACACTAATGTTTTTTTTTTAGTTCATGTGGTGATTACCTTTAAGTAATTGGTACACTATTTAAAGTTTTATAGAAATGTTATTTTTGTTTCAAGTTGTTAGTCTAAACAACTGTTGGTAGACCAAATAAATAAATAAATATTCAGGCCTAAGCGATGAAGGTGATACCGTAAGTCTGGGACGTGGTTCAAATTGAATTTTAGAAAAAGTCAACTGCTGGCAGCACTAATATTTTCTCTCTCTTAGTGCTTTACACTGGTAGGCTGGGGTTTAAAGCTATACGGGTTAACATCACACCCAAGGTCTTTTTTACATAGCATGGGTTTTTTTTTCGGGTGAGAAAATCATCTAATGACATCCCCGCCCTTGAGCGGAGCGAAAGGGCGTGTCAGACTTTTACTGACTAAAAACCCACTTCTGTTTCTTCTTTGCCATTGTTCTAGGGCGCCGGGGATCTCTTTCGCATCACCCAAGGCCCGGTGCGAGAGATCGCTGCCGCCGATCGCCCCCACGAGGACACGGCGCTGCTCTGCCCAGGCGGGGCTCACCTCTACCGTATGCTCTTCCGGGTCCTCCATGCGGTCCACACAACGGTGACACCCGGGCGTTTCTTCCGCACATAACATGGGTATGGGTAGAATGACAGCAGGACGAAAATATGCTATTTAAGATGAGAGAAAAGGATAGGTAGCTACATTGTATGAATCCGACAGCTGTCACCCGCACTGTCAAATAGCAGTTGTA
Source organism: Mythimna pallens (assembly GCA_961205895.1). Lineage (NCBI taxonomy): Eukaryota > Metazoa > Arthropoda > Insecta > Lepidoptera > Noctuidae > Mythimna > Mythimna pallens. Next base: position 17,947,422 of record OY540833.1, on the reverse strand, counting down.
GTGTAATTAGGGAAAGCTCAGTCCATACTCTATGTTGATAGTAACTAAGTAGGAGCTATCTTCGTGTTGTAATCGGACTCCTTGATTATTAATTACTTTTTCCTATAGGTTTCCGTTTCCGGTTGCGAGAGTTTGTTTCATTAATTCGCGGAAATATTTTCTGGGTGCAGGAATGGTTATCCTAATCTTGGAATTAATTAATTCCTTAGAACAAGTACCAATTTTCGTGTAACCACTTTTCTCAAAGCTAGATTTTTTTCAAATACAATCTGGCTGTTCAGGGATTAGGGGAATGAAGTACTTAGATGTCGTTTAAATGATTAAAAAAATATGTATGATGAGACTTTTTCACCTTTTGGCTACACACAGTTTGTGAATTTAGTTACATAATAATATATATACAAAACTAGCTTCTGCCAGCGGCTTCGCTCGCGTTAAAGTAGGTTTCTCCATACAAACTTTGGACTCCTGTTTCATCCCCTTAGGAGGTGAAGTTTGGTAAATCCTCTCTTAGTGCTCGCCTACGTCATAAAAGGAAACATTGTGCAAAATTTCACGCACCCAGTAGTTTCGGCTGTACGTTGATATGTCAGTCAGTCAGTTTATCCTTTTATATATATAGATAAATAGCTGCTTTATAAAACACAATTAATATATAGTTTTAGCTGACTTCTCTAAAGACAATATTTATACATTTTTCGTTTTTTTTTAATGGTACTGGCAGACGTTGTCTTACCCGAAAGTTGGCACGTACAAGATAGTAAAAAAATTAAGAGCCCCGGTTGTGCCACCTACCGGGTTCAATAGCGTTTTCAAACCATGCAGGAACCTACTCAAGTATACACATTCATCCAAATCGGTCAAGCCGTTTAGGAAGAGGTAGCTGACAAACACAAGTACAGAATATAAAGATATAAAGCGTTCTGTATCATAAATTATCTAGCTCTAGATCTAGATATCTAGATCTTGGTATGCAATAAAGTATATATAAATAAATAATAATATACCTAATATACCATACTCATACAGAAACCATATGCATGTGAATCCATACAGATCACATACAGGTACATACATACAGTGGGATGAACTAGGAAGTGCGTGTGCATATCCTAGAATAACCCGCCTTTGAGATATGGCCACAGAACATATAAACATATAGCATAAGCACAGCATATAGAATAATCAGCCTTTTAATGTTCCCACTGCCGGTACTCAGGCCTCCTCTCAGGGAGAGGGAATGGGCCGTAATCCACCACGCGGGCCCAATGCGTATTGGTGAATGTCACAATATCTCTTCGAATTTTTGGTTCTAGGACATGGCGGTTTCCTCACGATGTTTTCTTTCAACGTTTTGAGAGCAGTAGTGATGAAATAAATTACACAAAGCAATGCGCCTAGCTGGGTTTGTACCCGTGGCCTACAACTCGTAACTCGGGGCCGTTACTACTCGGCCATCACTGCTTTCATAATATATATGCTTTGTTTATTGATAATTACCAATAACGACTAGTTAAAAAATTAAAATCATATCAGAATGACAAAAAACTAAACGTCGTTGTAGATTAAAGCGCGAGTGGGACTCACGCACCGAGGCGTGGGCTCCCAAATCGAGTTCCGAAGATTTTTCCGAATCGTAAGAAAAGTAATTATATTGTGCTATAAGACTTTTTACCAGATTTCAAGATTCTAGGTCAGCAGGAAGTACTCTACAGGTTTTGATTGATTACCTTGTAAGCGTCCAAATACGCCATAAACGGAGCATAAACGGCCGTATCTTTAGATTGCATTGACTTAGAAGTTCGACTTTTGTTCTGCTCCAAGGGTAGTAGGAAACCTGAGTATTTGGTGCTAAATTCAGCTTAATACCTTCACACGTACCTGAGAAAAAGGATCTTGATAGAAGGACAGAAGAACCAACAACCAGACGGACAACAGCGACTGGCCTGTTGGTCTAGTGGTTAGTGACCCTGACTGCTATGCCGGAGGTCGTGGGTTCGATTCCCACCCAGGACAAATGTTTGTGTGATTAGCACGATCATTTGTTCTGTGTCTGGGTGTTATATATCTATAGATGTATGTATTTAGAAATATATAGGTATGTTTAACAGTTGTCTAGTACCCATAACACAAGCTCTGCTTAGCTTGGAACTAGACGGCGTTGTGTAATAGTTGTGGAATAAAATAAAAAAACAAAGTGATCTTATAAGGGTTCTACTTTTGCGAAGTACGAAACCCCAAAAAGTAATTTTCCGAGATCTAAAGTCGAATGAGTTGACATCGAAACTATAATTAAAAAGCGTTATCTCTCATCGTTACGTCTTTATCAAACACTAGCTTTTGCCCTCGGCTTCACCCGCATACATAAAATATAGTCAATGCCACTCAGGAATAAAGCAGCTTTCAATTGGTGAAAAAAATTTCGCAATCGGACTAGTACTTTCAGAGATTACATCCTACAAACAAAAAAACAAACTTTACCTCTTTATAATATTTGTGTAGATAGTGTAGATTGCGTAGAATGACAACAACAACAAGCTTTTAAACCATGCTCATGTTGACGATACATGAATTGGGAAGGATTCTCTTAATCATCAATCGGGGTAGCTACCCCGGAAATCACTGAACCAATAAGTAAATCAATTACTCTTGAAATGACATTTCAGACCTTTCAATACTAGACCACGACCAAACTCTTGTGGGCGGAATTAAGCTCAGAAAGGTCATGATATTAATTTGTAGGAACACGATTACTTTATCGCTGATCCACAACGTTAATAATTAATGATTCGATAATATTATCAAAGATGAGAATAATATTCGATTATTAAATGTCATAGCATAATGATTATCTATCTATACTATTATGTAAGTATTAAGGATGTTATTTATTGATTTATTTGTTTATTTTACTTTTCATGTTAACACAAAAAAAGTTTTTTTTTTTATTTTCTTCAAGGACCTTTGTCACAATATTGACTATGTCGCTCCATCATAGTGAAATTTTGAATTTTTAGTTATTTTAAATGATATTGTAATATATTTTATTTAGGACTCTTGCCTCGTCTGATGTAGGCTTAACTAAGACACTGTTGCAAATACCGATTTCAAACATATTTAGAGTGCTAAACAAATTTCTCCTGAGACGTCCACCCCGCTCACACTTCACCTGAACAATGATGTATCTACGTCGGTACGTCCTCGATTAATCCGCATTTATTTTATAAAATTAAAAAAATAAGGAACGTAAACTTCCTCGATGGGTTGTGACCAGATTGAAGCCTCATGGTAGTAACAATATCTTTTCTATGAAGTGCATAATTATCTATCCAGGGAATTGTTAACGATTCAGGTAGGATGGTGTTGTACCGGATACCTTTCTCTCTTGATCTTTCATCATACTCGTAATAGATACTAGACATAGACTCGACACTTATTTTAGCTTCCATTTTTCCCCACATTATGCATAACTCCGGCATCGTGGGTTCGATCACAAGCATGTAAACTTAAATACTCAAGATCCACCACAGGCGCGAGCTTGCGGACGGCGAGCAATGGGTAGCTCGCCGTCCAACCGTCCGGTAACCGTCCGGACCGAGCCCAAGTCGTTAAAGGCGTGTACTGTTCCACGTGCGCCTCAAGGAGATGTCAGCAACTGTAGAGGCCCAGCAGGGTCGAAGCCTACTATGGCCAAGGATCTGATTCTGAAAGGAAGACTCGGCCCTGGTACGAAAGGCAACGAAGGAACAGGAGTGGGTTTTTAGTCAGTAAAAGTCTGACACTATCTCCCGCTCTGCCCAAGGGGGATGTCATAAGATGATTTTCCCACCGAAAAAAAAAACATACCCAAGATAGTCAGAACTATCAGTAGGTATAATATTAATTCCGTGCACGAATTGAACCCACAATACACAGCACAGCAGCTAACCACTCAACCACAGCGCTACCCGTGTCATCAGTTTTGAGGAAGAGCAAATATTAAATTCAGAATTAAATATTGTTAAGTCGGAAAAAAGTTACAGGGATTTTTTATCTACGGTTTTTAAACCGTGTGGGGTACATAATTGATACAACCGGTCTGTACCAACTTAAAGTCCTAAGAAAATTTAATCTCCTTATTTTAAATTGTAGATCGGACAAGCCGACGAACGGCGAATATCCACTCTTACGTTGTTGAAACCTCTAAGGTCTGGACCAAGCGTTTCGCCTCGTCGTTTATACCGCGTACATCGAGGGACTGGAATAATTTGCCTGCTGCGGTTTTCCCGTCCGATTATAATTTGGGTCTCTTCAAGGCTAGAGTGAATAGGCTCTCAATAAATTAGTGCACCTCACCATCAACGATTGCATTACTAATTACCATTAGGTGGGATCGCAGTCAAGCACTATCTTATATCAATTTAAAAAAAAAAGATATAAATAATAACAAATCGTACTGAAGTATCACTGTGAAAGATTTTTCAGGTATTTTCCTTGTAGTCCCCTGAAAAACTGAAACAATAAATCACTTGAAACATTAAGATTACAATAAACGTGTATCAAGCCATCAACAACCAATTTATTACCAAACATTGTACCTAAGCTTAGGAATAACAGAGGAATATATTCTGTGTTTTGTTCGGCAGTTGATGGATTTATGTCCAAATCAAAAAGAGATTAATTTGTTATTTCGTGTAGCCTTGACAGTGAATATTATGGTCATTGTCCAATGTTCTATTAAATATTAACGCTTAGAATGATATTCATACCGGCACGTGTAGCAAGTGTACATAGAGTGTTAAAGAATGGAGTGTTCACCTTTCCTTTAGAGCGTTATTCTGAGTTACAATACTTTGATTATTCGTATTTATGTCTTAGCTTAACTACCATTTAATTCACAGTTTTTTTCTACATTTCTTGTCGATGAGATAAGATTACAACTTGGATTTGGTAATTTTTTTCAGGCCTTCTGAACTAAACGTGAACTTTTATGATGGTTTTGTAATACAGATAGCACGTGTTTTGAAAAACTAAATGCTAATTAAAGATTTTCAGACCAGTTCCTTATAGGTCTGATATGGTTCATGGCTGATAGTAGCCGCATGAGAGATATATTATACTGTTTGTTGTTTTAGTTTATGTTCTTACATTCCATCCAAAGGTTGTCTAGTACCCATAGATTTAAATTTGTGTATTTATATATTTATTTATCTCAGGATCCTAGGGTTCTGAACCTTTAGAAGTACAAGGGGCCAACATCAATGATGTGAAAATAATGCTACATATTGAATATAGGCTACGGTATTGGGAGGTTTAAGTGGATTGGTGTCCAAGAACTATGTAAATGTTCTGTCTCTGCCTGAACAGTGTTATTAATATAGTAAAAAAAAAATATGTGCAATTAAGTTTATTATATTGTTTATACAATCGCGATTGCTTGCGATTGGACAGGCTTCTTTTAAACAACGGCTTTCTTTAGACCAATTACGATGATTATTAAAAGACCTGTATAAAACAAATCTTTTTGCGTCTATGTACTTTCTTTTAAAATGGCTGTGACTAATTTAATTCAGAAAAATAATAGGTGCAAGAATAAAATGAGACGTAAGTCTATAACAAACTTAGGAAATGGCTTAACACGCAATAGCTCTCCATGTCTATGAAATCTGTGGTCCTGAATTTACTAAAGAAATCAATACTGCTTTAGACTCGGAAAATTTATAATTCATGAACCTCACCTTTATATTATATAGGGTTCCATATGCTTATTTCATTCAGGATAAAATCAAATGAAAAAAGGAAAATATAGAAACGTATTTTTGTTATCAAAGCGGGGTTCATATTTCATTTTTGAATATGGAATTGGGTTTCAAAATGGTTTCAAAAGACTTTGTATAAGCGGAAAATATCCAACTTACACGTGCAGAATATTTTCTAAACAATATCAATATTCTTTGCTTTTTTAAACCAGGAATCTTATTTACATTTATAAAATACTTAACTAACTATAATTACTTAATAAATTAATAAAAACCCTACGCTAATAACAACTAACTAAAATCAAACTAAAAGATGGCGTCAAAAAACTCTTCCACATCGCTGTCGACTGGTAATGTGCCCAAAAGACTGGCGGCATTGCCACGCTGTATGGCAATACTTATCCTCTGTCCGAGGTAAAAGCCAGCCCTTATTTATTTAAAGTTTTTATGTACACACAATATAATCCCTTCCTTGCTTTTGCAACCAAAACCCTCTTTGTTATATTTCTGGGACGCAACACAGTATAATTACTTCTCAGGAACTCCACGAGATTCATGGTCTCGACTTTCTTTGGTATACGCCTTTTTTTAACAACTCTATTGATTCTGACATTTTTCTTTTCAGAAATTCCCTATGGTCCTAGCGGCCATCGGCCCTTTTGGGCTCCTACGGTGTTGCTGACATCTCTTTGAGGCGCGCGTGAAACACTACGATGTTGTGACCGTCGATGACTCGGGCTCGGTCTGTATGGTTACTGGACGACCAGATGGCGAGGAACATTCGTAAGCTGGCACTGTTTTTTAGTGTATAAGAACATATTATATTCCACCACATTGAACTCAATCAAATTTTTGACTCAAAATCTACCAAAACTACCCTAATTATAGAGCTTGAGGCTTAGAGTATAAATCTAATACAGGTACGATTTTCAGTAAATACAACAGACAGAATTCATTACTTCTCATGCCATGCAGCCCCAAAATATGTAACTCTAGTCATTTTTAAATATTATTAATATCAACGTTACTTTTCGTAAAACATACGCGTAACCCGGTTTTGCTACGAAATATTTCATCAACGTTTCCCTCAGCTAGACTACAATTTATGTACTTTAGTCTTGAACAAAAGGGATGGCTGGAATACCTGATGCCTATGTTATACATATTTACATGAGCTAACCTTGACAATCTAGGCCTACAGATTTGGGTAATGTTAGCCTTGACTAATACAGGCTGCGGGAATGTTCGATAAGGTTACCGCAGCCCTGGAACGCAAAAGGTAATTGAAGAAACACGGGTAGGTTTTAGTCAGCAAAACCCTGACACGCCCTCCCGTTCACATCCAGGGCAAGAGTTGTTATTTAATGATTTCGCCCACAAAAAGAAGTCTGAGTGCCTAACCCGTGGTACTCCTATACAACCGCTCTTACGTGATTATGACATGATTACATATGTAAGGTAACATATGTAAATGTCTTTGAGGAGTGGCTGGAAAGACCTCTCGGCGTCATTACCTTCCGCATGATGCAGGTCCTCACCGGTAATGGTAAGTTCGGGAGGTTCCTGCACCTGATTCGTGCGGAAGAAACGCCCGGGTATCACCATTGTGTGGACCGCCCGGAGGTCACGGTGGAGCACACGGTGGAGGTGTGCCCCGCCTGGGCAGAGCAACGCCGATCACATGACCACGATCACGATCGGCTGCGGCCGGTCTCTCGCGCCGGGTCTTGGTATTGGCCATAGTCTAGAGCGAGGAGGAGTGGCACGCGGTCGACTCCTTCTGCAAAGCAATAATGCTAGCAAAGGAGGCGGCCGATCGCGTGCGGCAACGGTCCTCACGCCCCAACCGCCACCGCCAAAACTAATCCAGTAAAGACCTCTGAAAATCTGCTATTTCGCACAAATTTTACGTGAACTTTGGCCTTTCATAAGAAAATATATATATGGCATCCTTACACATGATATCGAGATTCTGAATGACGATAATAACATGTATTTCCAGGAAAAAGTTTTCTAAAATATTCGAGTGAATGACAGAAATCCAGTAACTTCTGTCACTCACTGATTCTGATATCGAGAACGCGTGGAAGTATCGAGTTGAAATAAAAACCATATACTCAAGTCTGCGGACTCTTAAAGCTGTGAAAATATCAAACTTCTAAGTTAGCAAAAAAAAAACAAAAAAACGGCCGTTTATATCGCAAAAAAACATGTATTGCGACACTCTCAAGGGAATCAAAATTCATAGGGTACTGCCAATTTTTCCTAACCTGAATTAATTAATTAATTATTTTAGGGTAAATAATTGAATTGAAACGAATTTACTAGCAGAGTTCAAAACATGTTGTATACTTTCAGAATGTGCGTTTATTATTTTTTATGTTGTATAACTGTCTCTCTCTCTCTCACTCTTTATGTTTGCTAGAATATGACCATAATCTTCACATTGCATGTAGACATGCAGTGCTTTTACATAAGTTTTAAAAATAAGCTCTGTGAAATACCGGAAAAACTTAGACCTAAAACCTCCTAATTGCGTCACTAGGTTTATTCAGTTCTATTTGAAATCAAAGAAATCGGTCTCAAAACAATTTAAAACAACAACATTGATGCCTCAATTCCACACTTTGACCCTTAGGGATACTGTCCGGCAAAGATTGATTTTACCAGCGCTTGTAAACAAGACATTTCAAACTATGTCGCAGTACAAGTAAAACTTTCGGAAACTAGACGAATATCTTAAGTCCTAAACACACAAACTAGATTTGGAAATCATTGGTCCGAAAACAAACTTGGAACAAACTCGAACCCAACTGTTTCAACAAGAACCAATTATTATCTTCAAGGAATTCTCGTCCATATACCCGACAGATAAGTTCTATAATTAGTTCCACGTGTTTGGAGTTAATGTCATTTTTGGATTTTGTAGTCCTTTCTTGTTACGCTCATTAGGAATATTAATTAAACTAACTCTCACACGTTTGGGCCACTTTCTGCTTCTAAACGGCTTTGAAGATTTTAGACAAACATTATCAATGTTCGGAACTAATTTGTGTGTATTGTATTCTCTGTATAATCTACATAATAATGGGATATGAAAAATGAGTCGAGCGTTTCCGTATGACTTTGAAAAGCAATCAAGTTACTTTTGCTTTGGTGTGATTTTATCTATACTCATATTATAAACACGGAAATTGTTTGTTTGTGAATGAGATAATTGAGTTGACTCATCATCATTTCACCCGAAAGATGTCCACAGCTGGACAAAGGTCTGCCCCAAGTGTCGCCACACGCCACAACGAACGGTCCTGTGGGTCTCGCATCCATCTAGAATAAAATAAATATTACAAAATACTAAAGTTTACTTCTATAAACAAAATTGCAAATAGAGAGAATTTTTCAAATCCGTTCAAAATTAAGTAAATTAGTTTTTTTTTTAAAATCTGGTCGAATTAGAAACTATCAAGTAACGGGAAAAGGATGCAGAATCTACAATGTGACGTCACCGCCATTAGGTCACACAAGTAGAAAAGAGATAGTGATATGTCCACCAAATGGCCATGACTCTGCTTCATTTTATGACCAGTATAGAATATTGTATCACTCCCGATGATTACCGTCATTCATCATTTCAGCCGAAAGACGTCCACTGTTAGACATAGACCTCCTCCAAGTGTCGCCATAATAATAATAATAATGTCTTTGCAATTATGGACGAAGTTATGATGACGAACAACTACCGGAAATACATTGTGAAGGACGGTACGGTTGACATCTGTCGGGCATGCCACCCACCCGGAGAATCAATCCGACACATTATTTCTGGATGTTCTCATTTAGCTAACGGAGACTATTTGCATAGACACAACCTTGTATCCAGGATTATTCACCAGCAACTTGCTCTCAAATACAATCTTGTGGAATCGGAAGTACCGTACTATAGGTATGTGCCCGACCCAGTTCTCGAGAATGGCAGCGTCACATTGTATTGGGATCGATCTATCATCACTGACAGGACTATTGTTGCCAATAAGCCTGACATAGTGGTGATAGATCGACTAGAGCGTCGCACAATGATTGTTGATATAGCGGTCCCTCATGACGAGAACCTCGTGAAAGCTGAGAAAGATAAACAAACTAAATATCTTGACTTAGCTCGCGAGGTTGTCGACATGTGGGAAGTGGATAGAGCAATCATTGTACCGATAGTCGTAACGGCCAATGGCTTAATAGCTAAGAGCCTCGAACAACATCTGAGGAAGTTCTCGTTAGGCAGCTGGATCAAGGGCCTGATTTAGAAAGCAGTACTCCTGGACACGGCGCGCATTGTTAGGAGATTCCTCTCTCAGGAGCCCTGACCGCCGGTAGCTTGGACCCTGTTCCCGATGCCGGTGGGTGACTATTTTTTATATTTTTAAATGTTTATATAATATTTAAAAATGTATTCAATATGTATATAAATTCAATAAATGGAATAATAATAATCAATTTACCATATAATAATAATAAATAGAATAATAATAATAAATAACCCATATCATAAATACCATAAAGAATAACATACATAATTACTTATAATAAATCATTTTGTTAGTAAACATGATTTAAAACTATGTTAGTAACACTTCACTTCGCACTATTCGTCTTGGTGCTGTCCTGTGGTATTTGTCCGCGGAAGCGACGGAACACCACACCCTGCGGCCAAAAGTCTTCGTCCATAACAAAGTGTAGAAAACAGTTCGGATAATGATCGATCCTGTGCGTCTCGCATCCATCGGATTCCAGCGACCCTCATCAGGTCACCAGTCCACCTTGTGGGACGCTTTCCAACGCTGCGTCTTTCGATACGTGGTCGCCATTCCAGAACCTTTCGTCCCCATTGATCATCTGTTCTGCGAACAATGTGCCCTGCCCACTGCCACTTAAGTTTGGCGATTCTTTGGACTATGTCTGTAACCTTGGTTCTCCTGCGGATATCTTCATTTCTGATGTGACCACGCAAAGAAACTCCGAATATAGCTTGTTGCATTGCCCTTTGAGCCATTGTAAGCGACCACGACGTTTCGGAGCCATATGTCATCATTGTCAACACGCACTGGTCATAGACTTTCCTCTTGATACACTGTGGTATATTGGACGATAAGAAACCGCGCAGCTTCTCGAAAGCTGCCAAGCCGAGTCGGATTCGACGATTGACCTCTTTATCAAAGTTAGACCTACCCAACTGGACCGTCTGTCCCAAGTGCCTAAACGGAGTCGTCCACAACTTCGAGTGTAGAGTCTCCGATCTTGATAGGAGTGAGTGCTACATGGATGTTTTTTATGACTTAGGTTTTGTCGATGTTCATTTGAAGGCCCCTCTTTCGAAAGCTCTACTGAGTTCACCGAACATTGTACTGAGCTCCTCCGTAGCCTCAGCCATGACTACTATGTCGTCGGTAAACCGAAGGTGAGTGATGTAAAAGTGAAGAGAGAAGTGTTAAATTCCCTAAATAATAATAATTCTTGTTCGATTCAGCCCATCTCTTGCTTTCCCCAGTGACGCCCCAAACGGTGTCCGTACCCCACACAGGATGCCCTTATCGTGTAGTAGTAGTATGTAGTTTTAATTAATTTATTAAGGCCACCACAGACTATTTTGGTTAAGCAGACGACAGCCTCATAGATTGACCGGAGAGAGGCCACTCACAAAAAAAAAAGCAGAATTTTGTACAAAAATAAACATAGTACTCTAGTAGAACTGACCCAGTTGCGAAAAATCTTTCACTAAATCTACAAAACTATACGATTGCTGCGTGTCACAGGCTATTTTTTATTCATATGGGTTTGTGTAAGTGTGCGAAGTTAAATCCTATAAGCATCTTCTTTTTGTTCCTGCAATTATCCCATATTACTTAGGGTCGGCGCAACACGTTTTTTTCTTCCATTCTGTCCTGTCACCTGTCACACTATCACTAACTCCCTTTTCTTTCATATCACTCCTACTTCCACACACAATCCATCCATCTTTTCTTTGGCCTCCCTCTCCATCCATCTACATGTATACTCAGAACTCTTTTAGTAACATGCGTTTTATCCCTCTTCTTCACATGACCATACCAAGACAAACGATTTCCTATCAACTTTTCAGTCACTGGCACCACTTTCAAACTTCCTCTAATATACTCATTTCTCACTTTATCCTTTCTCGTCACACCACACATCCTTTATGAAACTTATAACGTTCCCACGGCAGGGACTCAGGCCTCCTCTCTATGAGAGGAAATGGACTGTGATCCACCACACGTGCCGTTTGATGGACATCATATACGTCTTCAATTTTTTGGTTAAATAACGTTTTGAGAGCTGCGGTGAAGAAATAAAGTATACAAATTAAAGCGGCTGCCTGAGTTTGAACCCGCAACGTACAACTCGTAAATCGGAGCCATTACTACTGAGCCACCACTACTCAGTATGAAATTGATACTAACTTTTTAATATTTACTTTAAGTACTGAAATACTTAAAATAAATATAAACTCCGATCGTGTATGGAGTACTGCTGTCACATATGGGCTGGTGCTACAAATTGTCATCTAGAAAGAGAGAAAAACTTTTATTCGTACCTTACACACAAAATAGAATTAAAATAGGTATGAACAAAATAACATTAAAATATGCTGCGAAATTTAAAACGACAAATAACGCAGCGCTGATATTCTGTTAGGGCCTGCGGTGATGCCACAGTCACACTCACGGAACTGTTAAATAAAACGAGGTATCGAAACAAAATAATAAAAAATCTAGCAGCTTAGGACTTAGTGAATAGGCATGCGAAGCGGCTAATGTGTGATCCAGATTTGGTTAAGACCAATCTATAAGGTCTGGAGAATAGGCGTAGGGTAGCCAGCCTTTCGGTATTCTATATTATGCATTTTGAAGAGTGTGAACGGGAGTGACATGACTTGAATCCGCCATCACCTTTCTAACATCGGACAACACGATGTACGGCGAGTGTCCACCCTTAAGTTGTTACGGTCGGTACGGTCCGAACTTAGCGTTTCGCCTCATCGTTTATACCGCGTACATCGAAGGACTGAAACAATTTACCTGCTGTGGTCTTCCCATTCGATTACAATTTAGGTATCTTCAAGGCTGGAGTGAATAGGCTCTTATAAAGTAATGCGCTTCACCATCAACGATTGCATCACTGCTTACCATCAATTGGGATCACAGTCAAGTACTAGTTTGCTTATATATTACCTCCGTGGCATCACCGCGGGCCCTAACAGAATACCAGCGCTGCGTTATTTATCGTTTTAAATATCGCAGCATATGCTGAGTTAGGCGCCTTTTTGACCTTGCACAGATCAGACAATAATTTTTATTTTATATTTTTTATTTTATTTTTTTTATTTTTTATTTTACTCCCAATGTATTCTACTGTTTTTTAATTTTACTGTATGTGTGAGGTACGAATAAACGTTTTTTCTTTCTTTTTCTTTCTTTCTTTCTATATCTTTTAAAAATAAATCTTATTTTGGATTAAATTAATCTGTTTATAAAGCAGTAACAAGAAAAGTTTTCCAGATCATATTTTTCATTGTATCTTAAATAGAAGGCAGCTTATGTCTCACTGCCAAAAATTCACTTTGCGCGTCCATTTTATAACCAAGTTTCAGTTTATTTTAATCTCTGAAAGGCTAAAAGATTATTTGACTCGTCGGGATTAAAGTTTTTGATGCGAACTAATCTGTTATCAGACTAGGATAATCTTAACAACATTTTCTTAGAGACTTCAAAAACTAAGTCGATCTTAAATTTGTTCGTCGAACTTGGTGTTTTGATTGAAAATGCCGTAGCTTGGCGTATGACGCGACAATAGGTGTGCTCCAACTACTACTACTCTTAGACGGCCTGTAAGTACAATGTTTGTCCAGTCTTAAATAGCAGACTAGTTCTGCCGCGAAGCATAGAATCTTCCTGCGAACTTTACCGACTACAAAATCTAAACACGATAATGCTGAAATACCAAACGCGAATCCGACGTCACGCATAAAATTTATCAACGAATCATTTGCAAATATTACCGTACCAACAAAATTTACACTAGCGAACTAAATTACGGCACCTTAGCTATGTCATCTGCGTAATTCTCATTCATATTCATGACTTAATTAAAACAAATGAGTCGAGGTATTAATTTCTAAACTCATTTCAACTGAGGAATAACGTTCCTTTGAGAGAGACAGATGTAAAATATTCATTGTAAAGCTGCCAACGTTGATCATTTAGTTTTTTGCTCCTTAGGACCTATTGGGCCCTGTTTAGTGAAGTCAGACGGTGTTTTATTGCCCAATGAGTCTGGGATGACCCTCGTTAGTGTGCGTCGCAGTGTAGCTAAGTTTAGAGCCCAACGTATTAGTCCCTAGGTTGAGAAGTTTTTGTTTATCATTGTGAGTTTTTGCTCCATTTGAGATGTGCTAGGCATCTGAGGTATACGTTTTAGTACCTATGTTAAGACATAGTGGTCTCACAGGTAAACAAAGCAATAATTAGAATAATACATGACTTTATGAGAGCAGTCGAGGCCCAACGGTAACGTCGTGGGTTAAAACGCAGCTCTCAAAATGGTGAACGAAAACATCGTCATGAAACCGGCATGTCCTAGAATAAAAACTCGAACACATTTTACAACCACCAACGCGCATTGGGCCTTCTACACGGTGGTTTATGGCCCATTCCCTCTCCTAGAGACAGGCCTGAGTTCTAGCAAAAGCAACATTATAAGGCTAATACTAAAATATAAGTCAGAAATTAACTAGACATGAAATATAAACTGAGCAAGGCACATTGCTTGCAAAACAGATGTCGATGAGATCGAAAAGTTCTGTTCTAGCGACCGAAAGACGTTGGGAGGCCTCCCACAAGGTGGCCCGGAATCTGGTGAGAGAAGTACAGGACTGATACACGCACATAGGCATATAGTAAAAGGTTTTCTCTACAAGTAGGTACGTTCGTTGGCAACAAGACCCCCATAACAGCTAGCAGCTACCTACGGTACACAGTTATATAAATCCAGCGATAACTTCAACACTCTTGCGCAAGAACAACGTTGATAAGAAATAGCCGAACGCCGAGTAAACAGAACTATGTAACGAACAACAAGTTAGGGCAAAATTTAAACATGGCCATAGTAACACACTGAAAGAAAATATTTAGAGTTAAAAGTTGGTTTGAGAAATTGTTCCTTAAGTTTATTTCGGAAGAGACATGACGGCACGTGTAAGATACTACTAATTTAGTGGGTGGAC
This sequence comes from Mythimna pallens, assembly GCA_961205895.1. Taxonomy (NCBI): domain Eukaryota; kingdom Metazoa; phylum Arthropoda; class Insecta; order Lepidoptera; family Noctuidae; genus Mythimna; species Mythimna pallens. Next base: position 17,932,392 of record OY540833.1, on the reverse strand, counting down.
TTAAATACCCGTACCTAGTCAATTTCTTCGATAGGAATTTATAATACAGTATAGCTTCTGCCAGAAGCTTAATCAAAACGACGAAGCGAAACGCCTCTTACCTCATTGTTTTTTTTTTTAATTAACGTTGCCTAACAAACACCTATCTGTAGACCACACAAATATTTGTTCCGTGTGGGAATCTATCACTCAATCAAATCCTTTATATGCGTAGAATGTAGGTATTGTACAATACGAATCGAATCCGCAACACATAGCGCAGCAGTTAAACATTTAATCATTGCGCCATACCGTCAAAGATTAGAAACCCCTGACCTAGGCGAATGGGTGTTTAAACACTTTAAACTACAACCAACAAAAAACCACAATGTAAAACTAGACAGTAAAAGGTAATTTTGACTCCAAAAAACGGTACTGTATATAGCTGACCACAGAATTCCATCTACCTATTTAACATGGCCACAAAAAGGGGCCGAGGTCGTTAAATCTGTTTAACAGATTTGGTTTAATTTAGAGCAATGGTTCATTGTAATTACTGCGATAGAAAAGCTTGAACCTTTTATCACGGACGTTAAACTGAATTTTAATTTTAGTATCTTTTCAAATTGTAATTTTTAGACGTTTTAAGATAAATTTTTGGTTAATGAGTTTTTTAATGGTTAGGTACCTAAGTACATTTTTATTATTTAGATATGCTGCATATTCATATTCTAAGTATTTAGCCGCTTATTTTTTTTTAGCATAGCATAATCAGCCTTTTAATGTTCCCACTGCTGGGACTCAGGCCTCCTCTCTAGGAGAGGGAATGGGCCGTAATCCACCACGCGGGCCCAGTGCGGGTTGGTAGATGTCACATGTTTTCGAATTTTTTGGTTCTAGGACATGCCGGTTTCCTCACGATGTTTTTCTTCACCGTTTTGAGAGCAGTGGCGATGAAATAAATTACACAAAATAATGCGCCTGGCTGGGTTTGAACCCGCGACCAACAACTCGTAAGTCAGGGCCGTCACCACTCGGCCACCACTGCTTTCTTTTTTTTTAGCATCATATTAAATAAAAATATCACGGAATCGTTGTTAATGACACAAATAAAGTTATTTTTATTACACCTTACATACATGCACTACACGCACGAATATGCCACAAGTACAACATTGTAAACATATGTTTAATCTATTTTTTTTTTATCTATAATTTGTCACTTGTAATTTTATATGTGATTTTTGTAATTCTAGTTTTGAATTATAAAATTCAAAACTAGAATTACAAAAATTTTTCATATGTAATTTGTATTTTCTTTTTAGTTATAATATTTCAATTTTTCTTCTGAAAAGTTGCGCTGCCGTGTTCCTCCTGGAGGTGGGCGTTTATAGCTGCGACACAGTATGTAGCTATTTTTGTACGCAAACAGTTTGTAAATATATTTTCGTTACAATAAAAGATTTTATTATTATTATTGATTTGTGGATTACTTTGAACCATTACAGTTACATCAAACAAAACAAAAGGAATATAATATTTTTTTATAATGTATTAAAACATGTTAAACGCAAGATAAAGACTTATTTATGAAGGTTTATAATTTTATATTGATCCTATCCTCAAATGTCATTTCTCTCAAAGATTTGCTGGAAGATTTATTGTTGAGTAAACAAAGGCACATTAATTGACAAATCACTGTGACTTGTATACTACGTCAAGTTGTTTTGTGTATCTAATAAATAATTAAGAATTAAAACATGTACAATTAAGAATTAAATAATTAAGAAATAAATCTACTAAATTTTTTTTTTTGTTTTAATGTTTTTTTGTTTGTAAGAGATAATCTCTGAAAGTACTAGTCCGGTTGCGAATTTTTTTGCACCGATAGAAAGCTGCTTTATTCCTGAAAGACATAGGTTGTATTTTATGTATGCGGACGAAGCAGCGGGCAAAAGTTAGTCATATATAAAAATAGCTGCTGCCAGCGGCTTCGCTCGCATGATAGTAAAAAAGTTTTCCATGAAAACATACTCCCAGGAAAAAAGTACCCTATGTGCTATTCCAGGATATAGTCTCCCCGTGTACCAAATTTCATCAAAATCCGTTCAACCGTTTGAGCATGCAGACGTAACAAACATACACTCAAACTTTTGCCTTTATATTATTAAGTGTAATTCATCATCATCATCATCATTTCAGCCGAAGGACGTCCACTGCTGGACATAGACCTCCCCCAAGTGTCACCACAATGAGCGGTCCTGTGCGTCTCGCGTCCATCGGACTCCCGCAACCGTTACCAAGTCATCGGTCCACCCTATCGGCCTAGTATCGGCCTTGTAGGAGGCCTTCCAACGCTAACCGCTTTTCGGAAGAAGTGTGATTAAACTAAACAAAACAAAAGGTAACAGCCACCGTATAAGAGACTCTTGATTACTTATCCATTTAACATACTACGAAATTCACCTAATTGGACATCGATCACCATTATCCCACTTTCATCACTTACTCATAGTAATTACTACACAACGAAAATCCCTATTTTATTCAACTTAATTAGAGCAAGATAGGGGGCTTTAGCCTAATTCAGCAGAATTATTAATTATACGGATAATTGCCTGGCCTTGTCTTCAGCTCCCTATGTTAGATAGCATTAATATTATATAACCAAAAGCCTTTACGTAGTGCTCTGATCATTTCGTTCCTTTGTTATTTACTTACTTGACTAAGGAAATGGGAATATAAGCATTAATGTTTTAGGAGCTTAGACTTGCAAAAATATCATAGCATAGCATAATCAGCCCACGGATGCCCCTCAAGTTGAAGGGTAAAATTTACAAGTCCGTGATAAGACCTCTCATACTGTATGGATCAGAATGTTGAGCTTTTTTTTTTTAAGGTGGGAAAATCATCTAATGACAAATCCCGCTCTTGGGCGGAGCGAGAGATAGTGTCAGACTTTTACTGACTAAAAACCCACTCCTGTTCCTACGTTGCCTTCGTCCCAGGGCCCCGGGTTTCGTTTTCACACTACCCATGGCCCCAGTAGGCTTTGACCCTGCTATGCCCCTACAATTTGCTGACGTCACCCTGAGGGGCGCGTGGAACAATACGCGCCGTCGACGACTTGGGCTCGGTCCGGACAGTTACCGGACGGTCGGACGGCGAGCCACCCATTGCTCGCCGTCCGCAAGCCTGCGCCTACGGTGGCCGGAAATCGGGATCGGAATCCCGGCGGCGGTTGGGGCGTAACGACCGTTGCCGTTGCCTCACGCGATCGGCCGCCTCCTTTGCTAGCATTACTGCTTCGCAGAAGGAGGCGACCGCCTGCCACTCTTCCTCGCTCCGGACCATGGCCTGTACCAAAGCCCGGCGCGAGAGATCGCCGCCGCCGATTGCCCCCACGAGGACACGGCGTTGCTCTTCCCAAGCGGGACACACCTCCACCGTGTGCTCCACCGTGTCCTCCGGGCGGTCCACACAGTGGCGACACCCGGGCGTCGCTTCCGCACGAATTCGGTGCAGGAACTTCCCGAACTTCCCGTGTTCGGTGAGAACCTGCGTCATGCGGAAGGTGAGGACGCCGTGAGGTCTTTCCAACCACGCCTCAAAGAGGGGACTTATCGCCATAATTGTGGCGTGCCCAGCACTGGGTCGCGACAGTCGCTGTCGCCATTTTTCCATGAGAACCCGCCGGAACTCCGTCCGCCATGCTGCGACTTGCCGCGGCAGCGGAGTTTCGCCCCGGCGTTGCATCTCCATGCGGAGATCGTGCATGAGAGCAAGGACTGTTGCTTCCAGATCCCATGGTGGCTGGCAGGCAAGGAGGCTCGCCGCTTCGCGGGAAATCGTCCGGTATCCTCGCATCAGAATGTTGGGCTGTGAAAAAGATGGATGAAAAAAAGATTGCATATAGAGAAAATGAGAATGTTAAGACGGATGTGAGATGTGACGAGAATGGATAAAGTGAGAAATAAGTATATTAGAGGAAGTTTGAAAGTGGCACCAGTGACTGAAAAGTTGAAAGGCAATCGTTTGTCTTGGTATGGTCATGTGAAGAGGAGGGATGAAACGCATGTTACTAAAAAAGTTCTGAGTACTATATGCATGTAGATGGAAGGACAGGGAGAGGGAGGCCAAAAAAAGATGGATGGATTGCGTGAGGAGCGATGTGATAAAAGGGAGTCAGTGAAAGTGTGACGGGTGACAGGACAGAATGGAAGAAAAAAACATGTTGCGCCGACCCCAAATCCGCGGGTATACAGCGTCTTCACATTCACACTATAAAAAGAGACTATATAAAAAAACCTATCACTAATGAAATTAAGGTGGTTGAATAATGGTGGTCTCGATAATATAAAAAAATATTGCAAAAGCAATATAATAAAAAAAAATGTTTATAATTAAAATTGCTGAGACTCAGTCCTCCTCTCTAGGCGAGGGAATAGGCCGTAATCCACTAGGAGTTGGTGGATGTCTTCAAATTTTTGGTTCTAGGACATGCCGGTTTCCTCACGATATTTTCTTTCACATGATGAAATTATACAAAGCAATGCGCCTGGTTGGGTTTGAACTTGAACACGCGACATACAACTCGCAAGTCAGGGGCGTTACCACTCGGCCACCACTGTCAACAAAAATAGATGGGGAAAAACAAAAGACTACTTACGCATTCTGATAAATTATCTACTGTCATAAAACATGATGACAATGCGTAGCTGTGGGTATAAAAACATCAATTTCAAGGACGGTATCTATATAAAAATAATCGGTCTATAGATCAACAAGGTCGTTCCACCCTCGAAAAGTACCCTCAAACTTTGATTAAACATCAACACGCCAAGAATGTTCCTATAAAAGTTTATGTCTTCTACAAAGCGAGATCTTATCGACCATACTTCAAGGATAATTACCTACCCAGATACCTACACAATTGCATTAATTGACAGTAATGGGGGAAGCTTTACGTAATGAGATTTTAATTAGATCCACTAAACAAAATAATTAAAATGAAAGGGAAAGGTTGAGGAAAAAGAGATTTATTTAAATAGAACGTGGCTGAATAAACTAATGGCTCTTCTAGAGCACAAGCCATGTTCTTGTTAACCATCCATTCATGCTGAAATTATACTACAACAGCAGAAGGACCTATTTAAAGTGTCATTACCATTAGACAACTGTAATTGCCCTCGCGCCCCAGCCGCCGGAATTATAATATTTTATAATATTAATATTATTCCACAACTATCACACAACGCCGTCTAGTCCCAAGCTAAGCAGAGCTTGTGTTATGAGTACTAGACAACTGATAAACATACTTATATATTTCTAAATACATACATATATAGATAAATTACACCTAGACACAGAACAAATGATCATGCTCATCACACAAACATTTGTCCTGGGTGGGAATTGAACCCACGACCTTCGGCATAGCAGTCAGGGCCACTAACCACTAGACCAACAGGCCAGTCAAATTTTCCGATTCCGATTTCCGGCCACCGTAGTCGTGGGCTTGCGTCCGACAGTCCTGTAACCGTCCGGAACGAGCCCAAGTCGACGGTGCGTACTGTTCTACACGCGCCTCAAGGAGATGTCAGCAAACCGTGGGGGCCCAGCAGGGTCGAAGCCTACTTGGGCCATAGGTCTGCTTTTGAAAAGGAAGACTTGGCCCTGGTACGAAAGGCAACGAAGGAACAGGAGTGGGTTTTTAGTCAGTAAAAGTCTGACACTATCTCCCGCCCCGCCCAAGAGCGGGGGATGTCCTTGGATGATTTACCCACCGAAAAAAAAAAAAACTATGATCTCCCCATGTACCAAGTCTCATCGAAAGCCATACAGCCGTTCGAGTGTGAAAAAGTAACAAGCATAGACACATAATAATAATAACCTTTGATGTGATTTCTCAACATCATATTATTATTAAAATATTTCATCATATTATCAATTCTTTAGACTGTTTCCTCATATCCTTATCGGGATCTGGCGGTATCAATACCGGAGATTATTTTATCAAAAGCAAGAATGGAGCGATAAAAATAACTGTAGTTGCTACATTATCTGAACTATGTGCGACGTAAAATTATTTTGATATCATTACTTATGTACTTAACTGTAAATTTTGTGCGCAATATTTGGTGTTTGATAGATTTTTTTTAGGGTTCCGTACCCTTTGCTAAAACGGGACCCTATTACCAAGACTCCGCTGTCCGTACACTGTCTATCCGTCTGTCACTAGGCTGTATCTCATGAACCGTGATAGTTAGACAGTTGAAGTTTTTACAGATGATGAAATGTATTACTGTTGCCGCTATAACAACAAATACAGAATAAAATAAATATTTTAGGGGCTCCCATATAACAAACGTAATTTTTTTGCCGTTTTTCTTTACGGACGGTACGGAACCCTTCGACTCGCACTTGGCTGGTTTTTTTTTTAAACTTTGTCGCATACTAGGAATAACTCCTGTCTCTCTAATGCTTTAATAAATCGAATACTTAGTCGTTATAGATAGTCATCAGCCAGAAAATCTAACCATCCGTCTATCCAAGGAGTATTGCCCAGTAACTTGGTTATGGAAGTATAAAAAAAAAACATTTATTTCATGTAAGAACCTATATTAGAAATCATCCTTATAACATAATTAACTTAAAAATACAAAATTCAATAAATTAAAACATTGCGTTTCATTACACAAAAAATAAAATAAAATCATTGTATGCATTCAAAAAATTAAAACCCCAATATTCAATAAATAATAACTCCAAAATATACTTACAATAAAAATCCAATAAATAAAATTCAAGATATCAACATTCAATAAATTAAAATTATATAGGTATGATAAGCAATCGAGTATTCAGCTGCATAACTAAACCCGACTAGACTGAAAGCCGACCCTATTAAGTATGTTGGGAAAAGACTAGGTTAAAAAGAGCTAAAGCCTTTTTCGTATACCTAATCATTTACACTCCAGTGTATATCTCCTGTCTGCATCATGCCACAAGGGTGGAAGACATCGTGGAGTTCGTGCGCCAAAAGACGAAGTTTGTACTAACATAGACGGCGAGCAATGGGTAGCTCGCCGTCCGATCATCCGTTAACCATTCAGACGAGCAACAGTTATCGACGACGCGTACTGTTCCACGCGCGCCTCAAGTAGATGTCAGCAAACCGTAGGGGCCCAGCAGGGTCGAAGCCTACTGGGGCCCAGGGTTTGTTTCTGTAAGGAAAACTCGGCCCTGGGACGAAGGCAAAGAAGGAACAGGAGTGGGTTTTTAATCAGTAAAATTCCGACACGCCCAAGAGCGGGGGATGACATTGGATGATTTTCCCACCTACAAAAAAAAAGTCTTATTAACTAACAATAAATTGTATTACCTACTCTATATATTTTAGTCCGTAAGGTTCGGTATCTATGGGCCAAGATATCGAACGTTACAGACTGATAGTGAATGATTTATTATTATTATTTAAAAAATTAAAATACGTTGTTTAAGTTAATACGTGCCTTGAAACGTTTTTGTCGTCGACACTGCTCCGGCCCACACCACGCTGAACCCCAGCGTTGTGGTCTCGTCGCATTATGCATGGGGCCACAGCATTATGCTGAGCGTTTAGGCGTTTTGCGCGGATGTAACGCATACTTTCCCTTATATTTTTTTCTTTTCTTCTTCATCAAGGAAGGAAGCAAATCTTTTCATAATTTTGAAAAGTTAAAAGTTTTTTTTAGGTAGGAATTCGTCATATAACTTCTCCCGCTCCATGTGGAGCGAGAGATAGTGTCAGACTTTTACTGACTAAAGTCAACCTATGTTCCTTCAGTTGATTAAGTTTTTAAATTAAAATGAATTAAAAACCTTAGTCTCGTCTTAAACTCCGCATCAAAGCAACGAATCTTACTGTCCATAACAATTACTAAGCTTTACCGAACTAGAAACAAACAAAAAATACTAGCAGCCAAAACAATAAACTCAATCATAAAAAAAATCTGCTTCAAAGGGCACAAACACTAGAGCTCACAAAATATATATGGAACAGCCACAAAAACATGGGCGTCGTTATCCATTTCAATTCGACAAACAATCGCCTCTAACATTATTTATCGCACCGCTGGCTCCGAGGCCCTTAGTTTTTTATCAACATAGTTTTTCACACGGAATCCACATTGGGAAGTAGGAAATGCATCTCCGTCCTTGCAATGCATTGATTTTGTTACGCCCAAGTGAATTGACAAACACTATGACATCATTATGAAAAAAAAACCGTTAGTTGATTAATTTAGCTGTACTACGCAATATTGAATACGATCTTGGAAATCTCTCAGTATCAGAGTAACCATACTATTTTACTAATATTATAAAGGCGAAAATTTGTGAGTATGTAATTTGTTTCTATCAATCTAGTAGATACAGCAAATCAGAAAATTAACATAAATTTTATTGCACGACATACTTAGATAAAAAATAATTTTAAGATAAAATAAACTTAAATTAACGACTCTGCTGAGTCGATGACACCTCCAACTTTTTCTGTTTGCCCAATATTGGCAAAGGCCTCCTCCATTTCTTTCTACTCTATTTAGTTCATCACTTTTCTAGTTTTCTCAGCTATTGCCTTTATCTCGTCTTCCCATCTTCGAAATTATCTGCCCTGATTTCTTTTTCTATTTCTTGGGTACCAGAACACTATGCTTTTGTTCCACTTTTCTATACCTCTTATTATATGACCTGTCCATTACCACTTTATGTTAGTTGTAACGTTCTCTATTTTTGTGAGTTTCCTGATAGTTTCATTACAAACTTTGTCAGATTTCCTTATATTTAGAATTCTTCAAATACACAGCATTAATTATGAACACCTTAAGAAACTGAAAACCGTCGTAATCATGGCCTTTATTTGCAGTTGTTGTTAAACCACCTAATGTTATTTGAAACGATTGTTACCGGTAACAGTTTACGTAAGAAAACCACTTATAACCTCCGATAATCTTTATCAGTGGTAATAAAACGAGGAAACCGTTATTTCCTTTACCTTAATTGAGATTGTAGTGAGTATAGACATTATTATTGCTGGCCTCGAGTACCTACGTATAGTTATATTATGCGATTTATTTAAAGCTTTATTTTTAGAGAATTTTTTTTCGTAATCCCACCGCTTTTAGGCACGCAATAGACTGTTTTCCGCACTAGTGCAGAAAAGTGCGCGTACTCTCCCCAGCCACAATGTCATTACACGTATCGTATCAGGTTGGGCGCGCGTCGACCCCCACGAGTCGCCGGTCAACCCGTTTCGTATCGCTCCACCCTAGATCAAGAGAAGTCATTTGAATATTTCTAACTTCAAAAAAAAAAGTTTGAAATATATCCTTGTTGGGCTGAGGGATTGTTTGAAAGAGTTACCCTGGCCTTCGCAAAGGGCAACTGAAAAAACATTGGGTTTTAGTTAGGAAAAATCTGACACTCTCTCTCCCTCTACCCAGAGCTGGAAAATTCATTTGATGTACGTAAAAAATGTATGGTTTTAATTTTATGGTTTAAATTTTTTTTTAAATAATCTACACTAATATTATAAAGAGGTAAAGTTTGTTTTTTTGTTTGTAGGAAGTAATCTTTGAAAGTAATGGTCCGATTGCTTAAATTTTTTCACCGATAGAAAGCTGCTTTATTCCCGACTGACATAGGATATATTTTATATACGCGGGCGAAGCTGCGGGCAAAAGCTAGTAAAATGTATGTACATTAATAACTTATAATTATTTAAATGTGATTAGCTTCCATAGGAATTGGTAAGAAGTAGCTTAGTCCCCCTAGCCAACCACGTGACTGAGCGTTGAGATGACAAGAACCAATCAACAATCAATTGGAGGCGTGGCCTAATCGAAGCGTTCGACGTAAACGAAACGATCGTAACTTGGCTAGGGCTGGCTTGGCTGAGCAGGGAGCATGGAAAGAATAAAAGGAGGCTTTTGCCCAGCAGTAGAGCAACATAGCCTAGAAATTATAATAATAATTAGCTTATCCACAATATCTCTGTCTAACGATATTCACTAGGAACGATATCTTTATCAAAGGAGCCCAGCAAATCTTGTTATCTCCGCTTGTGCCTGCTTTGTTATCGCTTGCCAGGTAAAGCATCATTCATCATCATCATTTCAGCCGAAAGACATCCACTGTTGGACATAGGCCTGCCCCAAGTGTCGCCATAATGACCGGTCCTATGCGTCTCGCAACCATCGGATTCCCGCGACCCTCACCAGGTCATCGGTCCACCTTGTAGGAGGCCTTCCAACACTGCGTCTTCTTCTGCATCTCGTCCGGCACGTGGTCGTCACTCCAGAACCTTTCGTCCCCATCGCCATGTGTCTCCACACCCGGGTGTCACTATTGTGCGGATCGCACGGTGGATCATACGCTGGAAGTAATCTCCCCTTGGGCAGAGCACCACTGAGTCCTCGTGGAAGGATATGTGTACGAATGTGTGTTTGTTTGTTATACCTTCACGCTTAAACGACTGAATAGATTTGGACGAAAATTTATATACGGGTAGACTATGTCCAGGAATAGGAACATAGGATACTTTTAATCCTGGTGATATGTTCCTTTAGGGTAATTTTGAACTTACACAAAGCGGGCAAAGCCACTTCACACCCTCACTACATACACACTACACACTATTTTAAGTTAGGATAAGTAAATATTGTAATGTTAATAATATTAATAGTTCTATATCTTTAAAAAAAATATAACTACTCCTGTTCTTATGTTTCTGGAGGTGGACGTTAATAGCTGCGCCTTAGTTTCAAACCATTTCAGCTATCATCGTACATAAACAAATTTGTTATATTTATTTCCAGTTTCAAATCAAGATTTATTATTATAAATATTATTAAAGCCACCGGCGGAAAGTTAGTGTGAAATAAAAATGGAATTTCGCAACGCAAAATTGCCAAGATCGTCAAATTTGGATCCAATTCTGTTACCTCACACACACAGATCAACTATGAAATTGTTTTCCGAGAAAAATGGTGGCGAAAACAAAATGTGCTTATTGAATAATATATTAAAGGGTGAGCGAGAGGAGGGTCTTAGCTTCAGGCCTACAGGTTTAATCTCGAGTATCAAAGGTGGGTACTAAAAGGTCACAAAGCCCTGTATTGGAAGTTTTTAATATAGCACGTGTCAGAGTAAAAGGTTATTGGATATTAATAATAACCCTTTTCAATCAAGGTAAGGCAATAAATATTTTGCCATTCTAACTTTTCTTCGGAAAATTGTTTTTCTTTCTCCTATTATTTTTTTTTGTTGCTTTCACTCTTTTGATAAAGCCTTGTTTTATAGTGAAGTGAATTGTGTTAATCTGTTTAAATAGACGTTCGTTTTTGCAGAATTTACGACCCTATTGTCAGTAACAGAAAATGTCATAGGTTTTCTTTTACTACTGATTGGCTTACCTTTGACTTGTTTGATAGTAAACGATGATGTGGCGATAGAAGTATTTACCTCGCTGAAAGCTTAGTAAAAAAGTGATAGGCTCGCGGTTGACCACCATCATCTGATGAATGTGACTTTGAGGTCGACGATGAAACACGCGTGCCTAGAAGTAACCTATTCACTCTTGACTTAAATATTAATATTAATCAATATTTTATTTCGGTAATAAACCATGGATTGTTTGAAAACTTAAATAACATATAAACACTACCTCTCATTAATAATTAAATTACTTTAAAAATTAAAGACCCCCAGATTGTAGCTATCAGAAAGCAAATACTGGGAGACTGGGAGTTTCACTACTTAGTTGTACCTATAGCTACGCTCTATTTTTTATATCCGCTTTAGCGCGGAGCGCGAAGGCGTGTCCGACTTTTATTGACTAAAACCACACCTATGTTCCTTCATGGAACGACGAGAGATGTCGTGCGGTGTTCCGCAGGGATCAGTACTAGGGCCGCCCTTGTGGAACATCGGATACGACTACGTGCTGCGCGGCGACCTCCCTGGCGGGATCAGCGTGGTCTGCTACGCAAACGTCACGCTGGTCCTGGCGCAGGGAGAGTCGTACCAGGCGGCGGTCGAACTAGCGACACACGGGGTTGCGACAGTCGTGGGCCATGAGGATCCAGGAGTTGGGACTCGAGGTGGCATTGCACAAGTCCGAGGCTATGTGCTTTCACGGCCCTCGGAACGCGCCACCACCGGGTTCCCAACTAACGGTAGGAGGAGCCAACATCGGCGTCGGGTCAACGATGAAGTACCTGGAACTCGTTCTCGACAGCCGATGGGATTTCGAGGAGCACTTCCGACGTCTGGCTCCCAAACTAAATCGGACTGGGGCTGCCCTCGGGCGGCTCCTGCCCAACCTTGGAGGTCCAGATGCCTCCTGCCGGAGGCTCTACGCGGGAATCGTTCGGTCCATGGCCCTTTATGGCGCACCGATACGGGCGCCGGCGCTGCGGAAGCAGCCAGCGGCCCGGCTGAACGCATGCCAGAGGATCATGGCGATACGGATGGTGCGAGGATACCGGACGATTTCCCGCGAAGCGGCGAGCCTCCTTGCCTGCCAGCCTCCATGGGATCTAGAAGCAACAGGCCTTGCTCTCATGCACGATCTGCGCATGGAGATGCAACGCCGGGGCGAAACTCCGCTGCCGAGACAAGTCGCAGCATGGCGGATGGAGTTTCGGCGGGTTCTCATGGAGAAATGGCGACAGCGACTGTCGCGACCCAGTGCCGGGCACGCCACAATTATGGCCGTGAGTCCCCTCTTTGAGGCGTGGTTGGAAAGACCTCACTGCGTCCTCACCTTCCGCATTACGCAGGTTCTCACCGAACACGGGAAGTTCGGGAAGTTCCTGCACCGAATTCGTGCGAAAGCGACGCCCGGGTGTCGCCACTGTGTGGACACCCGGAGGACACGGTGGAGCACACGGTGGAGGTGTGCTTGGGAAGAGCAACGCCGTGTCCTCGTGGGGGCGATCGGCGGCGGCGATCTCTCGCGCCGGGCCTTGGTACAGGCCATGGTCCGGAGCGAGGAGGAGTGGCAGGCGGTCGCCTCCTTCTGCTAAGCAGTAATGCTAGCAAAGGAAGCGGCCGATCGCGTGAGGCAACGGCAAGGGTCCTCACGCCCCAACCGCTGCTGGGATTCCGATCCCGATTTCCGGCCATCGTAGGCGGGCAATGGGTGGCCCGCCGTCCGACCGTCCGGTAACCGACCGGACCAAGCCCAAGTTGTCGACGGCGCGATTTGATCCACGCGCGCCTCAGGGAGATGTCAGCAAATCGTAGGGGCCCAGCAGGGTCGAAGCCTACTGGGGCCATGGGTAGTGTGAAAACGAAACCAGGGCCCTGGGACGAAGGCAACGAATGAACAGGAGTGGGTTTTTAGTCAGTAAAAGTCTGACACTATCTCGCGCTCCGCCCAAGAGCGGGATTTGTCATAAGATGATTTTCCCACCTAAAAAAAAAAACCTATGTTCCTTCTTTGCCTAGCATTCTCAGGTTTCCCTTCCGGAAGCACTATGATTTGCTGAAAAAAAATGCCATTAATTATTATTTTGTAATGAGAAATGTAAACCAAATTACAAAATTCCTCAACTTGCAACAACGTCAAGTACACCTTGAGAATCCCATGAATCAGCATTTACGCACAAAAGACGCGTAAACAATGTTTGCAGGCCATTGTAAAGTGTGCTACCGGTACACAAAACAGGGCGTTGCATTATTATATTGTAGGTCAATATACAAGGTGCTACATTTATGAGCTGAAATTTTTAATGAATAATTTTATTGTGGCCCAGTGGTTACGGCCCTAACTTAAGAATCATAAGTTCAAACCCAGGCAGAGGCGCTTAGGAATACGCGAACATTTGAAAGAGTTACCGTGGCTTTATAACGCACGGGGAAAATAAAGGAACGCAGGGTCACCCGTGGTATGGTAAGTGGTGGTGGTGGTTAGCCAGAGGTGTTGGTGGTGAAGTCTGACACCCTTTTTATTCCACCCTGGAGTGGGAGAAGTCATTCGATGATTTTCCGCCTCAAAAAAGGGCAGAGGCGCTTCACTTTTTGTAATTCATTTCATTATTACTGTTCTTAAAAACTGTGAATCACAGTAGTACATCGTGAGAAAACCGATGTATGTACCGAATGTACATATATTTTTTGATTATTTGTTTTTGTATCATATTGAATACTAATTCTTTACCGTACACACCAATTGTAGAAACAAACATTTTACCGCTTTTAAGTCTAAAACAACAAAAAAAAACAAATTCTAGGCTGTTATGAGACTAAAAAAAACAAATCTCATAGCTATCATAATATTATTTATTAACAAACACTGCTCTCAAAACGGTGAAGGAAAACATCGTGAATAAACCGGCATGTCCTAGAACAAAAAATTCGAAGACATGTGACATTCACCAATCCACACTGAGCCCGCGTGGTGAATTACGGCCCATTCCCTCTCCTAGAGAGAGGAGGCTTGAGTCCCAGCAGTGGGAATATTAAAAGGCTGATTATGCTATTATGCTAACAAACATTTCCAAAAATATCCAACACACAGAACACCCTATACATCATACTGTAGGTACATAATACACTATAATTACTCACGCCCGTTGGCAACAGCGGCCGACACTGATTTGCATGGTCATGGCGGACCAATTTATCAACTCCTGAAGGCCCTGATACCCTGGTACCCTTACCCCGTGCCCTAACAATGGAAAATCAATATCTTGCACCCCACAACTCGGTCGCTGGTATTTTTAGATGACATTGAATAAACCTAATATTAAGTAAAGTTTTTTTTATGGTTTTTCTTGAAGCGATACGCGTGGTTGGAAGGTTTGTTTTGATTGGTTGTTTTTGTGAAACTGAAAAACGGATTGCAGCCAATTAAAGTTAAGGAATTCCTTGAACAAAAAAAATTTTGACGGTTCTAGAAATCTCCAGCGTAGTCATCGTGATTTTACTTTTCTTTTATTGACATAAACCAGTGCTTGACTGCGATCCCATCTGATGGTAAGCAGTGATGCAATTTGATGTTGAGGCGCACTAGTTTATTAAGAGCCTATTCATACTAGCCTTGAAGACAGCTAAATTTTAGTTGGACGGAAAGACCGCAGCAGGTAGCAGTACCAAAAGGGTACGACATTTTCGATTGTTTTTAGTAAGTTTTAATTAATTAAGGGGTTTTTGTATACAATGAGAAGCCATTATTATTTATGATGAATATTGCTATGACACTCTACCATCTAGGGCAGGTGTTCGCTAAACGCGTTAACAAGTATATGAGATCCAGCGAAGCTTCATTGTGACGTCAAACTAGTTTGATGTGGGATGCATCCGCCCCCAGATATGTTTAGATGTTGCATGAATGCCTCTCAACCATGACAGGTTATGAAATGTAAATTATGAATTTGATTGGCCTGTTGGTCTAGTGGTTAGTAACCCTGACTGTTATGCCGGAGGTCGTGGGTTCGATTCCCACCCAGGACAAATGTTTGTGTGATGAGCACGATCATTTGTTCTGTGTCTGGGTGTAGTTTATCTGTAATATGTATATATTTAAAAATATATAAGTATGTTTATCAGTTGTCTAGTACTCATAACACAAGCTCTGCTTAGCTTGGGATTAGACGACGTTGTATGATAGTTGTAAAAAAAGTATATATTTACTATTGAATTCTTCCTTTTTAGGGTTCTGTACATCAAAAGAAAAAGAGTGAACACTTATAGGAACACTTTTTTGTCCCCCTATTTATCTGTCAAGACCCTTCCCGAAAACGAGAAGAGACCCGAATCTCGGGAACGAGTGGAGGTATCGAGTTGAAATTAAAACCGTATACTCAGGTCTGCGGTCTCTTGAAGCTGTTAAAATATCAAACTTCTAAGTTAACGAAAAAGAGTCGGCCATTTATTTCGCAAAAAACGTATATTTCGACATTCTTAAAGGAATCTTAATTCATAGGGTACTTACCCTTGACCCAGAATCCTGAAATTTGACATAAAGTAAGGTCTTATAACACAGGTACAGAAATAAATGGTACAAAACAAAATTCCGTTTAAAAAAAAAATCCGAGACTCCATTCTGGAATTGAACTATTTACATAGATAAGTTTATACGGAATCCTCAGATTTTTTTTCTTTTTCTTCTTTTTGATTTTCTTTTCTTTCAAGTTACCAGGTGAAGTCGATGTTTCCAAATAACAATAGTCTTTTCAGTCAATACTGTGAAAAAAGTACGAATAGTGGGATTAGTTTACTTCTAGGTAAGCGTGGTCTATCAAAAATCAGGTCATCGCTTCATGAGTTGAGATAGTGGTATCAAAATCAAACGCTTAGAAAGACCAACTGCAAATCCAAACTTATAGATATGTCAGCAAACCGTAGGAGCCCAGCAGGGTCGAAGCGTTCTGGGGCCAAGGGTCTGCTTCTGAAAGGAAGACTCGGCCTTGGAATGAAAGGCAACGAAGGAACTGGAATGGGTTTTTAGTCAGTTAAAGTCTGACACAACCTCGCGCTTCGCCCAAGAGCGGAAGATGTCTTATGATGATTTTCTCACCGAAAAAAAAACTTATAAACGTATACCTATTTGTGATAAATTAAACGTTGTCTCTCATTAAGAATTAGTTTTGTATTAGGTAAGTGTGTTGATAAACATTTAAATTCGCTTACACAAGTCACCCAGACTCAGAACAACTGTCTAGAAAAAAGAAAGAAAATAGCTACAAAATTGGCATACAGATGCACATAATGCGCTAGTCGTTTAGCGCGGATGTGACGCATAACCTACCAATTATAAATAAGTCGCTTTTATTTGTTTTATTTTTAAGGTATGCGTGATATTTAACGTAAATAAACTGTTTTTCTTTCTTTCTTTTCTTTCATGTAGGAACAAACAAATGTTTGAAACAATAACATTGCATACTTCACGGTTGCGCCAAATAGGACCGACGCTAGATTTTAAGCTCAACTTTAATATACATTTTTAGAGATAAATAAACCTAATATCTGTAGGCCATACAAATATTTGTTCACCGCAGGAATCAAACCCGCAACACGCAGCGCTACAATGAAGCGCTCATCCACTGCGCCAACCATGTCGTCAATTAATTAAACAGAAATCAATTCATCCAATTGACGCTTGTAAAACTCCAACAGGATATTACATAGCTACTGCATACTATTCCTTTCATTTCTGAAGGTAATTATTGCTAATAGAAAGCAGTTTTCCACCCTTAAGGAAGGGAACGACGGCTATAGAGGTAGCCGTGACAATTATGGTAAAAATACCCCAAACGAACTTTGATGTCGTTTCCTTTCCCATATTGTTAATATGGGCCTATATAATATGGTATTTGCGGAAGTTTTTCTAAGAAAACAACCCTAAGTTTGGTTACCGTGTAGATAACAAAAGGGTCCTTTGTAGAGCTTTTTAATATAGAAAATAAAGTAGAAGTTTGTGGCGGTTTTTTTTCAATTGAAATTCAGTGGCTGTTACAATTATTTTCTTTTTGAGATTGTGATGTAAAATTGGTGTAGTTTTAAATTCCAAGCGTCTACACAACAGGAGGATAGTCATGAGTTATGTAGAAGCATTGAAACAGGCGCAATCTCTTTAAAATAAAGCTGAGAATTTTATTGTAATAGTGACTACCCACGGCTATCTATGTGACTACCTCAGCAAAGCTTGCTGAGAAGGCTGACACATACATTTGCTGTCACAGCAAAAAGCAAACGCGAGGCTATCAATAATAAAAAAAAATATACGTCCATGTTTTATTGGAAAATTCATTGTGCGTACAGCTAAGGACTGGAATTCCTTGCCGGACTCTATGTTTCCTGACGGCTACAACCCGGGAATCTTTAAGTTAAGAGTGAATAGGTTACTTCTAGGTAAGCGTGCTCCATCTTTGCCCGCATCGTCGCTTTCCACCAGGTGAGATAGCGGTCAAGCGCGAACCTATCAAGAATTAAAAAAAACACTGACTAATTCTGTATCTAATGAGCCTACCACACGAGCTTCACCACAGTTTTACCTGCGCAGGCCGGTTTGCACACGGAATACCTGTATGAGTTTTACTAACCACACACACGCGCAGGCACAACTGTGGTGGAACTTGTGCATGTGGTGGTCCCAATAAACTGAATACTTTCTAAACATGACATGGGCTAATATGGGGGACAATACACAAACCATACAAAGCCAAAATAATAAAAATAAAATGTTTGCAAAATATTGTTTCGGTTCGTTTTCAAACTAAAGGAATAATCTATTTCTATCCTTCGTGGAAAAAAGTCAATAGACTTCTTTGAGAAACTCTCTAGCTATAATATTTTTATTCGAGCCTTTTTCCCTTTTCTTTAAGTGTTGAGAACCTAAAAATAAACAAGTAAGAAAAAGAGTCGAAGTAATTCTTCCGCGATTCAAATCGAGCCAAATAAATCCACATCATCAGAGAAACCAATTTTACCTCTTAAACAAATTACGACCAAAAAAATCCAATAAAAATAAACAAAACACGCGCAGCTTCACAAATATTTACCTAAAGCGAAATTGCCAAAAAAATCTTATTTGCCAAACTTAAGCGGCTGAGGCTTACGGCTTCCCCTGTATACATTTGCCATGGTGTTTGGCAACTTTACCCTAAAATTACCCCGGGGAATCTTTGTGGGTGCATTAATTCGTGTCTTGGTTTAATTTTAACGGTTTCCCGGGCTAACACCCTAATGGAATTGTTTACCTTATGTAAGAATATTTAGGGGCTAATTTTGTTCATGAGACTGTTGTATATTGTGACTTGTTAGTAAAGTAGGCATTTTGTGTAGCTAATCCTTTTAGTGTTGACGAACTCAGATTAAAGTGAATCATCATCATCACTTCAGTCGAAAGACATCTACTAATGGACCTAGGCGGTAGGCCTTCCCCAAGTGTTGCCATAACAACCGGTCCTGTGCATCTCGTATCCAACGAATTCCTGCAAATGTCACTAGGTCATCGGTCCTTCTTGTGGGAAGCCTTCTAACGTTGCATTTTCCTATTTTCTTTTGTTGGTGTGGTGGAAAATCCTCATGAATGTCCTTTACCTGGGGCAGGCGAAGGGGTCTGTCAGACTCTTACTGACTAAAAACCACTCCGGTGTTCCCTCCCACTCTTGGACCGGGGATCGTCGGAGCTGATACGCCATCTATGATTTACCTAACCTAACCTTTCCTAACCTTACAGCTTGACCAACTGTTCTGCAGTTAAAGTGAAAAAAAAAAATGGTGAATGACGGATTCTAATAAATTCAGCTTCTGAAACGAGTGTTCAAACCACCGTCTGCGTCTGTCCACATTTCTGTCCATAATTACTAAGCCAGTCTGTTGGCGGTTTCGATTATTCCAAAGTTTATTTCTCTCTGAAAATTAAAGCAGAGTAACTTCACTTCTATGTCTTCAGAGCGAGGAATAGTGAATGCAAATTTAAATGAGTTGGTAGCTTAGTTTGAGACGCTTCAAAGAAATAATGGATTTCACTGAACTGCTGTTTTACATTCAGGTTCTTTGGATATCTGCTGTGGTGTGTAGCACACCTGTCATCCATATATTATAATTCCGTGGGATGTGGTTTTTTTTAAGCTAGGAAATCATTCAATGACTTCTCGCGCTCTGGGTCGAGCGGAAGGGCCTGTCAGACTTGTTCTGACTAAAACCGCAACCTTTGCGTTCTAAGACCACAGGTTCCCTTTTCAGAAAATCCCACGGTCTTAGCAGCTATCTGCCCTGCTGGCCCCCTACGTTTCGCTGACATCTCTATGACGAGCATATGGGGCACTACGCGCTGTCGACGACTTGAGCTCTACTGGACCACGTCCATTTGCCGTCATTTTTTGGCTTGGTCCTTACCGCATGGTAACCCTCCTGGTTTCCCTCGTGGTTGTCTTTCGCCCTGGGGTGGGCGAAGAGGTCTGTCAGACTAGTATTTATCAAAACCACCCCTTTATTCCTTTACGCACTTGCGTCTGCCGTACGGTGTAACTTTCGCAGTACCAGACTCGTGCTAATCCAGTCTTTTTTTTTAATTCAACACTTCCCCACTGTGGAATGCGAGGTGTAAAAATCAAAGTATTTATTAGTGTGCTTCTTGGTGATACCGCAGGTCTTATAGTTAAGTTATGGGTAACTCATGAAGCTGCCCATTAGGCATACAATATTTAACAATATAAAAATTTAAAATTGATATTTAAACATACAAAACAAAAATGTCAAAATTTAGATTACAATTCAAATTAAAATACAATTAATTATTATTACAAACATTAAAAATACAATCAATTTCTCAAGTTTTCTAGCATGAATATTTAATTGTCAGTTTATAACATAATGTCAAGAAGGAATTCGTTAAAGATATAGAAGCATTTTTTTTGTCACTACTCTATAGCTCAAAGAGAGGCGCACGTAGAATGCTACGCGCCGCCACTTTAGATTTTATTAAAGAGGCGTGGGCGACAGTGGCCCCGAAATCTATCGAATCCTTTGACCCATAAGATAACCAAAATAGAACACGGTCTTTATTAAAAATTTTCTGAAACCGATTCTCTGTAATTTTCATAATCAATTTATCTTCATAACTTAAAACAATGTTCCTTAAAAAGTTAAAAGTGTCCCTCAGCAAAAATAAGTTTGATTCGAGATCATTTATAAGCATAATCCCTTGGGTTTTCTTTATTTACATTTATATGAAAACATTAATAGGTTTTACATGTTTTAATCTTAGATTCTTAGCACAATGAGGGAATTAATGGAAAATGTTGTACTTATTTGAATAGAATACTAATCTGTTTGAGAAATAATCCGTCTATTGTGTGACAATGGCTTGACTGAAAGTTAAGCGCACCTGTCTTAGAAGATTTGGAATGATAAGATGCAATGCGTGAAGATGTCTTTGAAGTTCTGTTACAAAGCTAAAGATTTTGGTATGGTTTATTACAGAAGGGTAGATTAATTAATAATGTGGGCTGTGGCCAAATGTGATGTGTTTACAACTATATATTTTTACCAATTGAGATATTTTTTTCTGTTGTTTGATATCCGTTGTGTTTTAGTTAAAGAGTTGCAATTTTATTTTTAAATTAAATATATATATTTCTAGTTTTCAAAACCATACTTTTACATAATTTAATACAGTTGTTGTGGTCTTAAAAACTAGAAAGTATGTTTATTAAATAATATAGATGTATAGTTTTTACCTTTAAATATGCAAAGAAGTAGATTGATAATTTATATGACAGAGATAAGAAAGCACTTCTTTGTTTCTAAATAAATCCAATACGCAAGTCTGACATTTTCTTAATAATCACAAAGGTTTGGAAAAAGGAAAAAACGTGAGAAGACACCTGTGGAACTCTGTCAAAGACAACTCTGAAACAAAACATTTCCTGCTATATGAAATTATTACTATAGAAAACTATTCTCCTAATAATTCATCGGAACTTCTTGTTTGTCATTATAGACGTTTCTTTATTATGTCCAACTTTAATATATTTTTTACTTTATTGACTTGCAGTCTACCCAGTAGAAAATGAATACCTGAAAAAATAGTCTTTAGGTAGATATTGATTTGACAATTCTCAATTGTTAGGTAGGTATTGATTTGAAAATTCTCAATTGTTTGAATATTCTCAATTGTTTCTCATTAAAGATTGCAGCTAATATTAAAATCAAATTTGATTTCATGTTCACTTCACACCCTTCAAGCAATAATTGGGATTGTCAAGCTGCTTGATTCCAGAGTTAATTATCTGCATCATTTACTACAGATCAACATCGCACTAATAATATTTATCTTAAGTAATACCGTGTAATCCAATAACGTCATAATAATTAATTAATCAACATAATTTAGTTGAATCCATTAATTTTCATATGATTACGACGTTGATATATGGCCTTGTTAACAGATATCAGATTCGCCAATACGAAAAGCCTGTGGACTACTATGGAACAGTGATCTATCAATAAATTTTCGTATGATTATGACGACGTCCATTGGCTTTCCGATGACCGATGCCATAGGTGAGAGAAATCACCAATATATTTTTTTATTGAGGTGAGGAACCATGACATATGGTACTGAAACGTGGTCGCTTACAATGGGCCTCATCAGAAGTCACCCAAAGGGCAATGGAAACAGCTATGGTCGGAATTTTCTTGCGTGATTGCATCAGGAATGACGAAGATATCCGTAGGAGAACCAAGGTTGCCGACATAGTCCGATCATCTACTAGGTACGCCAAACGTGTTGTCGCTTTGCGTTATGCAGTTTTCTAATTAGTAGATTTTCTAATACAAGCTTAGATACCATATTGCTCTATTTAGGAGTTGAGTTACCCTTACGTTGTTGAAACTTCAACGGTCCGGACTAAGCGTTTCACTTCGTCGTTAATACCGCGTACATTGAAGGACTGGAACAATTTGCCTGCTGCGATCTTCCCGTTCAACTGTACTTTAGGTGTCTTCAAGGCTAGAGTGAATAGGCTCTTAATAAACTAGTGTGCCTCACCATCAATGATTGTATCACTGCTTACCATCAGGTGGGATCGCAGTCAAGCACTGGTTTATATCAAAAGTCTTCCAAACAGAACTATGTGAACTTGGTTGCAATACCTGCAGGTACTTTTGTTCTGCTCCTGTAAAGTTACACGAATGACTGATCAAGTTATAAGTGGTTTGCCCCTTCAGCGCTATGCAGCCCTCAGAAGCCAAAGGGCAATATCTCACAATTCTTATAAATATTTTTTTTGCATCGGAAAGCTTAAAAACCGTCGCCGACCAATTATTATTTTTTTGAAACGTACAAAAATAGCTAGTATCCATTCTTACTTACTTTATAAATATGAAAGCAAATCTCTTAATTTATTTTAAAAGTACGCTTTAGTCGCTAAACCAATTTAAATAAGTTTTAACATACCTACATAGATATACCTCTGACCTTTTTTTTGAGATGGGATATCATCAAATAACTTCAAAGGGGTGTCAGACTTTTACTGACTAAACCCACTTGTGTTCCTTCAGTTGCCATTTGCGTTCTAGGGCTATGGTTACTGTAATGGACGCCGAGCCTGTGGACCTAATATGTGTCAAAGTGACAATAGACTGATAGGACAGTGAGTGATTATGTGAATAATTAGTGTTTTCTAAATGAACCTAATTAGTTTTTAGTAAGGAACTCATAAAATGAGCCCTAATTGTGTTGTGATAACGTGTAATCATATTACGTAGTGATAAGGACTAAGGTTTTCTGATGGTGACTTTTTAATGTTTTTATATTTTTGTAGAATAGATAAGTGAATTCCGAGTAGAATGATATAAGGTTTCATATGTGAAATCTTGATATTTCTATGTAAAAAGCCTGTTTAAAGTGTAAAGGCTCTCGTTAAGGTAAAGTTTCGCGATACTAAAGGTTATTGCATGAAATTTCGAGATTATTCCGGGCTTGATTCTGATTGGTTGAAATATTCGTGAGCATTCCGGAATGTTCCTTAATGGCTGAAAAGCTCCACCTTCTGACCGTTCGACCAATCAGCGATCAGCTGCGTAATGTATAAATTAGAACCGGTTTGTTTCCGGACACACATCACTCCGCCCGACGCTCGCCCCGAACGGTCGTGCCGCTCTGTGCTCCGCGCCCGCTCCGTGCTCCGTGTCGTTACGTCACCCCGTGACGTCATCAGTGGTCCCCGACCGCACCAGCGATCCGAAGCCGCCTTTCTCAAGGCAGTGGAGGATATACGTTTCCTTAACGGGAAATAGTCGATAAACGTTGTGCCCCTTCAGGGAAAAGCCACAGTTTCGTGGTCCTTGGTGGGAAACCTCACGGTGCCAACAAAACCAAGGGGGTGTTGCCCCAATACACCCGCCGAACCCCTTCAGGGCTAGGCAGTCAATTGGAGTCGGGAGCTAGATTTTGGCCTTGGGGGAGCTCCTAGTCAAATCTAATACTCCGAGTTCTCTTTCAGCTACACACCTGGTGTCGGTTGGGGTGTCTATCCCTTCGCACCAGACCCTGGTAGGGCCCGATCGCACAATAAGACTGGCGATCGGTTTACAAGCTTAGGGCACACCATTAGGTACTCACCTCCCAGTATACACAACCCTTACTGGGAGGGTCACACACCCCCGGGCCCGTCCACCCGGGGACGTAGGGACCGCTAGGAGTTTTGCACATGAGGTTTTTCCAACCCATGTGACCTAATCCCAAGCCCCCTTTTAACCATGACGGACGCTATCATATTAGCGTTCGTCAAAGAGGTCCTATTCAAGGACCCCGATTTCCTCGCCAAGTATGGCGAGAAAATCGCTTCAATTAGAGCCCCCCCCCCCCACCGTCCCATCAAGCGTCACTGACTTCAGTGACGTATTGTCATTTCCGGACTCCGGTCCGACCCCCTGCCCCCGCCCTCCCCCGGATATGCCTCCCCTATTGGTAGCCCACTTCGCCAATGAGGCAATGGACACCACCGTCCCCGCCAGCGACTCAGCGTCGCAAGCATCTTCTTCGGACTATGAACAGTCCCCTGAATCCTCCTCCTCCGAGGACGACTTTCAAGTCGTCCTAGGGGGCAAGAGGAAAGCCAGGAAGGCCGCTCAGGCCACCAAAGCTAAGAAGACCGTTGCGTCTTCTCCCGCCCCCGCTATCCAGCCCGCCCCTGTTGCCCAGCCCGCACCCGCCTCGCAGGCTAGTTGTTCCCCCTCCGTTTCCGCTTCTGTCACTCAGACGAAGAAGCAGCGCCCCCCTCCGCCCTTGTACATCCAGGACAAGGGTAAATGGACCGACGTGTCCAAAATGTGTAGTGATCGCAAGATCAACTATACAAACGCCCGCTCCTGCCAACAAGGCATAAAAGTCCAAGTCCCGACGTCAACTGACTATCGGGAACTTACCAAAGTCCTTCGTGAAAGGAAAATCTCCTTTCACACCTACTCCCTCCCTGAGGACACGCCGACCCGAGTGGTCATTAGACGTGTCCCGAAGGAAATCCCCGCCGAGGACATTAAGGCCGACCTCCTGGCCCAAAATATCCCCGTTTCCGCTGTCCATCGCCTTCACAAGGCGAGAGGTAGCGAAGTATACGACATGATCCTTGTCGTGTGCGACCCGACCGACGGGCACCACCCCATCTTCAAGATCAAGTCGATCTGTTCCCTCTCCGGCATCTCCATCGAGAAGCCCTACAGACCCACAATAGTTGGGCAGTGTCACCGCTGCCAACTATACGGTCACTCTCAGAAGAACTGCTACGCTACACCCAGATGCGTTAAGTGTCTGGGTGAGCACGGCACTTCTGACTGCCCCCGTCCCAAGGATCGGACTCTTTGCACAGAGCCTCCCAGCTGTGTGCTGTGCGGCCAAGCCGGGCACCCGGCTAACTACCGGGGCTGCCCCAAAGCCCCCAAAATCCCTCCCAAGCTGGCAAAGCGTGCTGCCGCTCGCCAGCAGAGGGAAGCACCCTCCGGGAAAGTCCCCTCTTCCCAGCCCCCCGAACGTCTCGCACCCCAGAGACCATCCCCCTGGAATCAGCTGAACCATCAGAAAGCCTTCCCGGCTTTGGTGGCTTCCCAGCCAATTCCAGCGCTAATGGCTAAGCCCATCCCAGCGCCTCCCCCGGCTTCTGTGGCCCCCGTGGCCGCCAAACCTCCCCGAAACGCGCCCCAAGTTTCAGCTGCGTTCCCACGCAGATCAGTTGGCCAGATTATCCTGGACAACTATCGCATCTTTATGACGCAGGACGCTAGGGACTTAGCTGACGAGCTAACCCTAGCGGAAGTCACTGGCCAACTCGACTTAGCCAAGCGCGCTGCGCTATTCACTAAGTACGAGTCGGTCGCAGTCGAACTCGACAAATTACCTGCCGTGCCCCTAAATGGATAGACAACAAAAAATTTGTTGTACCAAACCGCGATCCCTAAAGTTAGGCTTCTTCAATGCCAACGGCATTATCAATCAGAGAGATGAGATCGCCACGTTCCTCCGCGACCATCAGTTAGACCTTCTCCTCATCCAGGAAACATTCCTCAAACCCCACCGTAAAGATCCTAGAATTGCCAACTATCGTCTAGTTCGCAACGATAGATCTCGTTGTCACGGTGGTGGCACCCTTATCTATTATAGAAAGGAACTGTACTGTATCCCTCTAGCTCCTCCCGCGCCCCGATCTTTCTTAGAATTCTCGGCCTGCCGAGTAGGCATGACTGGTCATCAACCGATCACTGTCGTCTCTGCCTACTATCCCCCTCCGACTTCCTCGTCTCGTATGCCAGACGAGTCCATCGCGCTTACTAGCGACCTCACTGCCCTCTTTGGCTTGAGTGACTCCGTTATCATAGCGGGCGATCTCAATGCTAAACACCCCGCCTGGAACAGTAGTACGACCAACCCTAGGGGGAAGGTCGTGTTCAACCTTGGTGCATCCCTTAACTTTGACATCATCGCCCCGATGTGTCACACTCACTTCCCCCATGATCCCAACCATAGCCCCGACGTCCTCGATGTAGCGCTCCTTAAGAATGTTAACCTCCGGTTGCAATCTATAGAAGCAATACACGAGCTTAACTCCGATCACCGACCCGTGATTATGCACCTAGGCTCCCGCTCGGGCAATCTCGACCCGGGCCAGCCCCCCGCTTCCCAATTGATCACTGACTGGAAGAAAGTAAGCGAAAGACTGAAATCTACCACGTCACCTCAATTGGATTCTATCCCTGACCACATAGTCTCAGTCGCTGACACGACGGTGGCAATCGACTCGCTCACAGACCACGTACAATCCGTCCTGAACGAATGTTCAAGGGAGATTCCTGCGAAGGAGGACCTTCGCTGGAAAATCCCGGACGATGTACGGGCTCTGATGACCGAGAAGAACGCAGCCGTCCGTGCATACAGCGCTTTTCCTTGCGACGCTAACAAGGCTCACATGCGTAGATTACAGCGTGCTGTAAAGAAACGCATGACCGAGCTGCGTTCCGCCCGCTGGGACAAGACGCTCAGCGAACTCGAGCCTACCCATCTCGCCTTCTGGCAACTTCAGAGGAAATTACGTTCCACTGAAGAGTCCTCTATGCCTCCGCTCACCCGCCCTGATAAGAGTGTCGCTTTCGACAACTCTGAAAAAGCGGAATGCCTAGCCGACAGCCTCGAAGCCCAATGCTCGCCTAGCTCTCAACTAGTAGACCAAGCCCACATCGACATGGTGGACGCTGAAGTCGAACGTAGAGCCTCCCTCCCTCCCGTTGAAGACCCTGATAACCCTCTGGCTCCCGTCACTCCCGACGAGGTGGAGGATATCATTAAAAAACTTCAACCAAGGAAAGCCCCCGGCGCCGACGGTATCACGAACAGAGTGTTCAAACTCTTCCCCCCCCAACTTATAATGCTAATGACCGCTATCTTCAATGGCGCATTAAGCAATAATATCTTCCCCCAAGCGTGGAAACAGGCCACCGTTATCGGTATCCCCAAACCAGGCAAGCCCAAGTCTGACCCCACCAGCTACCGCCCCATCAGTCTCCTCAATGTTCTCGGTAAGATCTACGAGAGGCTTATTTATAAGCGACTCAAAGATTTTGCCGAATCCAAGGGTCTCATTCCTGATGAGCAGTTCGGGTTCCGTACCGAACACTCATGCGTCCACCAAGTCCACCGCATCGTAGAGCACCTAAGCGCTGGCTTCCAGCGTAATGCGATGACGGGTGTCTTGTATTTCGATATAGCGAAAGCATTCGACAAGGTCTGGCACAATGGCTTATTATATAAGCTATATCAACTCGGTGTGCCAGACCGTCTCGTGCTCATCATGCGAGACTTTCTGTCGAATCGCACCTTCCGCTATCGAATCGAGGGAGCCCTCTCCTCCCCCCACCCCATTCGAGCTGGAGTCCCTCAAGGCTCAGTAGTGTCCCCCCTAGCTTTCACGCTGTTCACCAGCGACATTCCCAAAAGTAAAAAGGCCCAGTTGGCTCTATTCGCCGACGACACGGCAATTTACTACACCGGTCGTGACCCCAGAGTTATCGCTCGCAATCTCCAAACCTCCGCAAACATTTTGGGCAAATGGTTCCGGAAATGGAGGATCGAGGTTAACCCTGATAAGAGTCAAGCTGTTCTCTACTCGAAACAGCGGAAGTCCGTCCCCCCTCCCCCTCCGATCACCATGTACGGTAAGCCGATCCCCTGGGAGAAGCAAGCCAAGTACCTTGGAGTGATCCTCGATCAGCACTTGTCCTTCGCCGAGCACATAAAGCAGGCTCGCTCGCGAGCCGCTTTCGCTCAAGGTAGGCTCCATTATCTCATGACTGCCCGCAGCAAACTGTCACTTAAGTGCAAGCTGCGCCTCTATACGGCAGTAATCCGCCCGATCATGACGTATGCATGTGCAATCTTCGCACACGCCAAGCCCCGCTTCCTCCATAGGATGCAGACCCTTCAAAATAGGACCCTCCGTAAAATTCTCGGTGCCCCATATTATGTCCGAAATGAGAATCTACATCTAGATCTCAAAATCCCCACCATCCAGCAGTTCATGAAACGCCTTTGCAAGCGTTTCTTCGATACTGCTGTAAAACACCGCAACCCCCTCATAGTATCGGCAGCCCGATACGAACCCTCCCGCATCTCTAAGGTTCGCCGTCCTAGGCATACTCTCGTCACCCCAGATGACCCCACTACCCTGCTCCAAGAGAGCCGTAAGGAAACAAGTACAGTTCGTAGACAATACAGACCGCCGTCCTTCCGTCCTCGCCGCCGAGGCCCGCCGCGACATTCCCGTAAACGTCCTCCCCGTCCCTTGCTCGAGCCAGCCCGCGTCGCTGAGCCGTAGTTTTAAAATTCCCCGATAATAATAATAAAATCTTTGTTCGATCCAGCCCGTCCCTTGCTGTCCCCCCCCAGCGACGCCCTAAGCCGAGGTCCGTACCCCACAGGGGGTGCCCTTAGCGTGTAGTCGCTTAGTTTTTAAGTTTAGTTAAATAAGCCCTGGCTGGAGGCTTTGATTCTTGAATTGAGGCCGCCACAGGCAAGTCCGGTTAAGCAGCCGACAACCTCCTAGGTTGACCTGCGAGAGGCCACACAAAACAAAAAAAAAAAAAAAAAAATTCCGGACACACGGGGTCTCCGCTCGACGCTCGCCCCGAACGGTCGTGCCGCTCTGTGCTCCGCGCCCGCTCCGTGCTCCGTGTCGTTACGTCACCCCGTGACGTCATCAGTGGTCCCCGACCGCACCAGCGATCCGAAGCCGCCTTTCTCAAGGCAGTGGAGGATATACGTTTCCTTAACGGGAAATAGTCGATAAACGTTGTGCCCCTTCAGGGAAAAGCCACAGTTTCGTGGTCCTTGGTGGGAAACCTCACGGTGCCAACAAAACCAAGGGGGTGTTGCCCCAATACACCCGCCGAACCCCTTCAGGGCTAGGCAGTCAATTGGAGTCGGGAGCTAGATTTTGGCCTTGGGGGAGCTCCTAGTCAAATCTAATACTCCGAGTTCTCTTTCAGCTACTCACCTGGTGTCGGTTGGGGTGTCTATCCCTTCGCACCAGACCCTGGTAGGGCCCGATCGCACAATAAGACTGGCGATCGGTTTACAAGCTTAGGGCACACCATTAGGTACTCACCTCCCAGTGTACACAACCCTTACTGGGAGGGTCACACACCCCCGGGCCCGTCCACCCGGGGACGTAGGGACCGCTAGGAGTTTTGCACATGAGGTTTTTCCAACCCATGTGACCTAATCCCAAGCCCCCTTTTAACCATGACGGACGCTATCATATTAGCGTTCGTCAAAGAGGTCCTATTCAAGGACCCCGATTTCCTCGCCAAGTATGGCGAGAAAATCGCTTCAATTAGAGCCCCCCCCCCCACCGTCCCATCAAGCGTCACTGACTTCAGTGACGTATTGTCATTTCCGGACTCCGGTCCGACCCCCTGCCCCCGCCCTCCCCCGGATATGCCTCCCCTATTGGTAGCCCACTTCGCCAATGAGGCAATGGACACCACCGTCCCCGCCAGCGACTCAGCGTCGCAAGCATCTTCTTCGGACTATGAACAGTCCCCTGAATCCTCCTCCTCCGAGGACGACTTTCAAGTCGTCCTAGGGGGCAAGAGGAAAGCCAGGAAGGCCGCTCAGGCCACCAAAGCTAAGAAGACCGTTGCGTCTTCTCCCGCCCCCGCTATCCAGCCCGCCCCTGTTGCCCAGCCCGCACCCGCCTCGCAGGCTAGTTGTTCCCCCTCCGTTTCCGCTTCTGTCACTCAGACGAAGAAGCAGCGCCCCCCTCCGCCCTTGTACATCCAGGACAAGGGTAAATGGACCGACGTGTCCAAAATGTGTAGTGATCGCAAGATCAACTATACAAACGCCCGCTCCTGCCAACAAGGCATAAAAGTCCAAGTCCCAACGTCAACTGACTATCGGGAACTTACCAAAGTCCTTCGTGAAAGGAAAATCTCCTTTCACACCTACTCCCTCCCTGAGGACACGCCGACCCGAGTGGTCATTAGACGTGTCCCGAAGGAAATCCCCGCCGAGGACATTAAGGCCGACCTCCTGGCCCAAAATATCCCCGTTTCCGCTGTCCATCGCCTTCACAAGGCGAGAGGTAGCGAAGTATACGACATGATCCTTGTCGTGTGCGACCCGACCGACGGGCACCACCCCATCTTCAAGATCAAGTCGATCTGTTCCCTCTCCGGCATCTCCATCGAGAAGCCCTACAGACCCACAATAGTTGGGCAGTGTCACCGCTGCCAACTATACGGTCACTCTCAGAAGAACTGCTACGCTACACCCAGATGCGTTAAGTGTCTGGGTGAGCACGGCACTTCTGACTGCCCCCGTCCCAAGGATCGGACTCTTTGCACAGAGCCTCCCAGCTGTGTGCTGTGCGGCCAAGCCGGGCACCCGGCTAACTACCGGGGCTGCCCCAAAGCCCCCAAAATCCCTCCCAAGCTGGCAAAGCGTGCTGCCGCTCGCCAGCAGAGGGAAGCACCCTCCGGGAAAGTCCCCTCTTCCCAGCCCCCCGAACGTCTCGCACCCCAGAGACCATCCCCCTGGAATCAGCTGAACCATCAGAAAGCCTTCCCGGCTTTGGTGGCTTCCCAGCCAATTCCAGCGCTAATGGCTAAGCCCATCCCAGCGCCTCCCCCGGCTTCTGTGGCCCCCGTGGCCGCCAAACCTCCCCGAAACGCGCCCCAAGTTTCAGCTGCGTTCCCACGCAGATCAGTTGGCCAGATTATCCTGGACAACTATCGCATCTTTATGACGCAGGACGCTAGGGACTTAGCTGACGAGCTAACCCTAGCGGAAATCACTGGCCAACTCGACTTAGCCAAGCGCGCTGCGCTATTCACTAAGTACGAGTCGGTCGCAGTCGAACTCGACAAATTACCTGCCGTGCCCCTTAATGGATAGACAACAAAAAATTTGTTGTACCAAACCGCGATCCCTAAAGTTAGGCTTCTTCAATGCCAACGGCATTATCAATCAGAGAGATGAGATCGCCACGTTCCTCCGCGACCATCAGTTAGACCTTCTCCTCATCCAGGAAACATTCCTCAAACCCCACCGTAAAGATCCTAGAATTGCCAACTATCGTCTAGTTCGCAACGATAGATCTCGTTGTCACGGTGGTGGCACCCTTATCTATTATAGAAAGGAACTGTACTGTATCCCTCTAGCTCCTCCCGCGCCCCGATCTTTCTTAGAATACTCGGCCTGCCGAGTAGGCATGACTGGTCATCAACCGATCACTGTCGTCTCTGCCTACTATCCCCCTCCGACTTCCTCGTCTCGTATGCCAGACGAGTCCATCGCGCTTACTAGCGACCTCACTGCCCTCTTTGGCTTGAGTGACTCCGTTATCATAGCGGGCGATCTCAATGCTAAACACCCCGCCTGGAACAGTAGTACGACCAACCCTAGGGGGAAGGTCGTGTTCAACCTTGGTGCATCCCTTAACTTTGACATCATCGCCCCGATGTGTCACACTCACTTCCCCCATGATCCCAACCATAGCCCCGACGTCCTCGATGTAGCGCTCCTTAAGAATGTTAACCTCCGGTTGCAATCTATAGAAGCAATACACGAGCTTAACTCCGATCACCGACCCGTGATTATGCACCTAGGCTCCCGCTCGGGCAATCTCGACCCGGGCCAGCCCCCCGCTTCCCAATTGATCACTGACTGGAAGAAAGTAAGCGAAAGACTAAAATCTACCACGTCACCTCAATTGGATTCTATCCCTGACCACATAGTCTCAGTCGCTGACACGACGGTGGCAATCGACTCGCTCACAGACCACGTACAATCCGTCCTGAACGAATGTTCAAGGGAGATTCCTGCGAAGGAGGACCTTCGCTGGAAAATCCCGGACGATGTACGGGCTCTGATGACCGAGAAGAACGCAGCCGTCCGTGCATACAGCGCTTTTCCTTGCGACGCTAACAAGGCTCACATGCGTAGATTACAGCGTGCTGTAAAGAAACGCATGACCGAGCTGCGTTCCGCCCGCTGGGACAAGACGCTCAGCGAACTCGAGCCTACCCATCTCGCCTTCTGGCAACTTCAGAGGAAATTACGTTCCACTGAAGAGTCCTCTATGCCTCCGCTCACCCGCCCTGATAAGAGTGTCGCTTTCGACAACTCTGAAAAAGCGGAATGCCTAGCCGACAGCCTCGAAGCCCAATGCTCGCCTAGCTCTCAACTAGTAGACCAAGCCCACATCGACATGGTGGACGCTGAAGTCGAACGTAGAGCCTCCCTCCCTCCCGTTGAAGACCCTGATAACCCTCTGGCTCCCGTCACTCCCGACGAGGTGGAGGATATCATTAAAAAACTTCAACCAAGGAAAGCCCCCGGCGCCGACGGTATCACGAACAGAGTGTTCAAACTCTTCCCCCCCCAACTTATAATGCTAATGACCGCTATCTTCAATGGCGCATTAAGCAATAATATCTTCCCCCAAGCGTGGAAACAGGCCACCGTTATCGGTATCCCCAAACCAGGCAAGCCCAAGTCTGACCCCACCAGTTACCGCCCCATCAGTCTCCTCAATGTTCTCGGTAAGATCTACGAGAGGCTTATTTATAAGCGACTCAAAGATTTTGCCGAATCCAAGGGTCTCATTCCTGATGAGCAGTTCGGGTTCCGTACCGAACACTCATGCGTCCACCAAGTCCACCGCATCGTAGAGCACCTAAGCGCTGGCTTCCAGCGTAATGCGATGACGGGTGTCTTGTATTTCGATATAGCGAAAGCATTCGACAAGGTCTGGCACAATGGCTTATTATATAAGCTATATCAACTCGGTGTGCCAGACCGTCTCGTGCTCATCATGCGAGACTTTCTGTCGAATCGCACCTTCCGCTATCGAATCGAGGGAGCCCTCTCCTCCCCCCACCCCATTCGAGCTGGAGTCCCTCAAGGCTCGGTAGTGTCCCCCCTAGCTTTCACGCTGTTCACCAGCGACATTCCCAAAAGTAAAAAGGCCCAGTTGGCTCTATTCGCCGACGACACGGCAATTTACTACACCGGTCGTGACCCCAGAGTTATCGCTCGCAATCTCCAAACCTCCGCAAACATTTTGGGCAAATGGTTCCGGAAATGGAGGATCGAGGTTAACCCTGATAAGAGTCAAGCTGTTCTCTACTCGAAACAGCGGAAGTCCGTCCCCCCTCCCCCTCCGATCACCATGTACGGTAAGCCGATCCCCTGGGAGAAGCAAGCCAAGTACCTCGGAGTGATCCTCGATCAGCACTTGTCCTTCGCCGAGCACATAAAGCAGGCTCGCTCGCGAGCCGCTTTCGCTCAAGGTAGGCTCCATTATCTCATGACTGCCCGCAGCAAACTGTCACTTAAGTGCAAGCTGCGCCTCTATACGGCAGTAATCCGCCCGATCATGACGTATGCATGTGCAATCTTCGCACACGCCAAGCCCCGCTTCCTCCATAGGATGCAGACCCTTCAAAATAGGACCCTCCGTAAAATTCTCGGTGCCCCATATTATGTCCGAAATGAGAATCTACATCTAGATCTCAAAATCCCCACCATCCAGCAGTTCATGAAACGCCTTTGCAAGCGTTTCTTCGATACTGCTGTAAAACACCGCAACCCCCTCATAGTATCGGCAGCCCGATACGAACCCTCCCGCATCTCTAAGGTTCGCCGTCCTAGGCATACTCTCGTCACCCCAGATGACCCCACTACCCTGCTCCAAGAGAGCCGTAAGGAAACAAGTACAGTTCGTAGACAATACAGACCGCCGTCCTTCCGTCCTCGCCGCCGAGGCCCGCCGCGACATTCCCGTAAACGTCCTCCCCGTCCCTTGCTCGAGCCAGCCCGCGTCGCTGAGCCGTAGTTTTAAAATTCCCCGATAATAATAATAAAATCTTTGTTCGATCCAGCCCGTCCCTTGCTGTCCCCCCCCAGCGACGCCCTAAGCCGAGGTCCGTACCCCACAGGGGGTGCCCTTAGCGTGTAGTCGCTTAGTTTTTAAGTTTAGTTAAATAAGCCCTGGCTGGAGGCTTTGATTCTTGAATTGAGGCCGCCACAGGCAAGTCCGGTTAAGCAGCCGACAACCTCCTAGGTTGACCTGCGAGAGGCCACACAAAAAAAAAAAAAAAAAAAAAAATTCCGGACACACGGGTCACTCTCCGCTCGACGCTCGCCCCGAACGGTCGTGCCGCTCTGTGCTCCGCGCCCGCTCCGTGCTCCGTGTCGTTACGTCACCCCGTGACGTCATCAGTGGTCCCCGACCGCACCAGCGATCCGAAGCCGCCTTTCTCAAGGCAGTGGAGGATATACGTTTCCTTAACGGGAAATAGTCGATAAACGTTGTGCCCCTTCAGGGAAAAGCCACAGTTTCGTGGTCCTTGGTGGGAAACCTCACGGTGCCAACAAAACCAAGGGGGTGTTGCCCCAATACACCCGCCGAACCCCTTCAGGGCTAGGCAGTCATTTGGAGTCGGGAGCTAGATTTTGGCCTTGGGGGAGCTCCTAGTCAAATCTAATACTCCGAGTTCTCTTTCAGCTACACACCTGGTGTCGGTTGGGGTGTCTATCCCTTCGCACCAGACCCTGGTAGGGCCCGATCGCACAATAAGACAACAACACAAGCTTAGGGCACACCATTAGGTACTCACCTCCCAGTGTACACAACCCTTACTGGGAGGGTCACACACCCCCGGGCCCGTCCACCCGGGGACGTAGGGACCGATAGGAGTTTTTCACATGAGTTTTTTCCAACTCATGTGACCTAATCCCAAGTCCCCTTTTAACCATGACGGACGCTACCATATTAGCGTTCGTCAAAGAGGTCCTCCTCAAGGACCCCGATATCCTCGCCAAGTATGGCAAGAAAATCGCCTCATTTAGAGGCCCCCCCCCACCGTCCCATCGAGCGTCACTGACTTCAGTGACGTATTGTCATTCCCGGACTCTGGTCCGTCCCCGCCGACCCCCTGCCCCCGCCCTCCCCCGGATATGCCACCCCTATTGGTAGCCCACTTTGCCAATGAGGCAATGGACACCTCCGTCCCCGCTAGCGACTCAGCGTCGCAAGCCTCTTCGGACTCCGAACAGTCCCCTGAATCCTCCTCCTCCGAAGACGACTTCCAAGTCGTCCTAGGGGGCAAGAGGAAAGCCAGGAAGGCCGCTCAGGCCACCAAAGCTAAGAAGACCGTTGCGTCTTCTCCCGCCCCCGCTATCCAGCCCGCCCCTGTTGCCCAGCCCGCCCCCGCCTCGCAGGCTAGTTGTTCCCCCTCCGTTTCCGCTTCTGTCACTCAGACGAAGAAGCAGCGCCCCCCTCCGCCCTTGTACATCCAGGACAAGGGTAAATGGACCGACGTGTCCAAAATGTGTAGTGATCGCAAGATCAACTATACAAACGCCCGCTCCTGCCAACAAGGCATAAAAGTCCAAGTCCCGACGTCAACTGACTATCGGGAACTTACCAAAGTCCTTCGTGAAAGGAAAATCTCCTTTCACACCTACTCCCTCCCTGAGGACACGCCGACCCGAGTGGTCATTAGACGTGTCCCGAAGGAAATCCCCGCCGAGGACATTAAGGCCGACCTCCTGGCCCAAAATATCCCCGTTTCCGCTGTCCATCGCCTTCACAAGGCGAGAGGTAACGAAGTATACGACATGATCCTTGTCGTGTGCGACCCGACCGACGGGCACCACCCCATCTTCAAGATCAAGTCGATCTGTTCCCTCTCCGGCATCTCCATCGAGAAGCCCTACAGACCCACGATAGTTGGGCAGTGTCACCGCTGCCAACTATACGGTCACTCTCAGAAGAACTGCTACGCTACACCCAGATGCATTAAGTGTCTGGGTGAGCACGGCACTTCTGACTGCCCCCGTCCCAAGGATCGCACTCTTTGCACAGAGCCTCCCAGCTGTGTGCTGTGCGGCCAAGCCGGGCACCCGGCTAACTACCGGGGCTGCCCCAAAGCCCCCAAAATCCCTCCCAAGCTGGCAAAGCGTGCTGCCGCTCGCCAGCAGAGGGAAGCACCCTCCGGGAAAGTCCCCTCTTCCCAGCCCCCCGAACGTCTCGCACCCCAGAGACCATCCCCCTGGAATCAGCTAAACCATCAGAAAGCCTTCCCGGCTTTGGTGGCTTCCCAGCCAATTCCAGCGCTAATGGCTAAGCCCATCCCAGCGCCTCCCCCGGCTTCTGTGGCCCCCGTGGCCGCTAAACCTCCCCGAAACGCGCCCCAAGTTTCAGCTGCGTTCCCACGCAGATCAGTTGGCCAGATTATCCTGGACAACTATCGCATCTTTATGACGCAGGACGCTAGGGACTTAGCTGACGAGCTAACCCTAGCGGAAGTCACTGGCCAACTCGACTTAGCCAAGCGCGCTGCGCTATTCACAAAGTACGAGTCGGTCGCAGTCGAACTCGACAAATTACCTGCCGTACCCCTAAATGGATAGACAACAAAAAATTTGTTGTACCAAACCGCGATCCCTAAAGTTAGGCTTCTTCAATGCCAACGGCATTATCAATCAGAGAGATGAGATCGCCACGTTCCTCCGCGACCATCAGTTAGACCTTCTCCTCATCCAGGAAACATTCCTCAAACCCCACCGTAAAGATCCTAGAATTGCCAACTATCGTCTAGTTCGCAACGATAGATCTCGTTGTCACGGTGGTGGCACCCTTATCTATTATAGAAAGGAACTGTACTGTATCCCTCTAGCTCCTCCCGCGCCCCGATCTTTCTTAGAATACTCGGCCTGCCGAGTAGGCATGACTGGTCATCAACCGATCACTGTCGTCTCTGCCTACTATCCCCCTCCGACTTCCTCGTCTCGTATGCCAGACGAGTCCATCGCGCTCACTAGCGACCTCACTGCCCTCTTTGGCTTGAGTGACTCCGTTATCATAGCGGGCGATCTCAATGCTAAACACCCCGCCTGGAACAGTAGTACGACCAACCCTAGGGGAAAGGTCGTGTTCAACCTTGGTGCATCCCTTAACTTTGACATCATCGCCCCGATGTGTCACACTCACTTCCCCCATGATCCCAACCATAGCCCCGACGTCCTCGATGTAGCGCTCCTTAAGAATGTTAATCTCCGGTTGCAATCTATAGAAGCAATACACGAGCTTAACTCCGATCACCGACCCGTGATTATGCACCTAGGCTCCCGCTCGGGCAATCTCGACCCGGGCCAGCCCCCCGCCTCCCAATTGATCACTGACTGGAAGAAAGTAAGCGAAAGACTGAAATCTACCACGTCACCTCAATTGGATTCTATCCCCGACCACATAGTCTCAGTCGCTGACACGACGGTGGCAATCGACTCGCTCACAGACCACGTACAATCCGTCCTGAACGAATGTTCAAGGGAGATTCCTGCGAAGGAGGACCTTCGCTGGAAAATCCCGGACGATGTACGGGCTCTGATGACCGAGAAGAACGCAGCCGTCCGTGCATACAGCGCTTTTCCTTGCGACGCTAACAAGGCTCACATGCGTAGATTACAGCGTGCTGTAAAGAAACGCATGACCGAGCTGCGTTCCGCCCGCTGGGACAAGTAGCTCAGCGAACTCGAGCCTACCCATCTCGCCTTCTGGCAACTTCAGAGGAAATTACGTTCCACTGAAGAGTCCTCTATGCCTCCGCTCACCCGCCCTGATAAGAGTGTCGCTTTCGACAACTCTGAAAAAGCGGAATGCCTAGCCGACAGCCTCGAAGCCCAATGCTCGCCTAGCTCTCAACTAGTAGACCAAGCCCACATCGACATGGTGGACGCTGAAGTCGAACGTAGAGCCTCCCTCCCTCCCGTTGAAGACCCTGATAACCCTCTGGCCCCCGTCACTCCCGACGAGGTGGAGGATATCATTAAAAAACTTCAACCAAGGAAAGCCCCCGGCGCCGACGGTATCACGAACAGAGTGTTCAAACTCTTCCCCCCCCCAACTTATAATGCTAATGACCGCTATCTTCAATGGCGCATTAAGCAATAATATCTTCCCCCAAGCGTGGAAACAGGCCACCGTTATCGGTATCCCCAAACCAGGCAAGCCCAAGTCTGACCCCACCAGTTACCGCCCCATCAGTCTCCTCAATGTTCTCGGTAAGATCTACGAGAGGCTTATTTATAAGCGACTCAAAGATTTTGCCGAATCTAAGGGTCTCATTCCTGATGAGCAGTTCGGGTTCCGTACCGAACACTCATGCGTCCACCAAGTCCACCGCATCGTAGAGCGCCTAAGCGCTGGCTTCCAGCGTAATGCGATGACGGGTGTCTTGTATTTCGATATAGCGAAAGCATTCGACAAGGTCTGGCACAATGGCTTATTATATAAGCTATATCAACTCGGTGTGCCAGACCGTCTCGTGCTCATCATGCGAGACTTTCTGTCGAATCGCACCTTCCGCTATCGAATCGAGGGAGCCCTCTCCTCCCCCCACCCCATTCGAGCTGGAGTCCCTCAAGGCTCGGTAGTGTCCCCCCTAGCTTTCACGCTGTTCACCAGCGACATTCCCAAAAGTAAAAAGGCCCAGTTGGCTCTATTCGCCGACGACACGGCAATTTACTACACCGGTCGTGACCCCAGAGTTATCGCTCGCAATCTCCAAACCTCCGCAAACATTTTGGGCAAATGGTTCCGGAAATGGAGGATCGAGGTTAACCCTGATAAGAGTCAAGCTGTTCTCTACTCGAAACAGCGGAAGTCCGTCCCCCCTCCCCCTCCGATCACCATGTACGGTAAGCCGATCCCCTGGGAGAAGCAAGCCAAGTACCTCGGAGTGATCCTCGATCAGCACTTGTCCTTCGCCGAGCACATAAAGCAGGCTCGCTCGCGAGCCGCTTTCGCTCAAGGTAGGCTCCATTATCTCATGACTGCCCGCAGCAAACTGTCACTTAAGTGCAAGCTGCGCCTCTATACTGCAGTAATCCGCCCGATCATGACGTATGCATGTGCAATCTTCGCACACGCCAAGCCCCGCTTCCTCCATAGGATGCAGACCCTTCAAAATAGGACCCTCCGTAAAATTCTCGGTGCCCCATATTATGTCCGAAATGAGAATCTACATCTAGATCTCAAAATCCCCACCATCCAGCAGTTCATGAAACGCCTTTGCAAGCGTTTCTTCGATACTGCTGTAAAACACCGAAACCCCCTCATAGTATCGGCAGCCCGTTACGAACCCTCCCGCATCTCTAAGGTTCGCCGTCCTAGGCATACTCTCGTCACCCCAGATGACCCCACTACCCTGCTCCAAGAGAGCCGTAAGGAAACAAGTACAGTTCGCAGACAATACAGACCGCCGTCCTTCCGTCCTCGCCGCCGAGGCCCGCCGCGACACTCCCGTAAACGTCCTCCCCGTCCCTTGCTCGAGCCAGCCCGCGTCGCTGAGCCGTAGTTTTAAAATTCCCCGATAATAATAATAAAATCTTTGTTCGATCCAGCCCGTCCCTTGCTGTCCCCCCCCAGCGACGCCCT
Organism: Mythimna pallens; assembly: GCA_961205895.1. Lineage (NCBI taxonomy): Eukaryota > Metazoa > Arthropoda > Insecta > Lepidoptera > Noctuidae > Mythimna > Mythimna pallens. The sequence continues at coordinate 17,892,418 of OY540833.1, read as the reverse complement.
AAGCCGAGGTCCGTACCCCACAGGGGGTGCCCTTAGCGTGTAGTCGCTTAGTTTTTAAGTTTTAGTTAAATAAGCCCTGGCTGGAGGCTTTGATTCTCGAATTGAGGCCGCCACAGGCAAGCCCGGTTAAGCAGCCGACAACCTCCTAGGTTGACCTGCGAGAGGTCACACAAAAAAAAAAAAAAAAAATTCCGGACACAGTCGTTTTCATACAGTCGTTTTCCTAAGACAGTCGTTTTCGATCACAGTCGTTTGCCGAATATTCTAATAAGAATACCTGAGAAGAAATAAACCTGGAAGAAAGAAGCCTTGTTTTATTTCAAGTTCAAGAGGAACACACCTAAGAGAAAGAAATATATACAGTCCACTATAGCCTGGTCCATCGAGCCGGATTTAGATCGGAAGAATCAGCGACGAAGTACCTACAGCCTGGTCCATTCGAGCGCCGGATTTAGATCGGAAGAATCAGCGACGAAGTACCTATAGCCTGGTCCTTCGTTCGCCGGATTAAGATCGGAAGAATCTGCGACGACGTACCTACGGAAACGACGTGTCAACAACGAGTCTGCGTAACGAAGATTGAACCAACGTTTCAAGATCACGCCAAGTGAGTGAAGAAAAATCAGGATCTGCTAGTCTCGCTTAGAAGAGGGCTCCGTTGAAGTGGAGACGAAGAATTCACCGGTTCCTAACGTGTTGGAGGGACCCCGTTGAGGTGATATTCGTTAACCACTGGTCCTAGAAGAAGAGGGACATTTGATCAAGGGTGGATCCAGATTATTCAGGGGCGGATCAAGAAGAGGATCGTTGGGCTCGGGACTCGTCAGGGGCGGATCAAGTGAGCCGCTAATAGTGAACATTTGGGAACGATTCCACATACATTCCACAGTGAAAATGGTGGTCACCCGAAGCCAGGGGGATGCAGTGGAAGTGGAAGAACAGCGACGCGCCCAGCTACAGGAAGCAGCGCGTATTGAGAAGGAGCGACTACGAAGACTGTCAATGGAGCCGCCGGCGTCACCTTTTTCAAGGGGAGCGGACGCTAGCACGGCAGGACCTTCTGGGGTCGCCACAAGAACCGAAGATCTACAGAGACCAAGGTCGCCTACAAGATCAGTAAGGTCGATACGCTCAAACACCAGCGTCACAACACGACTACGAGTGGCGGAACTGGAGGCAGCAGAAAAGTTGGCCACCATAAGAAGAAGGGAATTAGAGTTGGAAGCAGACTTGATCAAGAAGAGGTTAGCAGTGGAAGTGTCGGTTATCAATGACGAAGAGAGCGTGCATGAAGAGCAGCTAGCAGAAGCCCTCCCACGGGAAGAACCTCTACGTAAAGTGGACGACTGGCTAATGAAGAACCCGCTCACTTCACGGGGGGAGGAAGCACCCAGAAGAGAGGAAGCGAAGCAGCTCCGGTTCGACACATCGCGAGGAAGATCACCGACACCCACCAGGACCAGGAACAGCATAGAACACCTGGCAGCTACCTTAGAGAAGATGGCAAGACCAAGACTGCGACACACGGACCTCCCGACTTTCTCCGGCGCGGCCAACGAGTGGCTTCCATTCAAAGCATCGTATCGGGACTCGACACAGATGTACCAGATTTCGGCGGCAGAGAACATCCAGAGATTGAAGAGCTGCCTGAAGGGAGAAGCTAGAGACGCAGTAGCCGCCCTACTCCATACGGCCACGGATCCGAACTTCATAATGAAGACATTGGAGCAGTGTTTCGGAAGACCAGAAGTCATTATCGACAAGGCAATAGAAGACCTGAAGAAACTTCCGAGACTGGGGGCCTCAGCGACGGAGCTAAATAGCTTCGCTATCAGGCTACAAAATATAACCTGCGTTCTCAAGACTATCGACCAGAGAGGGTACTTGTACAATCCGATGCTGAGCAGAGAGGTGCTAGAGAAAATGACCCCGCACCTAAAGGCAAGATGGTGTGACTACGCGTACGACCACGAAGGCACCGGGGACCCAGAGATCATTGTGATGTCTCAGTTTTTGATGCGGGAAGCGGACAGGGCGTTACGATACACATACGCCCCTGCATCGTGCGCCTCTAGTGTAAAGAGAGAGGCGAGACCTGCTGTGACACTTAAGAAGAAAGCGACGGTGTACGCCACAGTAGAAGACGCAGAAGAGAAAAAGGACTTGTGCCCAAAGTGTGATCAAGATCACTTGCTAACAGCGTGTCCCAAATATAAGGCGCTTTCGGTTGACCAGAGATGGCGTCTGATTCGCGACAAGGGAGTCTGCTTCAAGTGCGCCCAGAGAAGACATCGACGCATAGTATGCAAGGCGAAGCCGTGCGGCGTAAACGACTGCCGCCGCCCACATCACTCTTCTCTGCACAATGACGAGAAGACAGAAGCCAGGAAACCCGAAGACGCGAAGACCGACGAGTCACCGAAGCAAGAAGCAGTACTATCGGTAGCAACGAGACCTGCTCCCGGACCCAAGACAGTGCTGCTGAAGATGTGCCCTATCATTGTGACGGGACCACGTGGGGAGGCAAAGACCTACGCGCTGCTGGATGAGGGAGCGACGATCACCCTCATTGATAAAGAACTAGCAGCTAGTATCGGGGCGGAAGGACCGTCACAACCGCTTCATCTGAACGGAGTGAACATGTCACAGCAGGAGATGGAAAGTCAGCTCGTATCCGTCAAGGTTAAGGGGATTAAGGAAACGGATGGACATCGGATCAGAGCAAGAACGATAAAAGATCTGAAGCTGTACCAGCAGGCCATTCCGGAGACCTTATTGGACTACGAGCACCTGAGGGACTTGGACCGAGACGAGGTGTGCTATGGAACGGCGCGCCCTGGACTCCTGGTAGGAACTGATCATTGGGAGTGTATCGTTTCAAGAGAGTTGCGAGTCGGCAGCCCGAACCAGCCAGCTGCTTCAAGGACTCAACTCGGATGGGTGGTGCATGGGACCGCGCCACGCGGCGCCATCTATCGAGAGGGAAACGTGCTACACTTATACGAGCCTACCAGACCCACCAGTGCGGGCGATCAGGAGCTCCACAACTTAGTGGAAGCCCACTTCAAGATCGAGTCTCTTGGTATACAGAAGAAGCCAAGAGTCAGCGAAGCGGACAAGCGAGCCATCTCTATAGTCGAGAGAACGACAAAGAAGATTGACGGAGGCTACGAGGTGGGATTGCCATGGCGACGGGACGACACCGCCATGCCCTCTAGGTACAATCAAGCGTTTCGTCGACTGAAGAAGATTGAGGAGAAGATGGACTCGGACCCCGCCTTTGAGAAGAACTACTCCAGCCAAATCGAGAACTTGTTGGCGAAGGGGTATGCAGCTCCGTGCGACGGCTCTGAGGACGCAAGTGCCATTAGCTGGTACCTGCCACACTTCGCGGTACAGAACCCCAACAAACCGGGGAAATACCGTTTGGTGTTCGACGCGGCTGCTAGGAGCAACGGAGTGTGCCTCAACGACGAGTTGCTGGAGGGACCAGATCTGCTGTTGTCGCTGCAAGGGATCATCTTCAGGTTTAGAGAGAAGGCCGTCGCGATCACAGCAGATATCCAAGAGATGTTCCTGCGGGTGAAGATAAGACCTCAAGATCAACCGGCTCAGCAATTCTTGTGGAGAGGAAAGGAACGAGAGAAGCCTCCACAGAAGTACAAGATGACCAGTATGATCTTCGGCGCCGCTAGCTCCCCGTATATGGCCCACTATATTCGCAACCACAACGCGGAAGTGTATGGGCAGGAGTTCCCGCGCGCACTGGAGGCAATCAGGAACAATCATTACATGGATGATTGGGTGGCGAGCTACGAAGATGTAGAGGAGGCACGGAAGGCGGTTGAAGAAACACGGACCGTACACGCACGCGCCGGGTTCACCCTACGAGGATGGAGTGCCAGCGATAAGGCGGTGCTGAACGACGTGCCCTCGGAGCTACACGCCACTACCCCTACGTCACTGGGGGGAGAACAGCCAGAGAGTAAGATCCTGGGGCTGTTCTGGAACCACGAAAAGGATGAGCTCGGGTTCAACACATCAATGAACCGGGTCCCAGAAGAAGTGAGGTCAAGAGCACGTGCGCCGACCAAGCGGGAAGCACTCAGCGCCGTGATGTCGATCTACGACCCGCTGGGACTGCTGAGCCACTACACGATCCGTTCGAAAATTATCCTGCAGAACTTGTGGCGCCTACAGATAGCCTGGGATGAACAGATACCGGAAGACGAGAACGAACTCTTTGCGTCCTGGCTCGCGCGCCTTCCAGAAATAGCCATGCTGAGATTGCCGCGCTGCTACATTCTGGGAAAGTACGAACGAATCGATCTCCACGTGCTATGGACGCCAGCGAGCAGGCCTAAGCGACCACGGCATACTGGCGCATCAAGAGGAGCGACGGGAGTATCGCAGTCGTGTTGGTAGCAGCAAAGGCAAAGGTGGCGCCGAGGAAGACACAAACCATACCTCGGCTGGAACTCCAAGCGGCGGTCATCGGAGCAAGACTCGCCGACACGATCAAAAGGGAATATCGAGTGGAAATCGGCCAGACAACATACTGGACTGACTCCTCGACGGTCGTGCACTGGATACGACATGACATGCGACGCTACACACCGTTCGTAGCACATAGACTTGGGGAGATCGCCGAGTTAACGCAAAGAGAAGAATGGCGATGGCTCCCTACTGACCTGAACGTGGCTGACGATGCCACACGTCTGACTGACGCGCCGATCAGCTCAACAGATCGGTGGTTCCAGGGGCCGAGTTTCCTGTACTTGCCAGAAGATCAGTGACCCGGGACGTCGACAGATAAAGAGACAGAAGAGGAAGTCCTACACGTGAGCGTGAACCCAACGGATCCTGAGGCACTCACACCCAACCACTTCTTGTTGGGGTCCTCTATCGGCCTACCATCGACGGGGCCCTGCGACGAGGCTGATCGACGAGTGTGGCGAGCAAGCATGGCGCTCGTGGACCACTTCTGGAGGCGCTGGCTCCGGGAGTACCTTCCTACGTTGGTACCCCGAGGCGAGCCACAGAATGACGTGCGTCCTCTGCAAGTTGGTGACGTGGTCCTCGTGGTCGACAGCACACTGCCCAGAAACACGTGGCCGATGGGACGAGTCGAGCGCACGCATCCAGGACCGGACGGCGGCGTCAGGATCGTCGAGGTGAGGACCAGGACCGGCGTCTTCCGGCGGCCAGTTAGCAAGCTCGTCGTCGTGCTGGGAAAGGAAGCTACGCAAGCTGCGCTGGGGGGAGAGATGTAATGGACGCCGAGCCTGCGGACCTAATATGTGTCAAAGTGACAATAGACTGATAGGACAGTGAGTGATTATGTGAATAATTAGTGTTTTCTAAATGAACCTAATTAGTTTTTAGTAAGGAACTCATAAAATGAGCCCTAATTGTGTTGTGATAACGTGTAATCATATTACGTAGTGATAAGGACTAAGGTTTTCTGATGGTGACTTTTTAATGTTTTTATATTTTTGTAGAATAGATAAGTGAATTCCGAGTAGAATGATATAAGGTTTCATATGTGAAATATTGATATTTCTATGTAAAAAGCCTGTTTAAAGTGTAAAGGCTCTCGTTAAGGTAAAGTTTCGCGATACTAAAGGTTATTGCATGAAATTTCGAGATTATTCCGGGCTTGATTCTGATTGGTTGAAATATTCGTGAGCATTCCGGAATGTTCCTTAATGGCTGAAAAGCTCCACCTTCTGACCGTTCGACCAATCAGCGATCAGCTGCGTAATGTATAAATTAGAACCGGTTTGTTTCCGGACACAGTCGTTTTCATACAGTCGTTTTCCTAAGACAGTCGTTTTCGATCACAGTCGTTTGCCGAATATTCTAATAAGAATACCTGAGAAGAAATAAACCTGGAAGAAAGAAGCCTTGTTTTATTTCAAGTTCAAGAGGAACACACCTAAGAGAAAGAAATATATACAGTCCACTATAGTTACTCTTTCGAGCAATCTCGCAGGTAGCCTAGGCCTTGGAGAAAGACTTACGTGTAAAATAGTTTTTTATCAAACCCCGGGCAGCAATTTTTATTAGCAGAAATATTTTTTCTGCAAAACCCTGGTTTCTCGAAATTCATTTTTATTGAGTTACTGCTTTTTGGTTTCCGAGCGTAGTCTAGTAGTAGGTATATATGTACTATCTTCTACCTAGGTACTACTACTCTAGGATGACTTCCAACTTGCAGCGTAACTTCTAAGTAGAGAGTTCATTTACTTAGCAAAACGAACTAATGCAATACTCTGAAACGCAGTGAGATTCTAAGCCCTTTCAGGCACAAGCAAGAGGTTAAGTTATCGTCAGCAGAGGTCCTACCACGAACTCTTAACACAATCCATTTGAGGACCAAAACTGTGTGTTAAAGGGATGGAGCTATATAGGGTGTATAGTTCCATCCTTTTTAGGGTTCCGTACCTCAAAAGGAAAAAACGGAACCCTTATAGGATCACTTTGTTGTCAGTCCGTCTGTCTGTCTGTCTGTCAAGACCCTTTATCTCGGGAACGCGTAGAGGTATCGAGTTGAAATTAAACCATATACTCAGGTCTGCGGTCCCTTGAAGCTGTAAAAAAATCAAACTTCTAAGTTCACGAAAAAAAAATACGGCCGTATATATCGCAAAAAACGTGTATTTCGACATTCTCAAGGGAATCAAAATTCATAGGGTACTTCCCGTTAACCTAGAATCCTGAAATTTGGCATGAAGCAAGGTATCATAGCACAAGTATAGAAAAAAATCTGAAAACTGTAATTTGTAGTTACGTCACAAAAAAAAACTTTTTTTGCGATTCGTAACTTCTAACTCAATTCGAGAATTGAACTGTTTTCATAAGTAAGTTTGTTCGGAACCCTCAGTGCGCGAGTCCGACCCGCACTTGCCCGGTTTTTTCTCTCTGGCACGACACACATTGTAATACGTCATGGTTAGGCCCCGAGCCACAATTCTCTATGCTCCACATAACAAGAACAAGCATACTAAGTACAAGTTAAATTAAGCATAGAAAATGGTTATTGGATATTGTTCAAATGTTCATAACTGTGACAGTGAAAACGGCATTATGGTAAGAGCATCTCAAGGATCTTGGCCCAGAATTCTCGAGACGGTCCTCAGACGAAATGTATTGAAAATCGATTTTGGACTGGACAGAAATAATGGACCCAATATCGAAATGGTCGTGTTCCGATATGCGGATATCTTTCTAGGACTTGTTGAAGATATGCACATATGTATGGGGCGTGTGTAGGATGTAGCATTTTATTTATAATAAGTACTTACTCAAGATAAGTATTCATCCAAAATATATCTGTAGCGGCTTTCCGATTTTAATTTAGGTATCTTCAAGGCTATAGTGAATAGGCTCTCAATAAACTAATGCCATGTTTACCATGAGGTGGAATCGCAGTCAAGAACTAGTTTATATAATTAAAAAAAGCACTTATTTTACAGTCTTCTAGCCTGTCTGTTTTCTACTGGACGCATTTCGAGGAGTGTGCGTCGGAATCGCTCATCGGACCACCAGACGTTTGGCAATACGCCGCCGGTGGTACATGGTGGACATCCCACCGACACGCACTAAACGTTTTTAAGATCGCATTCATTGTGCGTACAGCTAAGGAGTGAAATTCCCCTCTGGAGTCTGTGTTTTTTGATAGCTACAACCTAGAAGTCTTTAAGTCAAGATTGAATTGGTTACTACTAGGCAAGCGTGCTCCACCGTCAACCACATTATTGCTTACCATTGAGTGAGATGGTGGCCAAGCGCGAGCTTATCTACACTGATATAAAGAGATGAAGTTTGTTTTTTTGTTTGTAGGAGGTAATCTTTGAAAGTACTGGTCCGATTGCTAAAATTTTTTTACCGATAGAAAGCTGCTTTATTCCTGAGTGACATAGGCTATATTTTATGTGAGCGGGCGAAGCCGCGGGCAAAAGCTAGTCAATAATAAAAAAAAGTCTTTTGGATTGTAAATCATTGGATTGTATCACAAGACTGCATCAAGTGAGGATGAGCAGAAGTATCTCCTGCCTGATACCACAATCTGTAATCACTATTCGTAACACTGGGACACAAGTAATAGAATTATCTCAAGAGTAGGTTTAGGTTTAGTTTATTAAATTTCCAACAAGCATTCATTCAGTTCTCTCCTAGTGTTAGTAAAAATGGACAGCGGGTACAAAATAAAGGCCAAGAGCGAGTCGGGCTCACACACAAAGGGTTCCGTACATATGATAGGTATTAAAATCGAAAAAAAACACCTACAAAATAACGTTAAGTGTGTGGAATGTTTATAATCTTTGAATTTTAATTGTTTTATTTTTTATTGTAATCGGTAATAAAAACTTCAACTCTACTTCAAACGGTTTACGAGATACAACCTGTTGACAGACGGACAGACAGACAGACGAAGGGGCGGACGGTTGGACGGACAATAAAGGCTTAGTAATAGGGTCCCGTTCCCTTCGGGTACGAAACCCTAAAAAGGAAACAATATTTAACACAAATAACTTTCAGGGGACGTCAAAAGTACTCTCGCTGTATTGTTTAAAAAAAATCCTGAAACCCCGATACAAACTGTCTGCTCGCCGGTGTTAATTTCAGCATAATTCAACATTTCTTTGGCACGAAACTCCTTTGTTCTCGAATTACTTTCGAGTCTCTTGGATAAAATATTGAGAGATGAAAATATACTTATGTAGGTATATTTTTCCTTTAAAAAATGAGGAGTCTACGGTTAAACTAGCTTCTGACTGCGGCTTCGCCCGCTTGATAGTAGAAAATATATAGCTTAATTAAGTAGCATTTTACTGGTGAAATTATTTTTAAAATGGGTTCAGTAGTTTTTGGTTGCGTCCGGTTAGACTGGAATTAGACCCCAAGATGTTGAGAAAAGGCTAAGCAGGTACCTACATAATTCTTTACACAAATCTATATAACTCTGGAGATAAATACAATTTTATCGCTTATCAACTTTGTGAGGTTAAAATATTATCTGTATCGTGAGAGTTTGGTAAGATATTGGTAGATAAATGTTATTGATGAACGTGGAGGCCTTACTGTATCATATTTTTCATGTTTTCGTAATTTTAACAGTGACTGGCATGACTTATTGAAAAGGGGGAAATTCTTACGTTAGGTGTATGTAAACTTGGGTTGCAGGAATGTTCGTAAGGGTTACCGTGGCTTTGGAATACAAAGGTCAACTGAAGGATCGCAGGTAGGTTTTAGTCAATAAAATTGGGGTGCCCTCGCGCTCCACCCAGAGTGAACGAAAAAAGTATCTGAGTTTTTGAAGGAGGAGATAGGAGTATATACTATGGTGACTTATGGGCCTTGACTAATTCATCAGAGATCATTGAAATGATCTAGGACAAAGAATTTGAAGACAAAATCATAGTTAACACGTATAGGTACATTAAGATCTGTATTGATTTGTCAGTATTATTAACACCAAGATTCAACAAAAAAAATGTTCGGAAAACCCAGCTGCAAGAAATAATTAAAAAGTACCAAACAAGTCACTTTTCATGTGGTCTGATGCGTGGTGTCATTTATTTTAGTTAAATCGCAGATTTGATGATTAATACTATTTTTATTTCCTACATTTCTGTAATGTATTTTTATAATCGACTTCTCGAGTCTTTCATTTTAATACCCCACAAGATGTTACAAAAAATAGTGAGAATGGTTGCTAACCAAGTTTCAGTTACAGATCCTAAATAGTCAACTAAAATTAAAAATTATGAAATAAACCTAGTAATCGAATTTCAAATACCTTCAAATACCAAATACCAACGATACCTCACTTGACATAGTTTTTTTTTTCAGCAGGATTGCGAATGTACGCTCAGGCTGCCTCACAGATGAGCCAATCTGTGACTTGACATAGTTCGTGAACTTTTTTTTTTTTTTTATTTCACAATGTGGCATTAGATGAACGTGTTGCGCCGACCCCAAGTAATATGAATAAGAAGAAGAAGAAGACAATGTGGCATTAGGTGGTCGGTATAATTTACCGGCCGGTTGGTCTAGTGGTAGTGCCCTGACTGCTATGCCGAAGGTCGTGGGTTCGATTCCCACCCAGGGCAAATGTTTGTGTGATGAGCACGATCATTTATTCGGTGTCTGGGTGTAATTTATCTATATATGTATGTATTTAAAAATATATAGGTATGTTTATCAGCTGTCTGGTACCCATAACACAAGCTCTGCTTAGCTTGGGACTAGACGGCGTTGTGTGATAGTTGTGGAATATTATTATATTATAATGAATTTATATTACCTTCAATTGTTATGGCATCATCAATATCGGTCTCTAGATCACACATAAATACATACATTTATGTGTGTATTCCTTCAGGTCATGTAGTCGTGTAAAAAGAACTAGGTACACTGTATTCTGTAAAAAATATTGCAGTGATAATATATGTGATGTGAATGTTTTTCCTTTTTTTCTGTAAAAAATAATTTCTGTATAACGGTTGTCGCACCCTTGTTTAATTGATGTGCATAAGTCTACATCTATGTATAAACCATTTTTTAGTCTGTGGTACAAAGTTGTAAGCTACAATAGAAGCCACAGCCGACTATGTTGGCGACTGCGGTTTCTATTTTATTTTTTGTAGTTCTTAGTTGTCACATGACAGCAACAAAAATGACAGTTTAACGGTCAATGAACTCGTATGTGAGATAGGATAGGTACGTATCAAAACTTTTAAATTAAACTTCGAGAGAAGACTTCATATGACCATAATGCAAGTTCATATAAACACTAATGCACCGAAGGAAAGTTTTGCACTGTGTGACAAATTTTCTAAATGAAAAATGTCTGAAGAGTTGATGTTTTCCAGAAAATTCATTAGCAAAGAGTTTTAAGAGGATTGGGTGCAGTTCGCTGTGTTCTGTTTTTGATAATGTGTTTCAGTTTTGTAGTGATGTAATCACTAGTCAGTTTCTGAATTTTTCAAAACACTTAAGGTTTTTTTTAGGATTTCGTACCTCAAAAGGAAAAAACTGAACCTTTATAGGATCACTTTGTTGTACGTCAGTCTGTCTGTCTGTCAAGACCCTTTATCTTAGGAACGTTTAGAGGTATCGAGTTGAAATTAAAACCACATACTCAAATTTACAGTCCCTTGAAACTGTGTAAAAATCAAACTTCTAAGTTAACGAAAAAAAAAGATACGGCTGTTTATGTAGCAAAAAACGTATATTTCGACATTCTAAGTAATCAAAATTTTTAGGGAATTTCAGTATTCTAGGACAACGGGAAGTATCCCGTTGTCCTATAATACTGAAATTTGGTATGAAGCAAGGTTTTATAGCAAAGGGATAAAAATAAATCTGAAAACTGAAAAATTTTAGCTATTCACAAAAAAGAAAACTTTTTCTATTCGGAAAAATCTTCGAGACTCGATTTGGGAATTTAACTATTGACATAAGTTAGTTTGTACGGAACCCTCAATGCACGACTCCGACTTGCACTTGCCCAGTTTTTTTTATGTATATCTGGTTGCACCTAATATTGTAATTAAATTCGCAGATAAAGTCATCATCTCCCTAGCCTTTTCACAACTAGCTTCAGATAGGCTTTCAGTCTAACTGGATGCGACTACATATCTGTTGTTTTACATCGAGCGACGGCCTTTCACACCTCCACAACCCAGTTACTGGGTAACACGATAATCCTTGGATAGACTAATGCAAGAACTACACTGCGCACACGTGTGCCACACACGCCGATTTGGGCGTGTCAGTCTCCATACATTTTATATAGAAACTAGACTTGTAGAGCTACACTTGATCCATGCCACGCGACGCCACACGACGTCGTTCTACGTACAAATCAGGCGTGTTACACGTGTGCGTCGGTCTAATGTAGTTCTAGACTTTCTGACGTCTGACTATCTGTAACGACTGTCTAATATCTACGAATGACAACCGGGATCAACGACTTTACATTTTTTCTGAAACACGGGATTCCCAAATAAAGTATCTACCTATTCTAATATTTTCTCTATTTAGAGCAAAAGAGAACGCAAAACAAGAATAGCAGTAGGCAAAATAAAAGACATTGAATTCATTCGATTTTATTCCACTAAGTAAAGCATCAACAAAACACTATCTAATTTGGTGTTTATTTGAATTTATTATTAGCAAACTCATAAATAACATTTTCAATTTACGGAAAACTCCGGAATTTTGTTTATTTGAATAACAACAAGTGAGTATCCTTGAAAATAAGCTGACAAAATATTTACTTATTAAACATTTAGCGCTAAAATCTGAACGTTTTTCTTATAAATCTTACCTGTTACTCTATTTTTCTGTATTTTATTGATGGCTACAGATTTTCATTTAAAATATGGCGCTGAATATTGAATTGTGTTTTAAACGCAAATCATTTGATTGATTTAGTTATAAATAATAAAGTTTCAGTTTAAAAAGGAATTCAAAATTGGTTTCGTTATTTGTGATAGGTTTTGTATTGTTTTACAATGCCGTGCATGACTTATGGTACCTTAAGATACCTTCGATATTTGACTGGCCTGTTGGTCTAGTGGTTAGTGGCCCTGACTGCTATGCCTGAGGTCGTGGGTTCGATTCCCACCCAGGACAAATGTATGTGTGATGAGCACGATCATTTGTTCTGTGTTTGTGTGTACTTTAACTATAATATGTATGTATTTATAAATATATAAGTACGTTTATCAGTTGTATAGTACTCAGAATACGAGCTCTGCTTAGCTTGAGACTAGACGGCGTTGTGTGATTGTTTTTGAATATTATTATTATATTATATTATCATTTGGATCAGGAAAAAATGCAATTGGTTTTTGTAAATAAAGAACTACTTTAGGTTTAAAGATATTTCTCAAAAAAGGCAGAAATTCACTTACTTGAGAACAATTTTTCCTTATACTAAATTAATATATAAAAAGAGTTCGTCACCGCGTACGTAGGTTGTTAAACTCATCTAATGCATTCAGTCTTTAAGTAGATATTTTATAATTGTTTCTTACATATTGTGCTAGTTGGTTCTTGAATGCATTAAATGAGCGTACATTTTTTATGAATGGGTGTATTTTGTTATGAAACTGTGCTCCTTCAAATGTTAAAATGTCCCCCAACATGACGCGCAACCCTCAATCTAAGTGACTCTAACGTTTCCCAGTGCTCCTCAACTTGCCCCCCAACATTTTACATGTTTTTGGACTATTTGACAGAGTTGCTCAGGGACATTTTGTCTCCTAACGTATCTGAGGCTTAAATGTCAAACTCTGACTGACTAAACCCCACCTGGGTTTTAGTCAGTCAAAATCTGACACTCTATCTATCTCTACTTTTCCTTCAGTTGCCCTTTGCGTTCCAGGAACGCGACGCTTCTTTCGGGCAATGCCGCAACCATAGCTCTTACCTCTTAGACATACCTTATTGCATACAATATCTTCAAACCACAAACTACGACACTAAACAAAACATTATTTACATTTCCTATTTTCCAAACTGGGCCAAGAGCTCGGATTGAAAATAAACACACATAATAAGGCTGACATAATTCACATAAATATGGCATAATTTTACATAACTTCTGACATGTCACAGGTTACAACATATTAAGTGACTACACTAACCATTTATGTCAACTGAATTGTTTAATACAAAAGTTATAAAACCGTTGTCTACAAGGTAAAACGAATTATCATTGTTTAAGTTCATTGTAAGGCAAAATTTCGCAATAAGTAAACATAAAAAAAGAACCGAATTGAATTGTATTCATACCGGAAGACGTAGCTTGGAAGCCCTCTCACAAAGTGGAGAGATAACCTGGTTAGGGTTGCCGGAACCCGATGGATACGAGCCTTTACCCAGCAGTGAGACATTATAGGCTAGATATAATAGTAATAAACAACTAATATTTTTATAAAACTTTTTTTTTCCTTTATAATTATGTATAACAATGATAATCAGGAATGAGGATATCCGCAGGAGAACCAACTGGCAATCGGCAGGGCACATTGCTCGCAGAACGGATGGCCGTTGGGGCCGAAAGGTTCTGGAATGGCGATCACGTACCGGAAGACGCAGCGTTGGAAGGCCTCCTACAAGGTGGACCGATGACTTGGTACCGGATGCAGGAGTCCGATGGATGCGAGACGCATAGGATCGTTCATTGTGGCGACACTTGGGGGGGCCTATGTCCAGCAGTGGACGTCTTTCGGCTGAAATGATGATGATGGTGATGATGATAACAGTGATCCCTCACCCTATTTTCTAACTTGAAGAACAGGTTTTGCATTTATCCACGAATTTACCTAACAACAATTTAAAAATATAATAATTTGATAGAAACTAAAATTACCGTTAAAAAGTAACGTAAAGCAAAGTTAAAATTTTCTAGGTCCGTTGATATTCATAATTGACCTAACTTTTCCTAGTTAGCGTTAGGTTGAGCTAGATTTTAGTTTTTACTGAAAAAGTTTGGATTAAAAATTGTTGTTAGTTTAATTCATATTATGAAATTTCAATTACGAGTATTAGCAAGGACATCCAGATCATGAAGATGATAGCTTCTGCTTCGCGAACGCGGCCACGTGAAAATATATAGATCAACCTATGATAATAATAATATAATGTTCCCACTGCCGGGACTCAGGCATTCTCTCTGCGATAAGGAATGGGCCGCACCACTCGATCCCAGTGCGGATTGATGAATGTCACATGTGTTAAAATGTTTGGTTCTAGGACATGCTGGTATCCTCACGACGTTTTCCTTCACAGTTTTGAAAGCACTGGTGCTGGAAAAAATTACACAAAGTACTTGTTAATAATCATGCAAAGTACATACAAATAATCACAAGAATCCACGACATACAAATGGTTGCGAGTTCAAACGCAGCCACGTTTGACAAGAACCCGCGACTTACAAGTCGTAAATAGGCGCTGTTTCCACTGGACTACCACTGCTCTAACGTATTAGAAAATATACACTACCAATCAGAGATATACTCTCATTTTACTCGAGAAAGAATTTTTTTTTAAATGTAAAACTTTTCCTTTATAACATTAGCATAAAATTATTTATAGTACCTTACTCTATAAGATGGGTCTACGCTACAGGAGCCCAGTACGAGCCAAGCCCAAATTCGTGTGGTGTCGATCTTGCTCTGCTCCTCTAACGTAGACCTACACGATTCACACCCATTAACCATTTTTTAGTTAGATAAATTTATTGATATTGTTGACAAAAATCCGGGCACAAACTTAACTATGAAAACAGTTCAATTCCCGAATTAGTTACGAAGATTTTTCCGAATCGCAAAAAATGATTTTTTTGTGATGTAACAACAAATTTACAGTTTTCAGATTTGTTCCTATACTAGTGCTATAAGACCTTGTTTCATGCCAAATTTCAGGATTCTAGGTCAACGGGAAGTACCCTATGAATTTTGATTTCCTTGAGAGTGTCGAAATATACGTTTTTTGCGATATAAACAGCAGTATCTTTTTTTTTCGATAACTTAGAAGTTGTTTTTTTCACAGCTTCAAGAGACCGCAGACCTGAGTATATGGTTTTAATTTCAACTTAATACCTTCACGGATTCCCGAGATAAAGGGTCTTCACAAACAGACAAACAGACGGATAACAAAATGATCCTATAAAGGTTGAGTTTTTTCCTTTTGAGGTACGGAACCCTAAAAAAACCGCTTCCACAAAAAACGCTGATCAAAAATGTTTTACCTGATTTGTTAAATCTTTCTCACAACATTTCGTGACACTGCAAAACGGCAAATCAACAAACCTACTTACAAAAACAGGAATACCATTAAGCGAAAACAGGCTCATAAATCAGTACGTTTTCACAAACGAACCGTACTCGGTATTAAACAGTAAGAATATGTAAATGTCCCTATTCTGTAGCGGATAGGGTTACCAGATGAAAATCCAAAAGGCTGGAGAAAAGACCAAATTTCCATTTGAAAAAATTGAGCTTTTTATTTATTTATTTAAACTTCATGTACAGTAGTGGTACATAGGCAGACTTAATACAACAAGGCATTCTCTACCAGACAACCTTTGGGTTAAAAAAGACAACACTGTGGTAGGCTTGCACAATAAACAAATAGTAGATATGAAGTATCTACTATTTGTTTATTACTTACTTATTTTTTATTTTATAACAGAAAAAATAAAATAAAAAATAAGTTACTTACAGTTTAAATATTTTTTCTCAATCATACAAAATTAACAATTTAAAAAAGTCGTAATATTATCGTTATTATATTATCGTTGCACTTCGTACTGGCGGAAGTGCAATTTTTAGTTTGTTTATTTTTTTATTAAAAAAGATTTTTAAAATACAAGCCGTATTTTATTGAAAATTTTTAAAATCCTGAGATTTGCAAAATCCAGCCGCAAATCTGAGAAGAGACCAAACATCCTGAAATCTCATGACAAATCCTGAGATATGGTAACCCTAGTAGCGGAGCAACCTCGTGAGTTCTGCTCGTGACTCCCTTAGCTATTAGTTGTTATTCAGTTAACGAACAATCACGATGGCCGCAGATCGACAGATACCCACACAATTTGATTAACGCTTCAGCGCCACTTTAAGGAAGTTCGTGCTATTTGTGTAAACCAATTATCTACCTATCTAAGTAGTTACACAGTACGTAATGCTACAGAGGAGCATCCGAGAAACTAAAATCTTACTCACTTTTTTCGCAGCTTCAAAAAACATAAGTGCTGATATTGAAAAGGGAGTAGGTATGCTCTTGAAAAATGCTCGTATATTTGATAGAAAATTTACTCAATAAATGTTACGATGACAACAAAAGTTAATAGGAAAAAAAATTGACCCAAAAGTTTTCCAATTTTTGTTTGTCGATAAGGAAATTCTCCCGTCACTATTCTAAGGAACACTACGACAGGCATTTTTTTTTATAAGAACATCGTAACGTCTCGGCCAAATGCGCCTACGACAACCATGCTACGAAAAACCGTAGTAAACGTAGTAAGTACTATAAGAAACACATACAGTATTGTAAGTATGCTTCGGGCGCCTAATCACGACTAGTTATGTCCTTAAACTTGTCAAGTGTATCAGCACGGTAGAGTGGGCAAGTGCAGGCCCAGTCCCCGTGACCTACATCCAACGACCCTCGCTCGGGAAGCTGCTAATTTCCACCATCGCGGGCTGTAGCCGACGTCACGGCGGGGGCAGGGAGGCACAGCCGGCCCGCTGGCTGGGCCAGTCCGACTCCCCGCTCCGAGCTGACAGCACGCGCCGGCCGCGACACGCCGCGGATGATCGCGAACAAACACAACCTTACAGACGCCGCCTGATTAAAATATTTAAAGTGTTGCATCCGTATTTTTGTAAAGTGCGATAACGGTGAAAGTATTTTTTTTTAATCGTAAACTGTGATAGCGAGTCAGGCGGGCGGAGGCTCGGGTGGGGCGCGTTCCGCTGACACAGTGGCTCAGTCGGCCGCGGGTCGCCGAGTGGCAAGCACCATCGATTTTCTCCATACGACAGTTCGCGAGGTACGTAACCGTCACGTGCTCGTATTTTCACCGCGGCTATTTCCACGCGCCGAGTATTTTCAGGCGATCTGCTTAACGTTCAAGGCCGCGTTTGTTTGCGTGCGCGGATACGTTTGAAGCACAGTTTACGTTGATGTTTTGATCGATTGTTTAGATCATGTTATCTGTTATCACGCGGTGAGTTCGGGAGGAAAACGAATCGTTTTCACGGCTACGGTGGTGGGTCCGTGCTTAGAATAAGTAATGCGATAACGTTGTTATAGACCAAGGTTGTGGTGCGGTTGTCGAGAATTACGTTTTTCTTGTGACAAGAGTCGTGGTAATGTAAGTACAATGCTTATTAGAGTGCACTAAAACCTATTGAAGGTTGTTGTTTTTTTTACCTGTGAAGTGGTGTCAAATAGTAGTTCAGGTAACAAGTAGGGCCAGGTGTTAGTGATGTGGTCTTGAGAGTGGTCATGACCTACACAGTGGGCACTAATTCTGACGGCTTGACTCGTGAGCTGGCAGCCGTTCAGACAGGGATTCATTCAAGCGATGTGCGAATGTTTGTGTGCATTACATCATAACACTTCTGACTATTAAAAGAGCAAAGTCGTCGATGTTATTAATTTTAACAATTTATTGAAGGAACTAGTGTAAAAAATTTAATGCGATTTTTCTGATATAATTTATTTTAAAACTCTACTTAAAGTAAAAAACGAACGATATTATAGTACTTACCTACTGAAAACTGATTGTTTTTATTAAAATTCAATACAATTTTCTACTTTAATAGTTCTAAGTTTTTATCAAACATTCAATAACCTAAGTATATTAGTTAAATTATCATTTTACCATTTAAAATTGCGACTATTGGGTAAAAAAGTCACGTCTATACTTTTCCGTACTATAAAATCAACTCCGTGGAACTGAGATTTTCCAACTAGCTTGTACCTATAAAGCCAAATGTCAATATAATTAAGAGCGTAGTGCACTTGTACAGAAAAATACAGTAACCCATCTGGAAAATATATAACCATAGAGTACTATGTATGACGTCAGTTCCAAGTAAACGTGTCTACATACGTAGGTACTATCGACTTCATTACTGGTTCGCAAATTTTATGGACTGTATAGTTCACGTTAAACAAATTGCTTTTACCCAATCTCATAACATTTGCTATTGAATTCTTATCGTGTTACGTCAGCGAGTGCGCAAAAATAATACCGAAAAAATACATATTCATTTTATGTAAATATTTTGCTCCGTTCCCGAAAGCTGTGTATGATAAAATTTTAGGCACTCATGAATTATAAAAAGGAATATTTTTGAAGTCTATTTTCAGTTTATCTATTTAAATAAAAGGAGACACTCACTGACTGATATATCAATGCACAGGCGAAACTACTAGGACTACGAGCGTGAAATTTTGCACAAAGCTTCCTTTTATGATGTAGGCGAGCACTAAGAGAGGATTTCTAATATTCACCCCCTAAGGAAATGAAACGGGTGTCCAAAGTTCGTATGGAAAAACCAACTTTCACGCGAGCGAAGCCGCTGGCAGAAGCTAGTGAAACATACATTTTCAGTTAGGGAATTTTCGTTTAGAAGAAAGCGTGTCTAATTGAGTAAAATACAACTTCGTAACTAAATCTTATAACTACTGCAAAACATATAAAAATTTAGTATTTTTTGTAATAAAACAATAGAAGTAATAAAAAAGGTCATCACAAGCTTCACTTTGTATTGAAAACCATTTTACGTAAAATAAACTAAAATGACCCCTAAACTCAGGCATTGTGCACATTACATATCTGTACATGCGAAGACTTATGGTCAATTCTACATTTCCATATAAAAATTGAAAGAACAAAACTAAGACAAAAAATTCAAAAAAGAACGAACCCATTGTGAGAAAAAAACGAAACAAACTCGTGAACGAAAAGAAAATAAAGATGTTGTAATAGAACAACACCTAAACGTTATGTAACAAGCGACCAATCAAACGACTCTGTTTAATAACATTTTGAAAACGCTGGCACGTGATTGGTGGAAAACTGTCAACAGTTGGTAACAGAAAACATAGCAACAAGCCCTTAGGCATCATTAGTTGATTTTTGACGTAATGCTTTGGCAAGTTACTTTGAGAATGAAATGTTAATTATTTGGCGATTAAAAGAAACTAAATAAAGTCATTTTAATCATTTAATCGCGTGACTAATTAACGAATTGTTAGGTTTTTACTGTAGAATACAATTCCTTAGGTACAGTAATAAAATCTAACTTTGTAATCGCACTAATATTTACAGTCCTTCCGCACGTTCAATAAAATAGAAAAGAATATAGTGTTCGATACAGAAAAAGCATACCTAATGGTAACAAACACAAAGTAAAAGAAGAAAGTAAACTTAGCGTGCCCATACCGAAAGAGTAACCACCTTCGCAATCGCTGGTTGAAAACCATCGCTGGGTATCTGACACCCCGTGTTGATTTTCAATTGGCACCCCGCACCAATTATAAATTTGCTTATTAGAATGTTTCAATTAAACTCTTTCGTATCTATAAAACGTAAGTTAACTGCTCATATCCTAGTTAAGCCTAACCGGAAACATACCAATCTTTACATTATTATATTAGCCACCAAGCATAGTTCCGAAACAATTGAACTTGAATATTATTTATTATATTAAACGTAACCTTGATTTAAATGATGGCACGGTTGGGGCAGTATCTGAGCTATTGACTGCTACGCTACGTGTCGTAGGTTCGATTGCCGCATTGAACAAATATTTGTATAACTACAGATACATAGGTATTCCGGGTCTGGGTGTCTTGTACCCACGATACAGGAGTTGTTACTAGTGTGGAGTAACATTTTATATAAAGTAATAAAATAAATATTAAACTATTATCTAAACTTTTGCGTGATACTTAACCATAAATAACTGTTTATTTATCTGATTTCTGAAACTACGACACGAAATCTAAACGGGTAAGACTAAAAAAAAAAAAGACGGGTTGCACTCCGGGAGTGCCGGCAGAAGTGAAAACTTGATTATTAACGTTGAGCATGTTTGATATTTTGGAATGGTTAGGGAATAATTTTGCACCAATTGCTTTATCAGTATAAAAGTACTATCATTTATGTGGTAGAATACAATATTCATTTATTGCGCTATCGTACACAAACATGACAATTTATATTACATTAAAAATTTAACACTTTAAAACTATTACAATTATTTTACATTAAAAAGTTTATCTCTCCGAAAAATCAACTTTCATCCATAATTTCAACGACTTTTTCACCATCATCATTACCAGAACTATCATCGCCAATCTCTAAAACTGATACGATAGGTTTATGGTAGCTGAAGTAAGAAACGAACAGTTTTGATTCGAACCTATTTAAATGTCTAATAAAGACCGCCTACTCTCCATCCGTCTTACGCTTTTTCGATCAGGTCACGTGTCCTGACGCGAGTTTAAGATTTTATACCCATTACAGAAAAAGTGCTCAACGCCGCTAAAGAAGTTTTCACTTCAAAAATAACTACGATTTTCTGTCAAATGACTGTAATCGTTTGAAAAAAAAAATAGTAATGAATCAGATAGTGATTGTATCTTTAAGCTAATTATAACAACAATTCCTCGTAAGCTATGTCGTTTAGAGTAGATTTATAAGACCTAGCGTATATGAGTAATGACTTTTTATTTCGCCTTGACGTTAAGGCAGGGTCTACGCTAGCAGAGCCCGAACCGAGCTCAAATTCGTGTAGTCCGGTCCACACTATACGAATTTGAGATCATTTTCATGCTAGGATCTTCTAGTGTAGACCCACCTTAAAAACGTTCATAGATACTGCAGAGAAACATAGCCTTAGATACATTACGGAACAAAATGCTCCCCAACAATCCGTAATAACTGTCGAAGTTCTACAAATAACATACGGGACCAACGGCATAACGTGCTTTCTGAGGCACAGGAGAATCTCGATGATTTAAGACGGTCACCCGTCCACAAACCAATCACGAGCTCTTCGAGGTCGCTATTACTCGTACAAGTTGTATAATTTTCGTTTATATATAGAATTTGATATCGGTCCTAAACTGACATGAGTTCAATCTCTGCCCCACTACATATCATACACCACTTCAATGAACTGGCAAATAATAATGTCAAGGTACCGTCACGAATCATCTGGCATCATCGGACCGATGGCAACGCCAAAATGCCAGTAAAAACGCCAGATAGTATCTATAATAGGGGGCTGCCAGATCGATTGGTCGCTCGGCAGCAGCCAAATTTGGGAATGTGATTTATTTTAACGCTTTATAGATACGTCATAGTTGCTTATGAGTTATGACGTGTTAAGCGACTAGAAATATGTAACCGAGATATTTGTAATATGGTTTTAAAGAGTGTCCATAGTTTTTGGCACTTTCTTCTCCATAGAGATTTTTGGCATCCTTTTTCCGACAGACTGACTTCTTGACAATTCAAAAGTGCCTGCTTTTTCCGGCTCTTTTGAATTGTCAAGAAGTCAATCTAAATGGTTTATTTGTAATACATGCTTGATTCTTATTCTTCTTGAATTAAACGGGATGGAAAAACATAATTAGCTAACTTTGGTACAAACATACATAAGCTCACGGCGTTTTTCTCATGGGTAATCAGAAATTAGTATGCTATGATCCTATTTTGGGGATGGAAAATCATCAAATAAATTCTCCCGCTCTGAGAGGAGCGAAAAGGGAGTGTTAGGCTTTTGCTGACTAAATGCTGCCGATGTTCCTTCATTTGCTCTTTGTGCTAAAGAGCTTGGGGGACTCTCTTCTAGTATTTCATAAATTTTACCAAACATAGAAACAGACATCGTGTGGAGTTTTCAGACAGTCTTTTAACTCAAAAACTTCTCTTGTATTAATATAATAATTATAATTATTATAATAATATAATATTCACACAACGCCGTCTAGTCCCAAGCTAAGCATAGCTTGTGTTATGAGTACTAGACAACCGATAAACATAGTTAAATATTTCTAAATACATACATATTATAGATAAATTACACCCAGACACAGAACAAATGATCGTTCTCAGCTCATCACACAAACATTTGTCCTGGGTGGCAATTGAACCCACGATCTCCGGCCCACACAGTCAGGGCCACTAACCACTAGACCAATAGGCCAGTATAATTTAATATAAAATATAACTACAAACATCACCGCTGTTATGTCATCAATAGCTACTGCTATGAGTACTAACGACTAATTATCAAAACACGTGTAAGTAAATTAATTCGCTATAAGATTATAACTTGAGCCTCTCAGACGTAACCGATTTACCGTGAAAGGTACATTCGTTTCGGACATCGCGTCATAATTCGATTTTTCTTTACAGGACTGTTTTTGTTATCTTAGTTTATGATTCAACGTGTTTGTTGTGACTAAAATTAAGTTTGTTAGTAACCCACCGTAGCTTCGTAAGGGTGTAAAATACATAGAATAGAATAAACCTTATATTGTACACCATTTGTGCTATGAGACCTTGCTTCATGCCAAATTTCAGGATTCTAGGTTAATGGGAACTACCCTATGAATTTTGATTCCCTTGAGAGTGTCGAAATATACGTTTTTTGCGACATAAATGGCCGTATCTTTTTTTTTTGTCCGTTCAGAATATTGATTTTTTCACAGCTTCAAGAGTTAAGTCTGCTGTCCCTTATATGTCTTCCCTTATAGGTTTGAACCCTGTATGTCTGTCTGTCAAGACCCTTTATCTCGTGAACGCGTGGAGGTATCGAGTTGAAATTAAAACTATATGCTCAGGTCTGCGGTCCCTTGAAACTGTGAAAAAAAACAAACTTCTAAGTCAAAGAAAAAAAAGATACTGCTGTTTATGTCGCAAAAAACGTGCATATCGACACTCTCAAGGGAGTCAAAATTCATAGGGTACTTCCCATTAACCTCGAATCCTGAAATTTGGCATGAAGCAAGGTCTAACAGCACAAGTATAGGAAAAAATCTGAAAACTGAAAATTTGCTACGTTACAAAAAAAAACTTTTCTGCAATTCGGAAAAATCTTCGTAACTCAATTCGGGAATTGAACTGTTTTCATAGGTAAGTTTCTACAGAACACTCAGTGCGCGAGTCCGACTTGCACTTGCCCAGTTTTTTAATTAATTCTATCTTATTAAATTAAGAATAATTGTTAATTCATATTAATAATCATAATTAATATTGTTCAACACAAAATGAGAACCAGATCAAATCCTCAGAATAGAATCAGATCCAATCCTAAAATAATAGATCCTATATTTAAGGTTATATCTCGTTTAAACCTAAGAATAAAGAGAATAGCTCGTCATTATAAACGCTATCAACTCATCTGGAAATAGATCTATCCTTATTCAGTTGAAAATTATCTGCTAGACTTGTCACTAACAGGATTCGTGGAATAAAGATCTGCCATAGGTCCCAGAATGGTTTTCATTTTCAAATTCAATGAATAAGCGACCTTTGCGTTTGATAGGCATGATAACGGTAGATATATGGACCAAAATCTACATAATGATGTCGTTAGAGCGAAAGCGATGCGGGAAAAAAATATATATCTAAAAATATTTGGGACATGACCGAGATTCGGGCCCATTTTACCACTACAATGAAGATCCGAATTCATGAAGGATAATTCAGTAGACGAACCTAATTTCAATTTCTGATGTAACCCCAACTTCACAATAGGGTTACAGCTACGTAAAACTTGTGCAATCAAGTTATTCTAATAAATGTTTGTTAAAATTAATTGAAAAAGTTTTATCACTACCCCGAAGATATTAATTAGTTTTGTTGAACCAACTTTTTTGTGTATTTATAATTAAGATTCTTACTTTTCCGTCTAATAAGTAACCTTGGAACGACAAGGTTAAGTTAACCCTCACGATGACATGTCGGTTCTATGACTGTTCAGTGCGCGCTAGCCTAATTTATATCACCTTATTTTTACCTCCATAGGTCACGCAATCACGTTATTGGAGGCCTTTTCCTTACACAAGTTTCTGTTTTCCTTCCAACGTTTCTTTGGCGCACAATTTATTTACCTCTACGATGTAGCCCAAGTAATACGTCACGAAACCGTTCTGTATTTGAACATAAATATGTTTCAGCCAGCCCGTTTGAAAAGTAACCTTTTACGTAGATTATAGAAGTACTCGAGCCGTCATTTTCCTGTGACGATCACAAGAAATTGTTTCTAGATCGTTACGAAATATTACGTGACCAAAATATCGTTGGTGGAAGTGCCTCTAGTGTACACGTTCTAGATGGAAAGATTAACACGCAATACGACTATTTACTCAATGAAATTACTATGTGGTATTTTATTTTTTATCGTTATCGAGAGTTCTTTGATATGTCGATGAATCTTTGTTTAAGTGTAGGTAAGGTCTTTTTAAGAGGGTAATAATCAAATGTCCTCCCAGTCTAGTCCTTTGTGAAGGGCATGGTAATACTTTTGAACAATCCTGTAACCCCGGCAGGCATCGGCCCAATTATTTGACGGCGAGCTATACATTGCTCGCCAAGCGCAAGTTTGCGCCTTCGATGCCCAGCCATCGCAATGCGTCTCCTGACGAAGTATGGTCCGAAATTATTCAACTTTTCTCAGTCACATAAATATTCATAAACTCAGGTAGGTACTTCAAATTAGGCATAAATATCACGAAACCGAGCCATTACTGGGGACCCTTTTAAAATGAAAAAGTAATTAATATGAAATGACAGCATTATCTACTGAACTTCAAACATAAATTACGCCTTATGAAATTAATTTCGTTTCGACTAGTAGAAAGCACTTAGAACTACATAATTAATATTTGAACAGTAAGAATGAGCGAAGTCTGACATAATATGAGAGATATGCTGATTGCCAAAAACAAGACGTGATGAATCAATCACGAGACCGACTTCTATTATGTAAGAGGAGTTTAAAGTTTTGCGTTAGATTCACTGCATGACGAGTAAAAATCAAATAAAAATGCCATCTTTAAAATGTTATTTAATATTATTTTTTATTAATTATGCATATTTATTTTTTTCCCATCATGTCATAATATGAAAAGTGAGGCAACGTTTTTTTTTTAAAAAAAAAATGAGAACGTACGGAATAATGTTAAAAATTGAACACCTAAATATTGGATTATAAAAAAAAATTAAGTGCTATTTTTACATTAATTAGGTATGATTTTTTAAAACAAAACAACGAAAAATATAAACTTCGAAAATATCGCTATTTCCAATGCTCAAAGTTCTGTTAGTTGAAAAAATCGGCATGTATAGGTACCTCGCAAATTATCCGTGATGGATACAGCAACTGTTGGGCACTTTTTCTATGACCTATCAGGTATTCATTTCATTTCACCAAACAGTTAAACGGGTACCAAAATCGTGTCACGCATTAACTATTTTCTTTAAGATTTACGACAGCATTAATTAAGTTCATATCAAAAGATGAAAATGCAGCATATTATTTGCAGCCACGTTTATTTAGATTTATGCTCCTCCATATATTTCGAAACAGATTGTAACCTTGAAAATATTTACCCACTTTAATTTGCTTTAAATTTTGAACAGTCGAACTGAGACTTTAATAAATAATATCTTACGCCAAAATATGGTCGATATTTGACTGAAATGGAGAAACTATTTTGAGCCTCGTCTCCTATTTATATTATCAAACGATTTCATTGTAATCTGGAATTGAATTGTGTAGGTAGCTATATTATAATATTACATTTCTAATTTAGTTTCGTCAAATATTTGTTACATGTACCGCATGTTCTTGTGGTATATGCTAAATCATACCTACAAAATAAATTCACATCAAATTCTGCATAATTTGAAACAAGATATTTTACGATAAGCCTACAAAAACTGTCATCATCATCGTTAAATGTAAACAAACATGAAACTCGTGATTCAGCAAAGAAATATTTAAAAAAAGATTCATAGTTTCAAATTTCAGCAATAATGACTTGAAATTAACAAGCTGGCGTTTTAAACTGTCATCTTAAGAAAACTAATTGCCTCGTTGTTTGCTGTCACAAGAACAAATGGCGACCAACGAAAGATTGATGAAAAGATAAACTTGAAATGAGCCGATTTACATAACAATCTGTGTTAAAATGTCAAACCAATACATAATATATCCCTAATGATAGTGATCGCATAATAGCGGCAGATGTTACATGTATTGTGCTTGTGTTAAGTTTAAAAAAAGAACGCAAAAAAAAATGGCGCTCTTGTCATGTTACGTCAGAATTATTCATGAAAATGATACTTTTTCGAATTAAATTACAATGACTATGAAAAAGAATTACATATCAAATAATTTCACTCTTATTTTTCATTTATTTAAACAAATAATATGCAAATAATAAGTTACGTTCCAATTTTAAACGAAATCACTTTCACGAACACACACGGGTATAATTCAGCGCCGCCTGTAGGGTCGATCATTAATCCATATTATGTAGGCACTGCGAGTGATATTAAGTTGCGGCTGCTAATAAAAGTTGTGTAACTAAGCCATTTACTTAACTATATTACTTTATCCACTCAATTTCACCTCTACAGTGCGTAGACCGAAATAACCCTGAAATGGTTTGAAGTTTTAGGAAGCATAGCCAACCTTATAATGATCTCACTTCTGGGGCTTTGGCGCTCCTGTCTTGGAGAGGGTAATCATTACACAGGCCCAGTGTGGGTTAGTGGTTGCAATATGCCTTCGAATTTTTGGTTCTACAGCGAACCAGTTTCCTCACGACGCAACGCTTTCCTTCACCATTTTGAGAGCAGTGGTGATGTAATAAATTACACAAAGTAATGCACCTGCCTGGGTTTAAATCCACGACGGACAACTCATAAGCTGGAGCCGTTACTACTACTTTCCTCTTACTTTTAGGAAGAGTTGATATTAGCTTAAAAGGTTTCAAGTGCGTACTGGACTTTTTATATACTTACTAATAACTTAATTTTGTTATTTTTTAATAAAATGTCAGTACCCTATGTAGGTGCAACTCGTGATAGACCATCCATCAATCCATGTCCATGGACAGGCCATAGTTTTGTGAATATCAATTTATTAAAACAGCTGATACGAAAACTGTTTTGAAACCAAATCGAATACAAATAAAATTCTCATATAGCTTCAAGAGAATAACACGAGCGTAAAACCTGATAAAAAAAAACACGTTTCCAGCACATAGGTAGTAATTTTCTTAATAATCAGTTGAAATCTCAATGAAAAGACTCTGCACTTAATAAGAAAATAACTGGGCAAATGCGAGTCGGACTCGCGCACTGAGGGTTCCTTACAAACTTACCTATGAAAACAGTTCAATTCCCGAATTGAGTTACGAAGATTTTTCCAAATGTAAAAATTTTTTTTTGTTACCTAACTACGTTGGGAAGAGACCAGATGGTATGACGTTGGTGCCATGGAAGGTGGGTAGGCCTCTGGTGTGAGACGCAACCTGTGTCGACACCCTTACGCCATCCCATGTTCCAAGTACGGCGGGCTGTGCTGCCGCTGCCGCTGCGGCTGCTGAGACCCTTAAACGGCGCAAATACTGTAACCTTATAGGTAATTAAAATTTTGAGCCGTTTGGGGTCGAAACGCTTGGGTCATGGGGTCCGAGTACGCGTCTCCTTTTTAAGGAAATTTCACGCCGACTGATCGACACTTTGCGTGACCAGAGGGCTGGCTCGTTCTTTGCTCAAAGAATTAGCATTGCCATTCAACGTGGCAATGCTGCCAGTCTTCAATGTGGAGGAATATTTCGACGCCTGAGTCTTTTTTGTGTTTTTGTATTATATTTATGTACATAGTTAGGTTTTAGTATAGTTTAGTTGATATTTATGTATTTTATGTATGAGAGTGTTTATATGTACTAATAATAAAAAACCGTAGCTACAAATTCACAGTTTTCAGATTTTTTCCTATACTTGTGCTATGAGACCTTGCTCCATGCCAAATTTCAGGATTCTAGGTCAACGGGAAGTACCCTATGAATTTTAATTCCCTTGAGAGTGTCGAAATATACATTTTTTGAGACATAAACGGCCGTATCTTTTTTTTTGTTAACTTAGAAGTTTGATTTTTTCATAGCTTCAAGGGACCGCAGACCTTAGTATGTTTTTAATTTCAAAAAGAGAGATAAATTGTCTTGACAGACGGACAACAAAGTGATCCCATAAGGGCTCCGCTTTTTTCCTTTTGAGGTACGGAACCCTAAAAACAACATGACAATCAGTTTTCCGTTAATAGCGCAATTTGTCCTTAAAATCTATTAATAGGTCTATCTTCCATACAAACAAGTTACGTATGCAAATATTTTATCTTCCATCTCACGGTTAAAAGCGAAGCGTATTAATATAGATATTTACTTAGGTGTAATTAGTGATATTCAGGTTATCTTGGGACAACATTAAGACTAAATTAGGGTCAAACATGTGAGGACTAGATTTCATTTTAAAACGTCGGCCCACACTAGTAATTACAGCCCCCTAGCCAAATTGGCAAGTTACAACCATTGGCCTCGAGTAGTCCACGACTCCGATTCCTTAATTCTGCCGTCATCGCAACGCTCAGTCACGTGATCAGAACAAAGGAATAGGAGGCGTGGCCGACTCAAGGCGATCAACGAAAAGAGAATCGAAACAAAACGGTTGTAACTTAGCTAAAATGTGAAGTGTGCGAGCGAGAAAGAGGGATGGGAGCTATACTCCCTATACAGCTCCATCTCTGCGCGATTGAGAACTGTTAAAGTTCAGTTTAGGTCGTCAAATGAATTGCCTTAAGAGCTCGTGGCCCATCCAGAACATATGAGTATTATAGGTGCGTTCACAAATATGTAAACTTACATACTCAAAAGACACAGAACCGGAAAAAATATCTGTTAGTTCAGTCATACTCAAAGTGTGCTCCGCGAAACCCTAGGGCTCCGCAAAACCTCTTTGCGGGCTCCATGTGAATACTGGTTATAATGAGGAAGAAAGTATAAAGACCAGGTGTCTATAGACTTGTTTCCTGATTGTTATTTAATTGTTAAGAAAATTAAGCGGTCACATTAGATTTTACGATCTATAGGAAATAATCGGTATGTCCAACAGTGGACGTCTTTCGGCTGAAATGTTGACAATGATAATGATCACGATAACTCATTAAAAATAAATTTTGTCTAAAAACTATTTTTTTTTATTTAAGGGCTCCGTTAAATATTTTGCTTTCCAATAGGGTTCCGTTAGAGAAAAAGTTTGAGAACCGCTGTGTTAGTCATAGTATAGGTTCAGTGCTAGAACTACTTACTCGAATGCTCTTGGCAACTTATATTAGGTCAACATTATACATATTATATGCATTAATTTTACGTAACACATAATTTATTTTATCATTATAGCTGGAGAGTGTTCACCTATTTTTTATTGAGGTCACAACCAAAATATAGTTTTAGCATAAAAATTTCTATGTTACCTACACTTATTTCTCTGAGACTTTCGTTTGTAATCCCATTTGATACTGGCAGACGTTCAAAATTCCATACGAACGTTCAATATATTGTCATAGTAAGCACTTCCGATTTATATTTAACCGACTTCAAAAAGAAGGAGGTTCTATGTTCGGCTGAATGTAGGTTTTTTTATGTACGTTCACCGATTTCTCGGTCAATTGGAGACCGATTTTGAATTATTATTTTTTTATTATTGAAAGCTTTCGAGTTGGTCCTATAGAAATATTGTTATGATCTGATGATGAACTTCGAAGATATGGAACGGAACTACTCACAGGATAACAGCAGAACTGTCGTAACAAGTAAAATTGCTTTGTTTATAGGTATACGTAATGATTTTAAGTTTGACTAAGGGGTACTTTTTAGTTGTAGTACCGGAACTAAAAAGTGTAAAATAAAAACTATTTCGCAAAAAAAATTCAACCGACTTTAATGTAAAAAAAAACATTAAAAAGTGCAAAAAACTTTAATATCGGAAGTCGGTTATAAATAACGAAGAGACAAAACTATTATAGAAACATCGAATTCCGAAATTAAAGTTATTTTGCACTTTTTAGTGTTTTTTAACCTCGAAAAGGACGTTCTTAAAAGTAGTAAATAATATAGGAACCGACGCGTCGCGGTACCGCATCGGTATTAGTATCTACGCACGCACACACAAACACTAGTGACGCAGTTTTTTTTATTATTTGAGAATGATACAAGTAGAGAAATTTTGTCATTGCGGCCGAGGCAGCATTCACCCGAGCCTTGGCGAGGGCGTTATGGAACCGAGGGCTGCAGTGACAAATTTCCAAGTGTATCAAATGACATTCTTCAATACACTTCTGAAAACATAAATAAACGGGGTTGACAGCCTGATACGATAAATGTGATAAAATTGTGGCGGGAGCAAGCACGCGCACTTGTGCGAAAAACAGTCGGGACATAAAGCGGGTTTTCGAATGTGTAGATATAAAAAAAAACCTATTTTAAAAATCGAATCTGTAGCCGATTTTGAACATAATATTTTTAGGAGTGCTTATTATTTTAAGGACATATTTTATTGTTTATCAAAGTTTTATAGAACAACGAAATAAACATTAATGACACTAACGACGTGTAATTTTTTAATGGCCATATATTTTTAGGTCGTAGGTATAATTTTTTAGGTCAAATTAAACCCAAATGAACGAACACGATAAATTTAATTTGGACTAGAAGCAATGTCATTTTAGGCTCATTAAAAGTACATTAGTATTTTTATTTTAGTGAATTTTTTTAGTAATTATTTTGGAATACTAATAGGTAAATAACAACGTTATAATTTCGTGTCTGAAGTTATTAAGTGGTACATAATTTTCCGATTTAATAGTTTTTTTTTTATTGGGATGTCATCAAAAAAACTTATTCAGCTCTGGGTGGAGCGAAAGGGAGTTTCAGACCTTTAGTAATAAATAAAATAAATAAATATTCCCCAACTTTCACACAACAACATCTAGTCGCAATCTAAGCAAAGCTTGTGGTATGAGTACTAGACAACTGATAAACATACTTATATATTTCTAAATATATTCATATTATAGATAAATTACACTCAAACACAGGACAAAAGATCGTGCTCATCACACAAACATTTGTCTTGGGTGGGAATGAAACCCACGACCTCTTGCATACTAATCAGGGTCACTAACTCACTAGACCAACAGGCCTGTACTGACTAAAACCCGAGTTTTTTTTAGGTAAAAAATCATCAAATGACCTATCTCGCTCGAGGTCGGATTGTGAGGACGTGTCAGACTTCTATTGTCTAAAACTCGTGACCTTCAGTTGGCCCTTTACGTTCTGGACCATGAGTTTCCTAACAGACTAAAACTCGTGTGTTTCTTCAGTTGCCCTTTGCGTGAAAGGGCTTCGGTAACTCTATCTTTCTTAGTCCCGTGTTTGAAAATTGGTTAACTAACTATTACGTCCGCATATACACGTTTGTAATATTAGTAGGATAAGTCTAGAATTCCAATCGCGATTAAGTTGATACTTACTTACAAATAAAATCACTTTGATTACTAGTACTTCGGTTACCAACTAACATAACACCAAAGAAAATTAATCCAGTTTTAAAATCTATTAATAAACAGTCTAGACCGGTTAAAATCGAATTAAAAAAAAAAACAAACTAAATTATTTTCCATCAACAGAAAATAAAGGGCTTTTAGAGGCCAGGTGTTGTTTACGCATACAAACAATAGTGACGTCAGCACACAATCCAGGGGTCTGTTTTCCAACTCATTTGCCGTGTAAAGCCGATTGCTAACTGTTATTGAGACAGATGGTTTGAACGTAAACACTGAAGGACTGTGAGGTTGATGATTGTGTTGTTACACTGAGCAAAATGGAAGCAAAGCCGTAATACAATTTTTTGAAAAAAAAATGTTTTCAAGATTGGATCTGTTGTTTTGCGTATTGTCTATTTCAAACAATAACCTTTGTAACTGTTTTTTTTTTTTTACATTTTACAACATTTGAAAATGGAATCGAAAGCGAACACACACAAGTATTTCTTTTTCGTTGTATTAAAGTACATAGCTATACATCATATTATTTAGCTCATCAAAAAATGTTGAAACCATACTTTCTTTCGTTATTTTAACAATATTATTTCTTATGTCAGTTTAGTAAAGAATCTGCTACAAAACTTGTGAGAGCTTCCAACTATCCCCCGGGTATAATAAAATTCTTCGAACTCCTTTTAATTTTCTTATAAAAGTAGTTATTGAAACTCTTTTATAGCCATTTTTATTTCAACATTATTCTTTTCAAAATCAAATTTCAATGTTTTGTTGATAAAACAATGCAGCACGTTATAAACAGATTTAGATAAGTTTAAAAAAGGATAATTAAATCAAAACAAAAAAGAGATTGTTATTGAAAAAAAAAACGTGTGGAAAGTTAAACAATTTATTGGAAAAAATAGAAAGAGTTCTAATTTTCATTTGTTTGTTGTTAAATACTATTAAACTCTAAAAAATCTTTGAAAATAACAGAAAAAAAAATAACATTTAAGTATATGTTATAATAAGCGAACGAAACGACACGTTACAAATCCTTGAAATTCTCTGTTTTTCTCTAATATGCATGTATTATACACATACAAGGTGGACTGATAACCTGGTGAAGGTTGCGGGAATCCGATAGATGCGAGACGCACAGGACCGTTCGTCGTGGCGACATTTGGGGGAGGCCTATGTCCAGCAGTGGACGTCTATCGGCTGAAATGATGATGATACACATAAACCTTTCTCATGAATTGCTCCAGTGTCTACTGATAGAAAATACATGAAAATTCATTTAGTATTTTTTGAGATTATCGTGTGCATACAAATAGACGAATTATGTAAGGATAGGATCTAATAAGTAGAAGTGCGAATTTAGTGGAAATATTTTACCAAATATTTTGTTTGTCTAGTAACACCAACAACATCTATAATATTAGTTAGCAATTAATCTTATTTCACTGCCCAGACATAGATGATGGATGTGTTATATTATTATTAAGCATGTAGGTATCACACTTGACACCTTTAATATCTACATGATATTACATTTTAATCGTTTTCTTTTATCTACATATTAACCCTACTTTATTACACCTCACATTACTAACATACGAATATTATTACTACAATTTTTTTTATAAAATATTTCAATATTTTAGTTCCACAGAGATCTAAGAAATTTTCAGTAGAGTTTTTTTTAGGTGGGATATCATCCAATGACTTCTCCCTGTCTGACACGCCCTCTCACTCTGCCCAAGGGTGGGGAGGGAGTGTCAGGCTTTTACTGACTAAAAACCACTCCTATTATTCCTTCTTTGCCTTTGTTCCAGGGCCTCAGGGTTCTCTTTCGCACAACCCATGGCCCCAGTAGGCTTCGGCCCTAAAATTTGAGTAGAATTAGAAAAATGTTTAATTTACCATAAAAGTTAAAGAAACACTTATTATATCCACAGGAATCTGATATTTTCCGTAATACATACTCACCTTTCTAAAAGTACAGCTACCAAAAAGATAATCGAAATTACTTCAGTCATTTTACCAAAAATCTTAACATAACGCGAAAAGAAACCCCAGTTTTAGTTGTGTAAATAAAATTACGTCAATATTCAATTTAAGCGTAGTATGCTACAATAGCGGCTATTACGGCATAGAGCAAAGAACTCGTAAAATCCAGCGTCCAAACATTGTCAGCTGTAGTCAGATGTAGCCGGCTAACAAGGATATTGAATGATGAGGCGCTCCCGCTCTTCATCCGCTACACTAGTCCTCTGTGTCAACACATTGAGTGACTAGATTCATTTAATTAGTTAAATTAGTGTCTAAAAGCATATAACATAATCAGCTTAAAAAAAATTGTGACTGCTGGAACTCAGGTCTCCTATTTAGGAGAATGGAATAGGCTGTAATCCACCACGCGGGCCCAGTCCATGCCGGCTTCCTTTACCGTTTTGAGGGAAGTGGTGCATTACACAAAGTAATACAACTGGCTGTGTGTGAACCTGCGACTTACTACTCGTAAATCGGGGCTCTTACTACTGAGCCACCACTGCTCCTATTCCATAGGTCTTTGGAAGCAGTTGAAATATTAAATACTAGCTGAACGGCGAACAAACAATGAATGTAGTATATTTTTCGATATAGTCAACCGATTGCGATGAAACAAAGCCTAAATAATATATCAAGTTACATACAATTTTAATGTATAAAAGTTATCTACATCGATTTTGTACATTTTATGTTATACGCGCACAACTAAAAACTCTACACATTTATTATATGTATAGTATAGATGATGTAAATCCATACATAGGTGGATCCTTAATCAAAATATAGGTTATAGGTAGTCAATAAAGTGCAATGTAGAAGTACTGTTACTAACATAGCCCTAAGTTGTATTTACTTATTGTTATTAAGAAAGAAAGAAAGAAAAAACGTTTATTCGTACCTCACACATACAGTAAAATTAAAAAACAGTAGAATACATTAGAATTAAAATATAGTAGAATAAGGTACTTATAAAAAAAAATAATTAAATAAGACAGGACTTTACGATTGACCTTAAATGATTTTTATTATTATTATAAATGCAATAGTTACTCTATCTGTCTGTCTGTTCGTCAAGTTTTTTAATTATATCGTATTATGTTTTATTAACCGACTTCGAAAAGGAGGAGGTTCTATGTTCGGCTGAATGAATTTTTTTGTAAATAAATCGTATAGAGTTAAATTGGATCTTGAAGAATGATTTGGGATACCTTTTATCCCAGCCCCCCAAGCCTGGTTACGATCGTTTCGTTTACGTCGAACGCCTCGAGTAGGCCACGCCTCCGATTCCTTTGTTCTGACATCATCTCAACGCTCAGTCACGTGGTCAGAACAAAGGAATCGGAGGCGTTGCCTACTCGAGGCGTTCGACATAAACGAAACGATCGTAACTTGGCTAGGGGGGCAGGTACATGTTCCCTTAGAAATATTTCTGACTTGTAGGTTTGGAAGACGTTGGTCAATTTCTACTATGTATAACGACTTCACGAGATTTCTTTTCCAATTTTATTCAGTTCAGTCTTGACTATAAGACTTTGATTTATTTTCCTTGTATGTTTGTGTTGTCAATAAAAGATTCAAATAAATAAACTGGAATCCCCGGGAGTCTAAAGAATGGTTTCTTCGTAATATATAGATAGAGTTATAAGAAAAGAACTATAAATATTATCGGTAATAATCAATTATTTATATCGATTCTCGCTACAAATGCCACAACATTTAATCATTACATTCTGATTTATTATTCGTTTACTTTGAGAATAATTGAATATGTTTAAGTAATTCATGTAGTCAAATTTATTACCTGCATTTTACAAAAATCTATTTTCATAAATTCCTAGCTTTTACAAGCGGTTTCGCTCGCGTGTAAAATAAATAAAAGAAAAATATTCCAAGGGATTCCTGGAATAAAAAGTATCCTATGTCGTATTCCATGATATAGTCTACCCATTTGCCATATTCCATATATATCCGTTCAGCCGTTAGAGCGTGATGGGGTAGCAAACACACAGACAAACTTTTGCCTTTTTTATTTTACTATGATTTAGAAATTGAAAAAGTCTAAAAAATAGGTAAGTTACTGAGGCATATACCTTCTCGTCGTAACATAATATGTTATTACGCAACCCTTTCGCAGCTAAATTCGAAATCAAAATGACTTATTATTTGAACTATACCTATCATCGAAGTTTCAGAAGATATCGTTCGATACCTATACTTAGCAGGAAAATCATGAACATTAATTTTCTTCTAATTCTGAGTGTAATATCTACGTAATTGTTTTCTACAAATGATTTAGTTAGAGGATCCACTTTAAACGTCAAAAATAAAAGATGCTCGTGAAAAATGTAATTCCACTCAACTATGTTATGATGAATCAATCAAACTC
This sequence comes from Mythimna pallens, assembly GCA_961205895.1. NCBI lineage: Eukaryota > Metazoa > Arthropoda > Insecta > Lepidoptera > Noctuidae > Mythimna > Mythimna pallens. The sequence continues at coordinate 17,855,812 of OY540833.1, read as the reverse complement.
ATTTGAATAATTATGAGGATTTTATTTCAGATTTAAATTCAGAATCGAAAAATAACATGTCTATTTTCTTTGTCTAAAGAGTATGTACTTAGTAGGAAAATTCAATTTTGTTTTCGTTACATTATTTTCCAATTATTATTTTTTAATTAATTTTGTAGGTGTGTACTACATACGTGCGTGGATAGTGTAAGGTTCGATTCCAGACATCATTAAATTATAATTATTATATTTTTAAGTTTTTACTAACACTACTATATGAATTCATTTTGTTCTGAAACAATTTTTTTTTATTATACAATAATGATATATTTTGCGAACTTGATTTTACAATTTCGGCCATGATTACATGTGCGGAGAGCGGACAAAGTTTTTCTCGACAGTGTACCTTGGCTTTCCGGTGCACTAATCTTTGCCCGCGGCCGTGCTCGTGGGAAAAAAACAAATAGAAATAAAACCGTGCCACGCACTGCTGACGATGAGTGCGTGCCAAAAGCAGGGCTGTCATTAGTAGCCAACTAGTAAAGATTCATTGTTGAAAGATGTCTTAACTTTTTGTTTGAGAAGAACCGACTAAAGCGTTGAGTGATTTTATGATTAGTCAGAAACACAACGTTGAAATAATTAGCTTTATATATGATTTGATAATAACGTATCATACTGCATAGCCTGTATCAACCCAAACTTATTAACCCATTAGCTGCCGCCAACGCCTTGCTCGCGTAAAAAAATGTCCCACAGGAATAGGGTTACCAGATGAAAAAATCAAAAGTCCGGAGAAAAGACCCGATTTCCATTGAAAAATCCTGAGATTTTTTACATATTGAGTTTTTTTTCACACTGCAGATGTAACTCATGCGTTGCACCTCGCACTCAAAGTGGTGGGGGTGGCAGCGGAACCCCCCTTTACCAAAGGAAGATTAATGTTAGCTTATTTAAATTTTTATAAATTTTTTATTTGTTTTTTTTTTTACTCGTAAGTGCACCTGAGCTGTATTTTATTGGAAATTCTAAAAATCCTGAGATTTTATGAGATTTGCAAAATCCAGCCGCAATCCTGAGAAGAGTCCAAGATATGGTAACCCTACACAGGAACATACTCCTGAGATAAATAGGTGTTATTCTAGGACATATTCTACCCTTGTGCCAAATCTGTTCCTCCGTTTGAGAGTGCAGAAGCAAATATACACAAAACACGCACACTCACGTCACTACACTTACAACTTTCGCCTTTATAATATTATAGTAAAGTACAAATCTATGTAAACCTATTACAGATATTTCGCATCATTTTATCTTATTAAATTGGCAGTAATCCCAACTAGCTAAAATCTAACACTTCAGTTTTCAATCTATATTTTACTTGCTAAACGACTCACTTGTACATCGCGTCAAATAACAATATCAATATCACATTACTGACATTGTGTCATTTAAATATTGTTTGGTTGGCAACCCTGCCGTGACGATGAATGGACACCGTGACATTGAGCGGTTCACGTGCGTGTGACGTCATCAATGATTTTCTTTAACAGTTGTACGATTCGATCACAACAATAGCCAATGTAGCCATGTTTTGCAAAAAAATGTAGGTGAGAGTTCAATTTAAGGCTGTTGTTGTAAAAAGTTAAATTGAGGTTTTTTATTGTAAACCATAAACTAAATCTGTTACTTAACCAGCTAATCCCACTTAAAAAACTTACCACTAAAAATAAACTGCAGACCTCAGTTCTATCGGAAACAATTCTCAGCGAAGTAGTTAAATAGTCCCCTCAAGGTTCAGAGGGCCTACTTGGTAGTTACTCCCCCACAACTCGACTTCCCTCAACACCAGCTACAAGACTCTAATCCTCCGCTTCCCCCAAGACAAGAAACACTTTTTCATAACGCACTTTGCATATTTAAAGCCTCAGTACTAATCAGAGCCGACCTTACTCCGACCTCTAAGCAACGAAGGTCTTAAGCCGGATACAGACTATTGTAACGTAACATGCAAGGTAACATTTAAGGAACATTTCATAAGTGTGGATGCAGCGCACGAACCGAACATGTACGTCTTCGCTTCTGTTTGCGCGCGAACATAGCTGAGTCTGAGGAGAACACCCGTCCACACTGACACATTGCAGCCTCTTTGCACAGCGCACGAGTTGTAATGCTCGGTTCGCGCGCGTAGTGTGCACGGTTCGCACGCAAAAGGCGTCCACACTATGAGAATTCTGTTACATTTCATGTTACATTACAGCAGTCTATACCCGGCTTTATGTTTCATACGTTACATGTTTTATTGTGATAACACACAGTCCATAATTAATTACTACTATTGTATCATTTCCATGGCCTTGTAACGTGTCGTTGCAGGTTAGAATTTTTATGGGTAGCGGTTGGATTGTCTTCTTCGCTGTACAATGCTGCTTTGACCTCGTCAATGTCATGGCCGTTGCCTATTGTGTGGTCAAGCGAAGTGGAGCTTGGCGTTATTGTTGCTTCGTCATTGATGTTCTCTTGTTTATATTATAGTCTCTATAGCTCATCACTATCTATAAACAACATTATTTTTAGTATATGCGAAACCTGAATATAGTTTGTTCTGAATCGATTCAAATAATTTTTATACCATGCTCAGACCAAGAGACACCATGTTATATTTTTTCACAAAAATATTTTAAAAAAGTCACAAGGTGGATACCACTGACAATAAGTACAACACAGGTGATAGCGGGCATTACACGCACATGCACAGCTGGGTGCGGGAGCAAAACACCCCCCCTACCGATATCGCCCGGATGGTCCGGTGATCATGTATTTGTGCGGACAAAAGGTAACAACAAGCTTATAACTTTGTGATTTTTCATGATACAGTTATGGAATTTTGTACACAGATTATTTACATAAAAATACTAGACACATGTTTCAAATTTCGCATATACTAAAACTAATATTTTATATAAAAGCAGAAACCGACTTACTAACATATCACCACACAGCTGAAACTAAAGGAACCAGAAGCGTGAAATTTTACACAAGGTTTTCTTTTATGACGTAGGCGAGCACTAAGAGAGGGTTTTTCAAAATACACTTTCTAAGGGGATAAAACTGGGGTCCAAAGTTTGTAAGAAACCTACTTTCACACGGGCGAACCCGCTGGCAAAAGCTAGTTATGGATATACTCGTAACATTAACATAATCAGCCAAAAGAAGTCCACTGTTGGACTTAGGCCTCCCCCTAGTGTCGCCTCAACGACCGGTTCTGTGCGTCTCGCATCCATCGGATTCCCGCGACCCTGACCAGGTCATCGGTCCACCTTGTGGGAAGCCTTCTAAAACTGCGTCTTCCAGTACGCGGTCGCCACTCCAGAACCTTTCGTCCCCATCCACCATCTGTTCTGCGTGCAATGTGCCCTGCCCTGCCCATGTATGGAGCATACATAATGTAACGCAGTTATATAATGTAATGTAAATAATTTTAGAAGTTGAATTTACGAACGTTTTCATAAATAAAATTTTTGTTTTTCAGTGCGAAATAAATTCAAATAGAAACACTCTATTTAAATAAGACTTTAATAGATGCAAAGATTTACAGTGTTTATCATTAAAATGAGCTAGCTTATAAACTTCAGTTTTCGGGCTGCAACGCTTTCAAAGACAGTTGAATAGGATTGTCTCAAAAAAGAAAACTAGCTAAGTGCGAGTTAGACCCGTTAACGAAGGGTTCCGTGGGTAATACAATAATATTAAATCGAGCTAAAAAAAAAAAAGTCGATAAAATAAAGTTTCTTATAAAGGAACATCCTTTCATTTTTAAATTTGTTGTTGTAGCAGCAATAGAAATACATCCTCTGAAAATTTCATCTCTCTACCTCTTTTGGTTTATGAGATACAGCCCGCTGACAAACAGACATACAGATGGGCTGACGGACAGCGCAGGCTTAGTATTAGGGTCCTTTTTTTATTATGCATAGATTCACGTTTAACCACTATCTCACCTGAAGCAACATGTCCTAAAAACAAAAATTCGAAGACATGTGACATTCGCCAATCCGCACTGGGCCCGCGTGGTGAATTACGGCCCATTCCCTCTCCTGGAGAGGAGGCTTGAGTCCCAGCAGTGGGAACATTAAAAAAGGCTGATTATTATATATATTATATAGGTATATGAAAAGCGTGTTATCTCACTAATCGAGTTAATCACTGCCTATTTTCGCCGACTCATTAGAAGGGATAATACTTTGTGAGGCTTCTAACAGTTCTAATAAGTAAGTAGGTCGTTATTAGTCTGCATTTACTTAATTGCTTTTAGGATAGCGAAGTTTTTTCGCTTACTTTGAGATTGGAATAGCGTAATCTATTTTTGTGGTGGCCTTGGAGAACTTGTTAGTTAGTTTTAGTTTGATTTTAATGGTTTTACCTAATTAGGAAGTTTATAAATGCGGAAAACAGTAGGTTGGGGAATGTAGTGATGCAATTTGTAGGTTGAATTTAATTACGATCAGTGCCGGATTAAGCCAGCGCGTGGCCTGTAGCAAATTCGATAAAGGGGCCCCTACTAATTAATTTATCAACTGTATTTAGATTTCACGCCGTACAAATATTTTGACTATTTTTTTTACGTTCAAGTGTGGGATCCCTAAACGCGCGGGGCCCCGAAATGCGCGGGGCGTGTAGCATTTGTTACTCCTGCTTCTCTTCGGATTAACCATGTAGCTAATCCGCCACTGATTACGCAATATTGGTAATGATATGAGTTGACTTTTAGTTCTGACACGCCCTCTCGCTCCGCCTTAGAACGAAAAAAGTCATTGGATGATTTACAGTCAGTTTTTCCATCCGCAAAAAAAAAGAATTACAGGTATTTTAGGATGGTTCTCTATCTGCCAACCAACGTCAGCAAGCACTGCTTAACCTTATATATTATTCTAGCCGCAACTACGGAGAACTTATAAAACAATAAAAGATACTAAACTTCAGATAGAGAGAGAGAGAGTGTTTATCTATCTCTTACTGTACGTACTTAATTAGATATTTCAGTTGCGTACTAATGACAAGATACTGATCGCGATTGACATAGTAAAGCCACACCTAATCCGGCCATCAATTGTATGGGTGGCTGTTGATACCTAATCCCTTTCATGCTCCAGCAAGCATATTAAGCCATAAGCGTCATTTCCGGCTTATTGCAGTAGATTGAGCCATGTATCTTTCCTCTACCCTTTTGGGATAAGCAGGGGTCTAGCTGTATCCATTTTAATTAATCAGTTTTCCTCAAAATGCGGGTTTTATAAGGGTGAAAGATTATAATTGGATTTAATTGTATCTACTATCTTTTGCAACGCTGTCCTAAAGAATATTTTTCATATACAATTACTTCTGACGCTGTAGGGTAGAGTGGGCATATCAGACTTTTACTGAATAAAACCACACATATGTCCTTCAGGTGCTCGTTGCGTCCTAGGGCCAGGTATCGTTTTCAGGAGTTCCCCGTAGCCCTAACAGGCATAGGCCCTGCTGGGCCCTTACAGTCATGCTGGCATATCTTTCAGGCGCGCGAGTGACTACTCGGATTCGGTTCTTACTGAACGGGCGGACGGCGAGCTACTAATTGCTTGTTGTCTTGTCTCGCGCCTGCGGTAGCCGGGGATCGCCCTGTGTCAGATTTTTACTTGCAAAAACCCATCAGTGTTTCTTCAGTTACCCTTTACGTTTTAATATAGGACTGTGGTGAATCTTTCGAACAATTTCGAAGCCCAATTTTTTTTACAAGAAAACTTCATTATCACCTAGATTTAGATCAAAAGACCAAAAAAGAAGGTGAAGAGAGGGTGTGGTTGTATATTGTTCTGATCAGTAAAATATTTACCTTTAAATGATCTTGAAATGACCTTAAACATCAATTCGTCTTAAGGTTAACACCAGTAGCGTAGCGCACACCCAAAGTAGCCTCACACAAGCGAGGACTCTTTAAGAACGAGGGTATTTTTATAATTGATAGGCTCGCGTTTGACCACATGGTCAAACGCGAGCCTATCCCCGTCGTATAGCCCGTCGCGGTCTAGTTTTCGAATTTATGAAAGAAACAGGCCTCGCTGATGTGCCTTCGCCCGCGTCTAAATTAGTCCACACTACGCCTCTGATTAACACAGACAGCCGCGACGCTATTTATGACAACGAAGCGACAGCCCTTTTTCCACGGTCAGTTTTGTCCGTGGTCTACAGCGGGAACCTTTATTTAGAGTCTTAACTTTAAAACAACCATATATCAGCCAACAATAACTTGTCATTTACGAAAAGACTTCAAAGTTGTCGTTTACAGAAGGATGTTTCGTAACAACAGATCTTTTGTTGTCAACAACAACAACAAGACAGATATGACTGATATGAGCAACATTATTGTGAAGATTACAACCCTATTGTACTCTTAGCGTGTCTCTAGTGTGACGTAAATAATGTATGTAGAAAGAAAAACGGTTTTCATAATACTGGTTCGTTTCGACTTTATATTTCTTTAAAGAAATATGGGTTTTTCGCTAAAATAAATAAAACTGTTTTGGCGTGAAGTTTTAGCTCGTGTAATATTTCAGTAAATCGTTAACTTGCTAAATTATTACCATTACTAACTGCTGCACGCTACTTCGTTCGCATGATAGTAGAAATATTATCCCAAGGGAATATACTCCCGGGATAAAAAAAATATCCCTTGTGCTATTCCAAAATATAGTCTACCAGTGTACCAAGTATCATCGAAATCCGTTCCGATCTTCGAGAGTGAAGAAGTATAAAACATACGCACCTATACTCGCTAACTCGCTAACATCGTCGACTTGCTAAATAAGCTAAATTATCACCATTATCTATATATATAAAAGGAGAAACTGACTGACTGACATATCAACGCACAGCCGAAACTACGGGGTCTAGGATTGTGAAATTTTATACAAGGTTTCCTTATATGACGTAGGCGAGCACTAAGAGAGGATTTTCCAAAATTCATCCCCTAAGGGGTTGAAACGGGGATCTAAAGTTTGTTTGGAGAAACCTACATTTACGCGAGCGAAGCTGCGGGCAGAAGCTAGTTATCTCATAAAATCTCTCCTGCTTGACATAGCCTCATTTTTTTTTATTTAGCTTTGCACGGTTCATGCGTTAAGTCGGGATGCTACATTTTAGGTCTTCTGTAAGTTAGATTTATTATGTTATTAGTTTCTGCCGGCGGCTACTTCCGATTAGAAGTAAGTTTCTCCATACAAACTTCCAACCCCCGTTTTACCCCCTTAGGGATAGAGTTTTGTAAAATCTATTCTTAGCGGATATTTACACCCTATAAGGAACCTACTGCCAAATTTTAAGTTTGTAGGTGTTATAGTTTTGAGATTTCATGATAAATCAGTAAGTGGTATTTCGCTTTTTTTTTAATGAGTATCATTGACATATATTTCAGTACCCAAAAATCCGATATTGAACTGTAAATTTCAAAAAAAAACATTCATGAGCACGAGCAGTCACCTTAAATCTCGCCTAGTGTTACAAAAACTATCTTAAATCGGGCCCCGAAACTCGACGGCTTTATACGACATTATCATTAAACCACAAAACACCAAAAACAAACTTTTAATACTCTAAAAGTTTTAATAAAGCAATCAAAACCGTGTAACTCACATTAAACATTAACATATTCGCTGAACCAAAACCCGGTAACTCATATAAATAATATGTGTTACTACGGGTCATGGGGATGATCCAACCACCTATAAAAATATTATTTTCTTTGAGTAGTATTTTGGGACTACAAAAAAAATAAAAATAGTTTTTTTTAGTAACTGTACTTTAATTCCTTGTTTCTTGTGGTCCCAAAATACACAACCTATAAAAATATTTTTATAGGTGGAAGTCGGGACCGCGGTCCCGGTCCCCACGACCCGTTCCTACTCTGCGTTTATAATTTAAATATCTCCGTCGTCCCACGGTTTTTCGGCCTGTGGTCACGGGAGGGTTGACCTACAAGTGTGGTGGGGCACTAACTGGAAAGGCCGACGTATCAGGCAACTTTAAATAACCCTAAAGTTTCGTGTAAATACGGAGGTAGCTGTATTTATCTTGCCGTTCCCTGTTTTGTGAGGTTCACATATTTATTTTTGTTTAGATGTGTAGGTAAAGGTCAGATACATGGTCAGTCGATATAACTAGGCGTTACACGCTCAAGAACGCAAAGGGTAACTAAAGGGAATTTTATGAAGTACAAGTCTGACACTACTTCTCTCTCCACCCAGAGCGATAGGAGATATTTGATATTTTCCCGCCCCAAAAAAATAAAACACAGTCAAAGATCTAGTAGCTTCTATTATACGTCATAATATAAAGTAGAAAGCGAATCTTTTCTATCGATATGTAATATTTCTATACCAACACAACTCCCCTTTCTAGGTCATCTCTCAAACCGCAACATCACCCTATTGATCGCATCAATCGCGTCACCCTCAACAAATAAATAAGCCCAATAACCCACATACTGAAATACCCACATTTCGAACGAGGAAATAGTTGAAAAATATTACCCACTAACCCCCGACTCTTCATCAATCAAGTTTTTCTTCCCATCCCCGGGGTCTATGTGGGATAGATGGGTCGCATTAATCATTATAGATGGACGATCCACGGACTTACGATGCTTTTATCCCAAAAGATATCTCACACCATATGTATCCGTGTTTTGCGACAATATGTCAAAACTGGAATATTCCATTTACGCGGATTTCGGATACCTAATGAATATTACATTAGATGCGGGATATTGGGGCGCCATTTAATAGAGATACTTTTTTCAATGTCTCTAGGGTTTTTGTCGGATTATTCTGTATAGCTATTGACGCCTTTGTTGTGTTTATTTTATCGAAATGTTTTCCCAAAGCCAGAGATAATACGTAAGTAAGCTATGTAGATTAAGTGAATTAGTTTTTATTATAATATTTTTTTTTTTAAATAAGCTTTTATAAGTATGATAAAGTACTAATCAAAACTATTTCAAAGAGCCTAAACACGATAGGGTTATATTGTTGAGCTCAGTAGTTCTTTTATTAATTAGATAGTTATGGTCACTATCTGATTTCATCATCAGGTATGCTCCATTTTTTTTTTTGAGTTGGTTAACCATCTATTGACTTCTTGCGCTCTAGAGTGGAGCAAGAGGTATATCAGATTTTTAAATTTGAATAACTAAAACCACACCTATGTTCCTTCAGTTGCCTTTGCGTTCTAGAACTAAGAATAAGAATAAGAATAAGAATAAGAATAATGTTTATTGTTCATTGTTACAGTAAATAAAGAATACCTTAAAACTATTATATAATGATTAATATTGTCTGTAACTAATTGTTAATTATACATATATTTAGATGGTGGTCCCCAAACTAGGTAGAACCTGTATCTTGGGGACCTGAGTTGAGATAACTTTAATCTATAATAGCATTGTATCGGGAGGACATGTAGAAATTCGGTTTATTTTTTTATATTTATCGAAGAGGTTGTTGTAAACAATGAAACAACAAAATGAATAATAAAAAGTAAAAATAGGATAAAAACAAGCTAACTTAAAATAAAGGTTTTTGTGTGTGTAGTGTATGTGTGTAGTGTATATGTGTAGTGTACGTGTGTAGTGTATGTGTGTAGTGTATGTGTGTAGTGTATGTGTGTATTTATATGTGCCATATACAATTGCCATATTGTGTTTCTTTATTGCTTGACTGGAGTAGTTCTGTGTTACTTTAAAATTTCCTCTGTCTGTTCGTACGATAAAAGAGCAAGCCAGTTAATTAAGGTTTTTTTACACGTAAAATTCTTTAGGTCTTTGATATTGAAGCTCTTGCTGATTTTATTGTAAATTTGAAAATGAGAGTAAAAGGGGCATCTCCTGACCAACAGACTGTCTGCTTCGGGAAGAGGAATATGGAGGACGCGTTTAGAGATTATTTTATTGTAATCGGATCTGTATTTTAGGGTTTTGTGTACGTTTAGTGTAGCACTTAAAATATATAGTTGTCGTACTCTTAAGACTGCAAGCTCACTATAAATTAGATCTGTAGGGAAGCGGAATGGCTTTCTTAAGGTTACTTTAATAACAGCTCTTTGAGCTCTTTCTACTTCTATAAACGTACTTTTTCCAGCTGCGCCCCAGACAGAGATACCATACTGAAGAATTGACTGACACAAACCGAGATAAATTGTGCGGAGAATTGCAATGGGTGTGCAGTCTCGTAGTCTTTTCATAACATATATTAGTTTCCTAACTCGACTAGAGAGGCGGTGTATGTGTGGTTTAAATGAAAGGTTTTCGTCTAGTGTGATGCCAAGGTATTTGATAGAAGGAGCATGTTCAATGATTGTGCAGGAGCAGTTTGCAAGTAGTGGGGACTGGTTTCTGCTGCAGGTATGGTATTTGAGTAGTAACTGTTGTGGGGGTCTCGACGCTATAGTTTTGAAGAAAGTGACGAATGTAGTTTTTTTAATGTTAAGAGTTAAAAGATTTGCATCAAGAGCTTCGGAAATAGTGAGTAGACCATTCTCTGCAAGGCGGTATACTTGGTTCCACGTTTTAGCGTGAAATACTATAGCAGTATCGTCGGCATATGATAGTATTTCTGCATCGTTTAATTGTATATTTAAGATGTCATTCATATAAAAACTAAACAGTGTCGGACCGAGAGTACTACCCTGCGGAATTCCGAAGTCAATGGGAAGCAGGTTACTTGAGAAGTCACCTAGTTTGACCAGTTGTTTTCTGTTAGATAAATAACTCCTGAACCAGTCAAGTGCAGTTCCTCGAATTCCCGAGCATTCTAGCTTTTTTAAGAGGAGGTCAATCGAAATTGTATCGAATGCCTTTGCCAGATCTAAGAAAACCGCCATAGCCTGCTCTTTATTTTGAATGTATGTAGCCACCAAGTTGGTAATTAATGTAGCTGCGTCTTCAGTTGACTTTCCTCGCCGGAATCCAAACTGTCTGTCTGATATAATCTTGTGTTTCTCAAAAAAGTTTACTAGCCGGCTATTAACTATTTTCTCCAATATTTTGGATAAAATGGACAAAAGGGCGATCGGACGATAATTTTCCGGTAATTCGGCAGGGCCACTTTTGTGTATAGGTCTAACAGATGCAACTTTCCAGCACTCTGGAAATTGTCCAGACTCTAGGCTCAAATTAAAAATGTGAGTGAGCGGTGTAAGGATAGTATTTTTTATTCTTAGAATTAGTCTTGCAGTGATACCATCAAGTCCAGGAGCGCTGTCGATTTTAAGGTGATAGATAAATTTAGTTATTTCGATTTCGTCTGTTGGGTGAAGAAAGAAGGAATGTGGAAAATTTTCACGCGGTCTATATTTGCTGGCCAGGGATGCCTGAGTCTCAGAAATTCGGTATAATATCCGGTCCGATAGATTTTTTCCCAGCGATGTAAAGTACGCGTTACAGCTGTTGAGTGCATTAACAGGATCCTCTGCATTAGATATTAATTTAGTTGAATCACTTCTTTGATTATTTGGGTTATATATTGATTTAAGTGTGTTCCACAGTTTTCTGGGGTTTTTTTGGTTTTTATTTATACGTTGGCTGTTGTAGTCTGTTTTCAGGTTATGTAAAAGGTTATTGCAGAAGTTTCTATATCTAACGTAAACCAAGTTTTTCATTTTATCGTTAGGGTGAGAAGTTGCAGATTGATGAAGCTTATCACGATGTTTCATGCACCTCACTAGGCCTGGAGTAATCCAGGGTTTGATTGTGAATCTACTTCTGCTAATTTTAACTTTTTCTGTGTGTTTACTTAATATGTTAGTGAGAATGCTTACAAACATGTTTGTGGCGCTGTTGACACAGTTAGAGTTCAGGATGTCCGACCAGTCAGTGTTTAGTAATTCTTGAGCGATTGTGTCGTCGTCGGTTTTGTTGGTCCATCTGGATCTAGTTGGAGACTTCGTGCTACTGTTTTTTTGTGTAGTGGCAGCCATAGCCATTTCGTGATCTGTTATGGAACATTTTCCGAACTACAAGTATCAACTACATTATGGTCCATGGAACCATATTCATTATCGTCCAAGTTACATAGGTATACCGAATTTTAGCTCAGTCAGTTTCGGGTCGGGTTTCAAAATTCATTTGCCATATAAAGATACATACATTGCAAGTTAAATATATGCTTATAAAAATCTCAAAAAGCTGACACACTACGCTGATTTTTAAAGTAGCATTAAGTTTAAAAAAAAAAACGAAAACCGGTCAAACCATCATAAGTGTAAGATAATCAAAATTCAGCCAACATCCAGTATACGCTTCTTGCATATTAAATGCTCATAAAATCTCGAACACCCTGGTGCAGTAGGTATGTAATAACTGTGAGATGATCTCGGTACGTAACCTTGCGTTAGTCCACATCTTTACGTAACCTTACCTAGTTTACAGTATGGAAATGTATTGGCTTGAGTAAGCAGTTATTCTATTTTTTTTGCATTATTATAAACTTACGGGAATCCGATGGATGCGAGACGCATAGGACCAGTCATTATGGCGACACTTGGAGGCCTATGTCCAACATCGGACGACTTACGGCTGAAATGATGATGATGATGATAAAGTTAGTTATAGTATTGGGTTTTAGTGTTATTGGACTTGAAGTAACATGGAGGGGTGACTAATATGATAATGACAAAAAGAGAAGTCATCATCTTCCAGCAGTTCCAGCCCTTGTCTTGTGTTATTTGGGGTTGGCGCAACACGTTTCTTTTTTACAAGCTATTATTTAGTTTCACCAGTCCCGATGTTTGTATGTCTGTACTTAATCAAATCTTTCAAGTTAAATTTGATCTACTTCCCGGTTACCGATTGAGCTGAAATTTTGCATGCATGTGTAAATCAGATGACAATGCAAAATTATTATGACTTCAAGCTGATCTGATGATGGAACCGGAAGGTGGCCATAGGAACTCCATCCAGCCTCATGTATACTTATAACTCTTTTAGTAACGTGCGTATCATCACTCCTCTTCACACTTATGTTTTTTAATTTTTATAATAGGCTCGCACTTGACCGGTATCTATTTTTATTTGATTTATATTCTCGAATTATCTAATTATATATAAATAATTTCAAAGTAATTTAAATTTAATTATGTACATTAATTTTATAATATGATTTGGCATAATTGATTTTTATTTTATAAACTGTGAATTTAATTGTGACTGTTTTGATTATTATTTTTTAAATTTGTATTAGTCAATGGTACTTGAAATAAATAAATTATTATTATTATTTATTATTACTATCACACCTGATAGTAAACGACAATGTGATCAAACTTCAATGAGGTCGTCCTCTGGTTAACCAAACTTGTCAGTGGCAAATTTAAACCTCCCGTCAAGACTGGTGGTCGACGTTGGATCTCACTTGCCTTAGTGTTCTAGGCCTTATTAAATTTTGACTTAAAGACCATGGAATGGAAATGAAGTAACATAATTAAAATATCGTAACCACTGTAAATCTTTGTTAGATAAACTAAACTTCGGATGTCAGAAACAAGCATAAATCTAACTGAAAACGAAGTTATTAATCCATTTGAAGCCAGCCTGGCAGTTAATTAAACTATTTCAAATTAATTTCAAAGTCAATAAATGTTCAAATGTCATCGATGGCTTAATTTATTGGAGCCAAGTCTAAATTGACAGAAAAGGACAGCAATTATTAATAGTTAAACGAAATAGTTATTATACTGAAGTTATATTTTAGTCTGCGGTGGTTCTAGACAGGTATAACTGAAAACTTCATTTACATTTTGAAATTTTGTTTATTAAAACAAGTTTGACATGACCAGAGAGCTGACTCGTCCTTTGCCCAAAGTAAATATAATTAGCATTGCAAATCAACGTGGTACTGCTGCCAGTCTTCTGGGCACATTTCCGGATGGCTGCCTAGCGATCTGAGGGACGCTTCGACGCCTAAGAGTATTTTCTGTTTTTATATAAATACTACACATATATATAGCTAGAATTAGTATGAATACTTAGTTAATATTTAGGTTTCTTATGTATGTATATTGTTATATTGTTAACAATATTAAGTTATCATAATCATCATCATCATCATTTCAACAGAAAGACGTCCTGTTGGACATAAACCTCCCCAAATGTCGCCCTAACGACCGGTCCTGTGCGTCTTGTAACCATCGGATTCCAGCGACCCTTACTAGGTCATCGGTCCACCTGTAAAGTTATACCAAGTTTGAAACAGGTATCAAAATACGAGACCTTCAAATAATAAATCACTGTAGGCAGTTACACACTAATTAATGATGTCATGTACTCATTTCTACCAAATTTTCCTGCTTGTATAGAATTAAAAAATCGCGTGTAGCTAATAAAGATAGATTACTCACCATGCTATTTCAGTCAGTAAAGTAGGTGAAAGTAAAGGTTAAAAATCGATCCCATAAGGCCAAGACAGGCGCGACGCGACAATGTGACAAAGGTGGGACGACTATTTTTCAAAAATTTTAATATCGTGAGGATCAGGATTCCGTACAAACTTGAAAGGTAAATTGCGGTTTACGATATGACTTAAGACAGATCTCGTTCAAACCAATTTTCGGTGGAAGTTTGCATGGTAATGTACATCAAATATTTTTTTTAGTTTTATTATTCTCTTATTTTAGAATTTACACACATTTTACCCCTTTGGAAGTGTCTTTCGCACAAACTATTCAGTTTAGAAAAAAAATATATTAGAAACCTTAATATAATTTTTGAAGAAGTATCCATGTACGGATTTGATGAAAAAAATTTTTTTTTTTTTTTCTATTTTTATGTGAAAATCTTAATGCGGTTCACATAATACGTCTACTAACCAAGAGTCAACAGTAGGTTCTTATAGTTTCGGAAAAAAGTGGCTGTGACATACGGACGGGCAGACAGACAGACATGACGAATCCATAAGTGTTCCGTTTTTTGCCATTTGGCTACGGAACCCTAAAAAATGGTATAGAACATCATTGCCGCTTCATCACACGTCACGTATGCCTTTAATACTATAATGACGTTCTACCGGTTAATCAATAACCTGAGTACCGCCATTAACGGTAATCACCATAATCTAACCACCCCCACGAACAGGGTGGCTGAGAAATTTCCCCAAATATGTTCAGGAGTTTCGGAATAAATTACTCAACGTAACCCAGGGGAACATTACGCAGGAATTTGTTCATTTAAAAATGACGTACGTTATATATACTACTTGGAGCGCCCCGAAATTGTTTGATCTTTCAAAACTGTGCCCAAATGTAAAGGAACTTTGAGATAAGATAGTTATGTAGGGCTTACAATCTTGATTATCTTAGAAGAGGTCATCGAACTTGATATATTCCCGTCTTTTTATGACCGAGATAGTGGTCAAATGCGAGCCTATCAATAATAAAATTATTATCGTGCACATAGGCGTAGGATTGCAGACGACGAGCAATGGGTAGCTCACCGTCCAGCCGTCCGGTAACCGTCCGGACCGAGCCCGACTTGTCGACGGCGCGAAGTGTTTCACGCGCGCTATAAATATCAGTAAAACCGTAGGAGCCCAGTAGGGTCGAAGCCTATGGGGGCCATGGGTCATCTTCTGAAAGGGTTACACGTGGTCCTGGGACGCAAAGGGCAACTGAAGAAACATAGGTGTGGTTTTAGTCAGTAAAAGTCTGACACGCCTTCCCACTCCACCTTAGTGCAGGAGGAGCCACCTCAAAAAAAATATATATTTTGCACTTGCAACTATTTTCCCCAACCTGTATGTTTACCGAGCTATTTACGTCACATCTGATACAAAGCATGCGGTGTAGACCGGGTGCATTTCACAATGGTTCTTACGTCATTCCATAAGTGGTTGCATGGAAAATTGATCCTTTCGCCTCGTAAGTTAAGTGTCATTTCCGCGTCGACACCGCCGCGACTCGACCGAGACCTACTGAAGTTCCTTATGCGAAAACTTTGACGTTAGTGCCCCACATTGCGTCTTTAACTAAACCGTGCTTTAGTTTACCATATCGGTATAGAACTATAGTTTTTATAGGTTTTTGGTTTAGAAATGAGTTCGAAACACGCACGTTTATTGGTTGTTTGCCAATGAGAGTTCTTTAGAAAGACGTTTGGAAAATTGCTTTCTCAAGTCTAGATCTACAAGGAGAAATTCATTATCAATATTTAAAACTAACTTCTGTCCGTGGTTTTGCCCGCGTAAAAGTATGAAATATATAGCTTAAGTTACTCCGTGATAAAATAGCAATCTACTGGTGAAATAATTATTAATATCATTCCAGAAGGTTTTTGAGTTTATTTATTACAAACAGAAATAGAAATCTTTCCTCTTTATAATATTTTAGTAAGTATATAGGTAATAGACGCTTCATTACTATTTTTTACTTATTTATTTATATATACTTTATTGTACACCAAGATAATAAATGATACATATGCCTTATATCAAATAACATACAATTGGCGGCCTTATCGCATTCCGCGATCTCTTCCAGGCAACCTGGTATGGAAAGAGATTGTCTGGACATTAAATGGGGTTGCACTTGGTGCATTACAAAATAATATAAACAATTGGAGAGAAAATAATAACACTAAAATACATACTTAAATACTTCTTGGTTGTTATTATTATTATTATTATAAGTCCGTTATGTTCCACTGCAGGGTAAAGGCCTGCTTTATTTTCTTTAACGTGTCTCTGTTCTTAGCTATATCCAGCCAATCCTTCAGGCAGGAGTTCAACTCGTCACACCATTTCTTTCTGGGCCTACCGTGTCGCTGGTTCCTGTTATTCGGAATCCAGTCGGTGAATGCCTTTTTTTTAATCTAAATTTAAAAAATAATAATATGATTCAAGAGATATCACTTAAGATAGCGCTTATCCTTAAAAACTGTTGATCATAACAAAAATACTCAAGTATGCTAACAGTCACAAAATGATAGTTCACGATGAGTAAACCTAAGGTTGCTGTCACACTATGAAATATTGTAGTATCTAATTGACAAGTAACCCTGAACGTTAATAAAAAAATTGTAAACTTGAATTACGATTCTTGAAGTAGCATTTCAAAAATTGATTGTTTTTTCAAAAATGGAAGATGGAATATGCATACTTTCCTTGAACCCCACAAAAATGAACCAAAATAGTTTTACCCAAATTAAAAATGATGTTTATTTTAAAAAAAAATGGAACTAAGCACAAAAGCATTCAAATTTCCTTGAACCAATTTAGAAATTTTAAAAAAGCTCTCTACTTTTTGTCCGAGTCATGCGAACATAAATGAAACTTAACAGCTGATTACTTTTTTCATGTTTCAAAGTTGATTCCATATTTAAATTTGTTCACATTTACGATAAGCCCAGCGGCTTCGTCTTCGTGAAAGTCGAAAATTATCCCAAGGGAACATACTAATGGTTCTTCTCTTTCGAAACATCGAAAAATACAATCTTATGCCCCCCTTTACCGGTTTAAACAATGGCGATTGGCCGAGGCTGGGTCCACGTGTAAACGCACCATTACAATACATAGTAACACCAGTCACTATTAGGATCTATATAGGTAGGTATGACAGTTTACAAGTAATGTTACCATGCAAATTACGATAACAAGACAGTCGTGGAATACGCAATTATATTTATAGTGTGAGGACATATATTATTGACATTGCCTGCTACTGAAAATATAGCGTGCAGTATTGCTATCATATTTTAATTATTTAATAATGCGAATATTTCATAATATACTATTTTACAAATATGTTATGAATGATGAAAGTGTAAAGGTAGAACTACACTGCGAACACATGTGCCACACACGCCGATCTGGGCGCGTAGGTCTCCATACATTTTATACGGAAACTAAACTTGTAGAGCTACACTAGATCCACGCCACGAAAAATATTAAATTTAAGTACATCAATGTTTTACCTGCAAAATTTGCATATTTCATTCTTTGCGTTCCAGGGCCACGGTAACTCCCTTACAACACTGTCTCTAAAATCCTAAATAAACCGAGAATCAAATGAAAACAGTGAAGCTAGGACTACATTAGACTGACGCACACTTGTAACACGCCTGATTTGTATGTAGAACGACGTCGTGTGGCGTGGATCAAGTGTTCGTCTACAAGTCTAGTGTCCATATAAAATGTATGGAGACCGATGCGCCGAGATCGGGGTGTGTGGCACACGTGTGAGCAGTGTAGTTCTACCTTGACTGATACCTGCTTATTAGTCTTTTGACACTTGAAGGAAATGTCAAAAAGTGATGATTTAAGACTAGGTGCACGATATCTAGATTTATTTTTGCTATAGTTTATCTGTCACCATCAATAACCATCACAGAGTGGTTTTCCACACCCAAAAATTATGCGTCAGTGATAAATTGATCGATGTTGCCAGGCTTATCTTTGAGTTGTCTATTTTAGTGAGTTAGATTATTCAAAAATTCGTAACATCGCGACAACGGGATTATATTTAGTTTCACTGTTGTATTTTTTTCGTAGGTAGGAAATCATTCAATGAAGTCTCTCTCCAGGGTGGGGGGAGAAAGGGTTTCAGGCTTTTACTGACTAAAACCACACCTGTGTCACTCTCGCAAACACAATCATTGTTAAGGAGTGGAATTCTTTGCTGGAGTCCTTATTTCCTGATAGCTGCAATCGAGAGATCTTTAAGTTAAAAGTGAATAGGTTACTTCTAGGCAAGCGTGCTCCACCGTCGACCACATCATCGCTTACTATTAGCCCCCCTTGCCAACTTACTACCGTTTCGTATCGATACTCTTTTCGTCGATTGCCTCGAGTAGGCCACGCCTCCGATTCCTATATTCTGACGTCATCTCAACGATCAGTTACGTGATCAGAACAAAGGAATAGGAAGCTTGGCCGACTCGAGGCGATCAACGGAAAGAGAATCGAAACGAAACGGTTGTAACTTTGCTAGGGGGGCAGGTGAGATAGTGGTCAAGGGCGAGCCTATCAATAATAATAATAAAAAATTAAGTGCGTGAGTAACTATGTGTGTGTGAGTCACTCATTTGATGATTGAATTTAAGATATATTTAAAATCTCATCTATTTTAAAAACAGTTTCATTCTCAATCTGTAAGAAAGTGGAAAACTGTGCCAATGGAAAGATACAAAATAATCATAACAATGTCACATTTAAATACAACACCCACATTTAAATAGGTCAATTTTATCACCCATTCACGTCTACTCCGTGTCAAAACTTTAATAGGGAAACGCCTTGACATGGTTGCTTCGGTCCATAGTTTCTGCAGCCATTGTCATTTTATACCAGCAATGTATTGTGTAGATATAATTTACGTCGCAATGTCCGCTGTCAAATAATAGATTAGTACGAGTTTGTAATGTAAAATAAGGGATTTTGAGTGTATATTTGTCATGATAATTTAAATGCTTTTTAATGGGGCACTTAAAGCTAATTGCTGTATGTCAGCAAATACATAGATATGTTGGTCCGAAAATAGTAAATAAAACAAAACTGAGTTTTTGAATGGTTTTTTTTTCGAGTGAAATTCAGTGGTTGGTTTAGTTATACACAAATTATTTCCTATTAGATTTTATGATGTAAAATTTATGTAGTTTTGTACAACTGGAAAATAGGTAGAATCATTGAAATGGGAGCTTAGAATATGATTGTAGTACTAGCAGTCCAGTTTAGCCAATGAGCAGTGGTGGCCGAGTGGTAACGGCCCCGACTTACGAGTGGTAAGTCGCGGGTTCAAACCCAGCCAGGAGTATTACTTTGTGTAATTTATTTCATCACCACTGCTCTCAAAACGGTGAAGGAAAACATCGTGAGGAAACCGGCATGTCCTAGAACCAAAAATTGGAAGACATCTGACATTCACCACACACAGGCCCGCGTAGTGGATTACGGCCCATTCCCTCTCCTAGAGTTGAGGCCTGAGTTGTGTCCCAACAGTGGGAACATTATAAGGCCGACTATGCTACTAGCAGTCCCCCGCGGTTTCACCTCATTCCTCGCTCATAAAAACGCTCCTAGCCGCGGAGCGTTTTTATGAGCTATCGAACACTAAAAGAATTTTTCAATTAGAATCCGTAATTCCTGAGACTGACTACCTCAGCGAAGCTTGCCAAGAGTGCTAACTCATTACATATAGGTACTTTTTTTTTGGGTGGGAAAATCATCTAATAACAAATCCCGTTCTTGGGCGGAGCGCGAGTTAGTGTCAGATTTTACCGACTAAAAACCAACTCCTGTTCCTTCTTTGCCTTCGTCCCTGGGGTTTCACTTTCACACTACAACCCTGCTGGGCCCCTACGATTTGCAAGCCCGCGCCTACGGTGGCCGGAAATCGGGATCGGAATCCAGGCGGCGGTTGGGGCGTACTGCCAAATACAAAACTGCCTAAAACAGTAGAATGTTTTACATCCGCATTCCAATGGAAAATAACACTTTCTAAACTTGACAATGGCAAAACACCTTGATAGGTTTTAACAAATTACAATATCATTCCATAAAAGTACTACAAAATGATTAAACAACCCTTCGGTAATAAAATATGCACCCTTTATTTGCTCTAATTTTTTTTATGTCAGTTCCACTTATTAATACATTTCCAAATGGGGCAACACAAATTAAATATTTAAATCTAACTGGATTAACATTAGAAGATTTTTTTTCAGAGTATGTTTTGACAAGCAGATTCTGTTATTTTAAATTGATAAAATGTTCGATTGTTAGATTTTTTTTTTCTTAATCAATTGGTCTTTTTTTATTTCATTGAATTCTTTGAAGGCCTGAAACGACTTTTTACTTGGGATATACATTTTTTTACTATGTACTTTGTTTTAAATTTTATTTTCATTGAAAAATGTTACTGTCAAAAGAATGTGCAGTATACAAATTTAATATTATTATTTCTTTAGTTTACGAAGGGTCCATGCCCAGCAGTGCGACATAATATCGCACTGCTGGGCATAGACCCCTCGCCTTCCAAACCTCTCTCTTTGGCGATCTCTAGTCAAGATAACCCCATGATCAGATCGTCACACCATGAAAAATATGAAAAGTAACTCTGTCTGTCTGTTACGCTTTTATCCTTAAACTACTGAACCGATTTTAATGAAATTTGGAACTGAGTACGCTTGAAGCCCAAGAAAAAACATAGGCTACTTTTTATCTAGCTTCGACTTTGTCAACAACAACCCACATTCACCCAGACGAAGTAACAGGCAAAAGCTAGTTGAGTATAATTTCTCATATGATTTATCTCTCCCCTATTTTATTTCTAATATAATCAAATAAAATATTCACTATAACGTGACAGAGAATAGGAAACAATCGATTCTTTCATGTTAAAACGACGATAAATGGTTCAGATAGGTAAAATACTGCGCCCAACATCATTGATTTTACATCCATCAATCAATGTCATTGGCTGTAAATATTAAAGCTGTGTGTCTGATTCAAATATCCACCTACTATCAACCTGTATATCTACGTAAATATATTGGTACTTAATCTTTGTCTCAAAATTTGTGATAAGATATACCGGTTATCAATCATTCCTGAGGTAAAAATATTACTGAAAATAACGTGAGCTAAATTTAGTTGTTAACTTGTTTTGTTACAACGGATCTGTACCAAGAAAAAATAGATAAATATACTTTATCATCAGATCAGTTCGACATATTCCCCCTCTTCTTTCAGTCAGCCATCGACTACACGTACAAACAAAGCAACCTACTCTTTCTTCCTAAATAAAACTACAGTAGTAGCATAAAATTAATAGTGTCACAATGGGAGGTCTTATCACTAAAAGTGAATTTTTTAAAGACAACCTTTGGGTGGATTTGACAGAGAAGGAGAAAAAAATATGCAGGTAGTTTGTGGTGTTATAAAATTAGACGCATTCTTTTGCCCCAGGCTAGGAGTTACCATATTTAAAAATTATAACTCTTTCATTTGTGCACGCAATTGTCTCATATGATTTTTTTGGGTATAGTAATGATTGACCTAGTAGTAGTAATGATTGACCCTTTTTTTGGGTAGAAATGGATTCTGCTGGAATCCATTTCTAACCAAAAAAAGGTCCTTAAAAATTCAAGTACATGAAAAGCGATTGTCATCCCACTTAGCGAGCACTAGGCGACACTATATTCCCTTGGGCAGTTATAGTATTTAGTATTTGTATAATTTAAGAAATAGGTACCTACGACTTTAACAAAAAAGAAAAAAAAACAATTACAAAAACTTTGTAAAAATAAAAATAAAACTCGCACACATAAGACAGCTAGACCCGGAACAACTATCTGTAGGCCATACAAACATTTGTTTTGTGCGGGGATCGAACTCCGCGACACACAGCTCAGTCAATATAATTGCACTAATCGTAAGATTTAAGACGCTAAACATGCAAACGCTTTTAGCCTTGGAAGATTACACATACCCTAACACAAAATACATTTAGTGCCGTCTACACACAATACACCCATGACACGCTAAACCCCACTTAAAATGGGCCTTAACATTAATCTTGGAATATTCCAGAAGGTTCCAGAGACCAGGAAGCGATACTGCCCCCACTACCATATTATTGTTCTCGAAATAAAAACGTACGTGGATTATAATTTCATATTCATAATTATGAGACAATGATTATGCTTCTATCAAGGTTACTATAACAACTATTGTAACCCTGAATAGAATCTTCTCTTGATAGTTCTACGATACAAAATGTACGAATCACCTGATACAAAACGTATAATGTAAATAAATATTGCATTTTTTTAATGATGCACTAGTTTATGCTTGACTGCAATCCCACCTGATCGTAAGCAATAATGCAATCCTATAGTCGTCCTTATACTTCCACTGTTGGGACTCAGGCGTCCTCTCTAAGAAAGGGGCTGTAATCCACCACGCGGGCCCAGTGCAGGTTGGTGGAAGTCACGTCTTCGAATTTTTGGTTCTAGGACATGCCGGTTACCTCACGATGTTTTCCTTCATCGTTTTGAGAGATGATGCAATCAATGATGCTAAATCGCATTATTTTATTAAGGGCCTATTCACTCTAACCTTGAAGATATCTAAATTATAATCGGACGAGATGACCGCTTCGAACGAACAGAAACGACTTTGACAGAAAATTCCAGTAGGTTCCAGAGACCAGGAAACGTCATATTTTATAACGTAAATGTAGTGTAATTCTGCATATACCATTATACCTACGAGGCAATGCGTATATTGTAGTGAACTTGAACGAAATCGTCTTTTGCCAATTCTAACTGAACTGTAGAGCCTAGAGAAGTTTAAGTACAGAAATGGACCTTGAGAATATTCCCAGAAGCTTCCAGAGACCAGGAAACGTCATATTTAAAAACTAAACTGCAGTGTACGAGACCATACGCACATAATAGTGACCTTGAGCGGAACCATCTCCATTGTTAGTGTCACATCAGGTATAAGGACAGAAATAGGTTGCTTCCAGAGACTAGGAAATGTCATATTTAATAACATAACTGCAGTGTAACATGCATGTACGAGACAATACGTATATTATAGTGACCTTGAACGGAATCGTCTCTATCGCTAGTACTACGGTTCTCACGTGAGCGCTAACAGTTTGTTTCCGTTAATAGACGACAAACGTGCATATTGTTTAGTTGAATGTGTTCACTGACAATTTGAGATACAAATAAAACATAATTAACCGACTTCAAAAAGAAGGAGGTTCTATGTTCGGCTGAATGTTTTATTTTTTATTTTTACCTGATTTTTGTTAGGAAGTTTTTGTTGTTGATCCACATTGTTGAGAACCTATGTATGTTGAGCTGGTTTTGTGTTATAATACATCTTCGCTACGCAGTATAAAACAAAGTAAATTTTCGTGTCTATCTGTTTATCCGCTAAATCCTTTAGAACAACACAACGGATTATAATGCTATTTTCACTAATAGAAAGAGCAGTAAGCGAGGAACGTTTTTTTTATTGCCTATAGTAATAGTATCCCACTGTTGGGCAAAGGTTTCTGCTTCCAAACCTCTCTGTGTTGGGCGATCTCTGGTCGAATTTGCCACACATAATTTCGGGCTTTTAATTAAGTTTTAGAGAACTTTAAGGAATTTGAATTTTAGTTCTTATGTGGGAAAAATAGATGTCGCTACAACCTAATGATTTAATCTATATCCGACTAAAACAACATTTATCAAAATCTTAATTACTAAATGTCTAGCAGCCAGCTGTACCAAGGTTACCTAGGCACATCGTTTAATCTCAGTAGCATAATTTACTGATAAATAAATATTTAACAGAATGACTAAGTCTATTATCTTAGTCTCTTTGAATACAAAGCACTGAAATTGTAAATAAACAGTACCTACATAGGAGGTTTATTTATATTCATGGTAAGTTTTAATTAAGAATCAAAGGAGAACTACTATTTCAATTAATATGAAGATGGCTATTCTCTCCGATTTAGTGATGAGCTTGAGATCATAGATACAGTGTTCGGAATATTTAAGATTGCTTTCGGTCGACAAATCTCTGCAGCAGTCTAGAATCTAAAGGTCTGTCATTTTGATTTTCTTAATTAATATTTCCTCTAAGTGAGCTAGGAGAGTATTTTATTTTTGGGTGGGAAACCATCAAACAAATCCTCCCACTTTGGGTGGAGCGAAAGGGAGTGTCAGACTGTTGATGACTAAAACTCATGTGCTCCTTCGTTGCCCTTTGCGTTCGAAGACCTCGGTGATTCTTTGAGTAATCCCTCAGGCCACAGCCCTGACCGAGGAAGGGTAACTTTAGATTTCACGGAACTTATGACATGAAGTAAAAAGTTTATGTACTAATTAATATATCTATGTCTATGCCTTCAATTTACATAGATATGTATACATCACAAATTTTAAATTAATACAAATATTTAAATTGCTTATTAGAAAAGGTCTTGTGATTATCTAATTAAAGTCTCAATAAATAATATTCATAAACAGCAAAGTTATTAGCGTTTGTTTATATCCCAAAATAGCAGTCAATTTATGGAAACAGGATTATGAATTAATAAAGGACGATCAAAATAGAAAAACATTACGCGTAGTATTTTCTAGTAGTAATTGTTATGAATGATTAATTCTATTAGGAATTTAATAATTATGACAAATTTTCGTGGACAATTTTGGGATTTCGTTTTTTATACTTTTGACTTCAAAAATATGATCAGTAAATCACGAACGACAAAAAAAGTACGGATAGAGCCCCATATTTTTTTGTATTAATTAAAAAATAGGGGTGGCATAATGGTTACGTAGGTATATATGGACGGGGCCCACTAGAGTCGATACCTGCTAGGGCAGCGGGATTGCTCAAAAGAATTACCGTGGCTAGATCGCAAAGAGCAAATAAAGAAACACATATTGGTTTTACTCAGTAAAAGTCAGAAGTTTTTTTTTGACGATTTCAAAACACAAAAAAAAAGTTTACGTAGGTATGAAGGTTGTTCTCTTTTAAGATAGAACTACATTGGGCACACGTGGGCCACGTACGCGCATCTGGGCGCGTCGGTCTCCATACATTTTATATGGCAACTAGACTTGTACAGCTACATTAGATCCACGCCACGCGTACAAATCTCAGGCGGTCGCCTCCTTCTGCGAAGCAGTAATGCTAGCGAAGGAGGAGGCTGCACGCGTGAGGGAACGAAGGTCCTCGCCCTAGCCGCCGTAATTCCGACCCCGACTACCAGCCACGGTAGACGCGGGCTTGCGGACGTCGAGCACTGGGTAGCTCGCGTCCGGCTGTTCGGTAATTAACCGGACCGAGCCCAGTCGTCAATAGCGCGTTGAGATCCTCGCGCTCCTCAAAGAGATGTCAGCAAACCGTAGGGGCCCAGCAGGGCCGATGCCCGCTAACTAGGACCGCGGAGAATTTCTGAAAGGGAAACCCGTAGTCCTAGGACGCAAAGGGTAATTGAAGGATACAGGTGTGGTTTTAGTCAGTAAAAGTCTGACACGCCCTCGCGCTCCACCCAGAGCGCGAGAAGTCATTTGGATGATTTCCCACCAAAAAAAAAAAAAAAAACGCGTACAAATCTGGCGTGGCTCACATGTCTATCGGTCTAACGCAGTTCCTGCTTTAGTATTTTAATGAAATTAAGATAACCACGAAAAGTAACATTACATAATATATATTGGCATAGATGGAGACCTACGTCACAAAAATAAAACAGCTGTTACACAGACAGCACCGACGCGATCCATCTGCCATAATGACACAATCCATTATCGTATTTACGTGAATGTAATAACGCCTATAATGGCATACGTAATTTTGATAAATTATACCCTATTAGGTACGGGCAGGGATATGAAAAGTGAATATTAGTGATATTAAAGAATGAACTACTAAAATAAAAATAATTTGATTGTATTTATTTAAATATTTTTCTCAAACAATAGGTTTTGTTTTTGTATGATTGTTACTTCATCACGCTTGAATGGCTGGACGGATTTCGATGAAACTTGGCACATAGGTAGACCATAATCCTGGAATGACAAATAGGAGTATGTCCTCTTGTGATAATTTTTACTATCACGTAGGCAAAACCACTGTCAGCAACTAGTAAAACATTAAGAAAATTAAAGATTCTTAAATACCAGAGGCAATCAATTAATGATATAACTTTTTCAATACACTTACTCGAAAACCCGCTCTTATCCCACCGCTTTTAGGCACGCAATAGACTGTTTTCCGCACTAGTGCAGAAAAGTGCGCGTGCTTTCTTCCACCACAATTTTATTACATTTATCGTATCGGGTTGGGCGCGTGTTGACCCTCACGAGTCGGTCAACCCCCGTTTATTTATTTTGTAAGTGTATTGAAAAAAGTCGTTTGATACATGTGCAAATTTGTCATTGCGACCGAGGCGGAATTCGCACGAGCCGTAGGCGAGTGTGTTAATATGAAACCGAGGGCTGAAGTGACAAATTTTCTACACTTGTATCATAATTTACTATATATGATATATTTTCGTCTGCAAAAAAATATGTCTGAGATGAAATGTAAAAAGCTTGATTTGTTTCGCCTTATTAGAATCACAAACTGTTGATATCCCGATTTCATAATCCTCTTTGCCACATAAGAGCATTGCAAGCAATCAGAATTGTTGATTTGTTTCTAAATTATTGCGGCAAATAAAAATTACGAATAAATTATTGGAACAAAACATTTAAAACATAATTAAGTAGGTGCTTAAGTTAAGTATTAAAGAACTTTCAATCTATTTTTATAACAAAACTAAATTTAAGTAATGAATTCAAAAGTAAACGTCTTAATGTGTTTACACATAATCTTGAATCAAGTTTAGAGAATAAAGTACTGTAAAACGGGGTGATTAGAAACGCACAGGGGTGAATAAAAACAAAACTGGTTTGATTTTTCACTTTGATACCTTATTATCGGCTTTTAACAAAGCATCGACTTTTTAGAATAACAATTCATCAATAAATTGATATAGTTAAATGCTGCGAAAAATCAAATACCGTGAAAATACCCTTTGAAGTTTTTTTTTTCACCCCATTTGACTGTAATAGTAATAGACTTAATATGTGTTTTGGAAGCATGGGAAGGCATTTCACAAGGTGGAACGATGGCCTGGTGACTCAGTGAGAGTCGCAGGAATCCGATGGATGCGAGAAGCCCAGACCCAGACATTGTGGCGACACTTGGGAGAGGCCTATGTCCAACAGTGGGCGTCTTTCTGCATAAATGATGATGATGATGATGATAGAAACATAATTTATGGTAAGCCTTGATATGAAAATTCTTTCATGACGAGGGCGTTTCGGCGTTTGGATAACTATGTACCTACGTATTTTTTATATCTTTATGTACGTATATTGTGTATATATTTGACGTCATAGCTATCCCGCCTTCTTAGGTTACTTAGTGATAATTTTATGATAGTCGTGAATGACGTCATATGCGATCTGCGTTGGAGGATTAAGTCAACTATATTTGTTTTTTTTTTAACTAGCGTCCCGCCCCTGCTTTCGGCTTTCCTCTACAATAACATATTATATACCTCAACCTTTCTCTATAATCACTCTGTCTTTTGGTGTAAACCGCATAAAAATCCGTGCAGTAGTTTAGAGTTAATCGCGAACTTTGACGGCGGCCTATCAGCTTTGAAGCTTCATAATATCGTCGTTGATGAAGACATTTGTTTTTCATATCGACGCTTGAAAGGCGAAAATTACTAAGCGACATTTTTCTATATAAAAAGTGTGTGGTCTATGACCTGGACTAGACTCGGTCGAAAAAAAAAACAAACGAAAACATAAACAATAATATTAGTGAGTGAAGTAAAATCAAGATTCAGTCGAAACATCTAAGGTTTTTAATAAAAATAAAAGCAATCTTCGCAGTTCCCGAATAGACTTGTGTCAACTTGTTTTAGTTCAAAGATTAGATTTTGTATCTCCCTTAGGATAGGACCCATACCTAAGATACAAGCGTTCTAGTGATATGGGTCGACCTTAGAGTTCGGTCGTTCCTTAGAAGTACGGAATTATATTGTCTACACTTATAATATTATAAAGAAGTTAAGTTTTTTTTTTCGTTTGTAGGAGGTAATCTCTGAAAGTACTGGTCCGATTGCTCCTTTATAATATTACTAGCTTTGCCTCTTTATAATATTATTAGAGGAGGCCTGATATTGGATAAAATTTTCATGGACGGATTCGTACAAAATCATAATTTCAATTCCATTCGATAATTAAAACATCTGAAACCGCATTATCCTTGCCTATGATTAAAAGGAAACATTGTACCTACCTATCTAAACATTAATTATATACTTAATCATAGCTTAATAATTCATTATATTTAACATACACGTGTCTGAGCACGAATGTGAGAATACAGTAATGGCTAAACAAACTTTCCAAGGCCTTCACGTGGTAAATTAATTATCGATTAAATTTCAGGTAATTACTATTGAACATTTACCAAGAATAGTCTCCATTCACCTACTTGAATAAAGCCTATTTATATCTGCTAAAATAGACCATTGATATAAATACAATGCTTAATTAATAGCAAGGTTAAACAACTGATAGCCCGGTTCAAGAAAATCCCGGGTTTTTTTTGTTAAATATACAGATGTTTTTTATAGATAATTTTATGATCTACAATTTTTGTCTAAGTTACTTTTATGATAAAACTTACCGTTTTGCTGAAAATCGCGAACAACTCTTTTTTTTATCTTTGACCTTGAATTTTTTTTTCCATACACGGAAATGATGGGGAACTTTTAAATATTATTTTTTATTATGTTTTGAAAAATTTTATTGATTTTCAGACCGGACTATAACTATATACTAGGAGACACGTAAGGCCTTCTGCCAACGGACGCGTAGCTTCGCAGACGCGTAATCGTCACTATACGCTTGGTGTACGCCTGCTCACAGCTTACATACAAAACTATGTAACTCTGTCGACGAAGCGGCAACAATACGACGGCACGTCGTTACCGCTTCGTCGACAGCTGTGAGCAGGCGTGTCCGTAGGCTTTAATTTTAGCTTGATACCTCCACGCGTTCCTGAAAAAAAAGTCTTGACAGACAGACCATTTTTGCCGACGTTTCCAATCCGTTCCATTTTTGCCGAATGAGGTACAGAATCCTAAAAAACGTTCCTTTTTAACGAACGCCTTTACAAAAGAGAAATACTCTTTTGTACTTAATTAGAAAACACGACACGAAGTCGCACTGACTCGTTTAGCAGGTGATACGGGCTCAGTATCAGTACCAAACGTGTTGTAAACAAGATAACCTACTTGACTATTAACGTTTATCCCAAAACGTGTGCAAGTTTGCACATATCCGAAAAATTTACATACATTAACTAGTAAGGCACTGGTAAGGGACTCAACACATTAACACGGCATGAATCGTTAAATAATCGGTAAAATCGGTGCCTAACTGCGGCAATTTGCCGCGTCGTCCATATGTGCGGCGCCGATAGCCCAGCTATCGATAGATAGGGCCCAGCAGGGCCGAAGCTTACTGGATCCATGGGTTGTCCCCAGGACCAGTTGAACCCCAGGGTCGCAAGATAAAGAAGAAACAAAGGAATGGGTTTTAGTCTGTAAAAGACTGACACGCCCTCCCGCTTCACCCTATAGCTGGAGAAGTCATCTTTTCACAATCAGTCTTGTAGACTGATAGATTTTTGAACCAAAGGGTTTTCAATTCAATTTCTTTTATTTCAGACTGATGTGTCCATATTTATAGAGTTAGTGAAATATATAAAAAAAGAAACTATGGAATAAATGTTAGTATTAATACATGAGGAAGCTATTTATATAGCTATATGTAGTACCTATGTATATTTGGCACAAAAGATCCAGAAGGGTCGAAGTGCTATGGCCTAGGGCCAGCCCCACAACAAGATAAGATCAGACCTATGTATATTCATTACCTAAATAGAGGACCTTCAGGTAGCTGTTAGAACTGTCCCTCACCCTGAGCATCAGCGATGCCGCTCGCTTGCGCGATGCAGCACCGTACCATGAATCGGCTCAAAATTACTCGGCACCTTATATCGAAGTACGGCATTGCGACACCGGTACATGGTGGACATCCCACCCATATGTACAAAGCGTTTTGGGAATACATATATTATGCGTACAGCTAAGGAGTGGATCCCTGCCGGGGTATTGGGGTAATTAAGTAAAGAGTGAATAGCTTACTTCTAGACAAGCGTGCTCCATCATAGGCCACATCATCACTTATCATAAATGTAAATGATAATGATGATGATTTTTATTAATTGTGTTATTTTGTGATTTTTTTTTTTCTCTCTATATATTGTATTGTAATATAATAATGACTCTCTGCACGTGTTGGTTTCGACTGTAAGTGCAGAGAGTACCTGAAATAAATAAATAAATAAATAAATAAATCATCAGGTGAGATAGTGGTCAAACGCGAGCCTAGCATAATAAAAAAAAATAGAAGTTGTCATGGTAATGTTGTCAGGCCCTAACGGATAATAAGGTACTGTCATGTTACCGATAACGGTTCTTTTCTTGTACTCACACAGTATGACGATATTCGGTAATTGCATGTGTTATGATAAGCTAAAACTATTCGATGTTTTTTTGGAATGAATGGGAGTAATCTGGATTAGGTAACTTAAATACTCATACACGTGTGATATCGTAAATAAAATGCTAAAATCTAAACATGCTGTCTGGTAACCTTCCAGACCGTTGTGTTCTACGCGTTCCTCAAAGCGGTGTCAGCAATCCGTAGGGGCCCAGCAGGGCTTATGCCCGAAAGGGCCGTGGGCATAATCTGAAGTGGAAACTCGTAGTCTTAGAACGCAACGGCAACTGAAAGACACAGGTGTGGTTTTAGTTAATAAAAGTGACACGGCCTCTTGATCTCACGTTAATAAAAAAATACCAATAATATATTTAGAATTTGTATCCCTAATATTTCTATAGATATACAATATTTTGCGCTCTAATACTTACGTGACGTAACGAAAGTTATGACTCCTCTCACCTTTTGTCGACCCCTTGACTTGGGCTATAATGTATAGATGGCCCCCTAGAAACATGTAAACAAATAATAGTCTAGAAAACAGACCAGACAAATAGTCTACGAATTTAAAACATTTTCCAATACAAATACTTTAAAACTAGAGCCCAGAGAATTTACATTTGTAATACATTAATCGAACTACTACCGTATAAATACATAAGTATTAGTATTATTAGTATTCACCACCGTACTAAGTCAATGAACCCAAAAAAGTGTCTTAATAACTTTTAAATATATATTTACACTAATATTATAAAGAGGCAGTTTGTTTTTTTGTTTGTAGGAGGTAATCTCAGAAAGTACTGGTCCGATTGCAAAAATTTTTTCACCGATAGCAAGCTGCTTTATTCCTGAGTGACATAGGCTATATTTTATGTACACGGGTGAAGCCGTGGGCAAAAGCTAGTTTACAATAAAGAAAGACCACCAGTTTGAACTTCTTTCGGATCAGGAATGCATTTTCCGCTTTTTTTTTGTGGGAAATCATCAAATGACTTCTCCCGCTCTGGGTGGAACAAGAGTCTGACTTTTATTGACTAAAAATCAGTGTTCCTTCAGTTGCTCTTTGCCAAGGCCACGATAACTCGCAAAGCGTGCGTGAGACATAACACGTCTTCGACCTGGGCCTACGGGGTTACTATGACGTTCAAAGTAAGATTGTTTCATTCTTATTTTAGTGTGGGTAAGAGACAGAGCTATACGGGTTGTCTAGCGCCATCTCTTACCCACACTGGAAATAAGAATGAAACAATCTTACTTTAAACGTCATGGTACAGAACTTAGTCCTTGCCGGACAGCGGTCGACGAGCAATGGGTGGTTAGGAGCCACCCATTGCTCGTCGTTCACAAGCCAACGAGCACCTACGGTGGTCGGCAATCGCCGTGCGAGTCTGGACGCCCGGGAGAAATGCATCTTCCCATATTTTAAGCTAGTTGAGAAATAGACAGGAAAGAGTATGCGGAAAATTATTATTGAAAATTTTACTGATTTCTTGATTAATCAGCTAGAAAATTAACGCATTTTAAGAGAGAAATTAACTCTTAATTAAAATAAAATCTGTTTCGGTAAATAATTTCTACCATAAATCGTAACAATTTAAGATCTTTTGTTCAAACGTTCGAATCATAAATCTCAATGTCATGTTTAATTATAAACAAACAATAAACAAAAAAGTCTTTAACAAAGCTTCGTCTAAATACGCAAAATTCAAATAGAATTAAAATTGGACAAACAATTTACGGCTATAACCATTTATCATGACGCTCAAACGGATTCGAGTGTCAACCATCTTGGAATTAAGTTGAACAAAAGTTTTTTTCCCAAGCCTATTTTCTGAAGACCGAAAAAAGCAGACGTCACTCATACTACAAAGCCTTCAGGGACAGAAAGACCAAATAAAACCAGCAAATCTAGATTAGAGTAAGGATTTTATGAATCACTGTTACCCAGCTGAGCCTTTTCGACGATAAAATCAAAAACGGGTCTGACAGTTAGACGGAAATATGGGTCGTACTAAGGTATTTTTATGTTCTAAAAACTCTCGTAATAACCAATATGAAGATGGCTTTAGGGTGACAAAGCGTAAAAATTGGTAAGGATACCTATCGAGGTCAAAAGAATACCTACTAAGTCTCTTAGTCATGTCTTGAAGAAGTTTAATCTTTTTATTTGTATCTAGGAGATAAGTTTTAGAGACAAAAAATCAACAGGGGCTTTAGCGTTTATAGGATAGAATTCTATTGTACACCATATTAGAACTAAAAAGTTTACATTGTTAAAATGGGCGGTATTTTCTCGGTATAAGCGATCTTTTGGCTACAGACACTTCTACAGTATACTCAGACAAGCCTCCCTAGCCAAGTTACAACCGTTTCGTTTCGATTCTCTTTTCGTTGATCGCCTCGAGTCGGCCACGCCTCTAATTCCTTTGTTCTGACCACGTGACTGAGCGTTGAGATGACGTCAAACGAAACGAAGCGGTTGTAACTTGGCTAGGAGGGCAGTTCGTATTAGATAGGCAGTTCAAAAACCAAATACATTCTTTTCCCATATCCTAGAGTATATCCAAAATATGTGTCCCATTTTCTTTTTTGCAATCTAGCCTTACATAGACTAATAAATCATTTAATTATATCCTACAACAATAAATGGTCTTACATCACAATCACACTAATTTTATTACCAGTGCGTGTTGCCAGTGATGATGAACTACGGCTCAGAAACGTGGTCGCTCACAATGGTGACGCACAGGATCGGTCGTTATAGCGGCACCTATACCTATCCAGCAGTGGACGTCGGTAGGCTGAAATGATGACGACGGTAATAATGAATATTATAATTATAAAGGCGTAATTAGTATTTAGGTATGTTTGTTACTCCTAAACACTAAAACGGTAGAACGAATTTAGATGAAATTTAACATACGGGTTGGGATAATTTTCTACTTAGGCGCAGGCGAAACCTCTCGCAGCCGCTGGCACAAGCGGCTACAGTACTTAAGGAGTCCATTACACGATAGGTTTTGCTGTCAGTTTTACCACAGTCAAATATCTTTACTGACGAAAAACCTACCGTGTAATGCGATGACTGACGTTTGCATGACAAAAAATGTATCGCGATAAAATTCCGTCAGTCAAGCTTCATTCATGATTGATGGTTTTGATTGACGCTTGCATGACCGTGTAATGGACCCCTTATATACGTCATACAATATTTAGTAATCCAGAATGTTCCAGCTAGGCTCTGTTTTAGCCGCTAAACTGATTCAATCATAAAGTCAAAACGAACTCGTTTCGCCCCCTCATAAATAATACATAGGTGTCCCCACAATCAGCTGTGACTACAAATCAACGATGATTGTCACAGATAAACTTCGGCCATGATTGCGGCAAACGATTACTAACCTTGATTTAATTGCGGTAAAGTTTATTATTGTAATTCAGGATGCGTTGTTGAGATAACATCTTTCGTAATTGAGTTGCATGATTCTTGCGTGCAGGTTTTTGGCTGATAATTTCCTTTAACATTTAAAGCCTTCGTATACCGACATTTTGTTAAAAATCTTTATTGTTCCACTAACAGCTGTCAGCTTCACCGCGTAAAAGTTGAAAATGGTCCCAAGGAAACATACTCCCGTGATAAAATATAGAATAGAATAGAATAAAACTTTATTTTACACCAAAATAGTAGGTAACAAAAACTTTTAAACTAACTTAATCTATGGGTACAATGGCGGTCTTATCGCTAACAGCGATATCTACCAGACAACTTTAGGATGAAAGATTTAATGTAAGAACTTAACATAAAAAAAGGGGTAGTCTGCGGTTTGTAAAACTATTACATCCTTGGTCACCCCGTGTACCAGGTTTTATCCAAATCAAGAAGTAACAAACACACACAATGTATGTATTCACGAATTTTCGAATAATATAGTGTGATTACCAAAGTAATATTTTTCTAGTCATTACTGCCCCACTGCTGGGCAAATTCCTCTTCCGAGACTATCTTCTCCTGCACCCTCTCGAACCAATTCTCGTGATTTTCGTTTGAAAGAAAAATCGTTTTCTGTAAAAACCTTAAAATCGCTCTCCTTTTTTTCTAAACTATTTTCCGGAAAAGTATGAAATTCATTAAATTCAGCTAATTTAGTTAACACTAAAAAAACAAGACAAAAATATACTGATATTAAAAAATTCTTAGGGCGGAATTCACCAATAAAACTAATCGCGTTTTAACGTTTGGCTCGCATAATCGCGTTTAGCCGCTGTCACTAGTGTCACTTGTAAAAATACAACAAAAGAAAAATACAGACAAGTGACACTAGTGACAGCGGCTAAACAATAAAATTCAGCTCTTATATTTTAACTCGACTTCAATATTTTAAACCGAACATTTGATGTTTAAGAACTTCAAACCGTCCTAATAATTAAAAATACCCTCTAAAAATGTATTTTCCCCTTCAAATTAACACTGTTACATACGTGATCACGAATCGAAAGATAAATCCTTTCGTGAAGTGTTTATCCTCTGAAACTCGTGTCAACCTTGTTTTCAACCAGAATTGTAATCAGCGACGCTTGAATATGCATGAACTAGGCATTCACGATTTATTCAGCACTTAGATATAACATGTAGATTTTATGTAGGGTAGGTGGCTACAATATTCAGGTTCTATGTAGCTAAGTTTAGGCTGAATTTTATATGAGGAAGGTTTAGTAATAATACAACTTTGTTGTAGCAAGAAACCTTGGTTTTAATATAATAGAAAAATTTATGCATTTACTAGCGACCTGCCCTAGCTTTTGTCTACCATACTATGCATGTATTATACACATAAACCTTCGTCATGAATCACTCTGTCTATTGGTGAAAACGGCATGAAAATCTGTTCAGTAGTTTTCAGTTTATCGCGTTCATATAGACAGACAGACGCGGTGGGGGATTTTTTTATATAATATGTAAAGATGTGACGCGCGCCTCAAGGAGATGTCAGCAACCGCAGGAGTCTAGCAGTGTCAAAGCCTACTAGGGCCATGGGTTGATGCGAAAGAGATCCGAGGCCCTGGAACAATGGCAAAGAAGGAACAGGAGTGGGTTTTTAGCCAGTAAAAGTCTGACAAGCCTTCGCGCTCCGCCTAAGTGCGGGGGATGTCATTAGATGATTTTCCCACCTAAAAAAAACCCATAATACAGGAGTCATTGTTAGTACGTTTTAATAAAAGAAAACTCGGCTTATGCGATACAAAATACGGTTTAAAAGCGTGCGAGTTATCATACAGTTGATAGGTGATGAATTAATCAACGTTTTACGAATACACGTGCGAATAAAATGCATAATAAAGGTGTCAACTTAATATCTTGATAAACTGTCAGGCTGTACTTATTTGGAATTACTTTCATGTATTTTTCCAATATTAGTATGCATCCCTAAGGAAGCGATAGTGTTTTATGATAATAGCCATAAAAATTAAATGGCTTCATTAGACGATTGGTTATTTTGAAATTAAATAATTTAACTTATTAACCGCCACGGTCAATACAACGTGACAGATAGGACGAATTTATAGCTTGGCCCCCGAAACCTTTTCTTTTTTGACGTACCGATAAAGTTTATTCAGACTAATAATTTAAAGGCAAACATTTGTATGTATGTGCGTGTATATTTGTTACTTACTCGTGAAATTTGGTTCACGGCTAGATAATATTCTGGAATATTACATAAGACTTTTTTATCGCGAAAATATATTATCTTGGAATAATTTTCTGTTTTCACGTGGGCGAGCTGGCAACAGCTGATGCTTTATAAAAATAACATGGCGCTTTTATTCCCAAAAAGGTCGGGTAGTGGTGTATTTAATACTGTTAGTCAGGTAGTGATGTACTCCCTGATAATGCAGATTTGTTCAATAAATAAAGTATTGCTCAGAATTTGTGTAATTAATATTGCTCATAAGCTATTTACTATTTGTTTAATGAATTGAGGTTTATACCTAGTTCAGGTTGAATGCAATTTTTGTGCTTTTACCTCTAGCTTAAGCTTTTTTATTTATGAATATTTATGTAAATGAAATAATTACATTTTTATTATCCTATTTTTCATCAGACAATATGCAACATTTTCCTATAAAGGTCTCTTAGGACCAAAATTGCATAACAGCCTATTCGATTAATACAGAATAATTTCCAATGACTTTATTTTGACATAACCTTCAATTGAAGCCTTTTCAACAGCAGAATATTGATGGCTTGTGTTATACCGATACAAAGTACCTAACATTTTTATCCTATAATCCAATAAAAAAACTTGTTTTTTATTAAGTGCTAGAGCAGAAATATTAAGCCTTTTTTAGGAAAAACATCGTAACCGACAATTTGTTTTTAATAATTATAATAAATCGTTTATTTGTAACTTAAGGCACATTTACAATAAAGTATACAATACAATATAGTACAATAAAATATTAAAAAGAACACAGTTGCTTATTTCTGGAATGGGTTTTTTCAGGAATGGATTTTTTCTTCTATAATTAAACAGTAATTATAAAAATATGTTAATAGCAACTATTGTATGATATCAGTAGTCATATGAATAATAAGTTATTTTTTTATGTCATTTGACTGGCCTGTTGGTCTAGTGGTTAGTGACCCTGACTGCTATACCGGAAGGTCGTGGGTTGGATTCCCACCCAGAACTAATGTTTGTGTGATGAGCACGATCATTTGTTGTGTGTCTGGGTGTAATTTATCTATAATATGTATGTATTTAGAAATATATAAGTATGTTTATCAGTTGTCTAGTACCGATAATACAAACTCTGCTTAGCTTGGGACTAGGCGGCGTTGTGTGAGAGTTTTAGAATATTATTATTATTTATAATTTTTTATTATGTTGAAATCAGTCCAAGTCATCCCGTCGTTTCCTTCGTAGTCTGTCGCGACCCGCGATTCACTGTCGCAAGTCACCAATTATGTGCTACAGATATGTCCTGCCAGTCCCATTTAAGTTGGGCAGTCTTTAGAGCCACATCATCTATCCTTGTTTTACAGTTATAGTGTTTCGAAGTCAATCCATTAATTTAACACTTAAAAACCATTTTACCTCTTTATAATATTAAATTTTAGGGCTGCGGGATTTCGAAAGAAATACCATAGCCCTCGCAAAGGGCAACTGATGGAACACAGGGGAGTTTTACTCATTAAATATCTGACACTCCCTCCTCTCCGTAACAAAAGGAAAATGCATTTCTAGTCCTTTACTTTGAACGAACTTCAGATTCTCTATACAGCCTATACAGGTATCCCAGGTACAAAAATAGTTTAGATTACGCTTTACTTAGAAATCCAAGCTCTACCTGTGAACTCAAATCAATTAACCATAGAACCCAACCAATAAAATTAAGTTTACCCTTCTTAAATAACTTCAGACATTAGTCCTTTTGTACATACAACACTCGTAGACAATACGTATGCAAATAATAATGATGACTAAGGGACTAAACAGAACAATAACAGTCCAAACACTTCACATGAGTTAGATCCTTTAATATGTTAAACGTAACACGAATTCGTGTCAAGGGACCCTGGAACATGATTTCCATTTAAAAGTTTTATGCTTAAAATGTTGACTGAAGATCGATTATGTCTGAAGTGTTTATGTTGAATTAAACCGAGGTTTATGTTAAACCAGATTAGCATAGCGTAGCGTAAAATCAGTCTTATAATGTTCCCACAGCTGGGACTCAGGCTACCTCTACAGAAGTACGGGATTGTTCAAAAGAGGAAGGGGAAACTGAAGAACACAGTTAAATTTTAGTCAGTAAAAGTCTGACACTCCCAGTTACGCCATCTAGAGCGGAATAAATTATTAGATAGTAAGGCCGGTACACGGACGCATAGCTTCATTGACGCGTAGGTATTCGTTATTGTACGCTTGGTGTAAGTCGTGGCGTAGTGTCCGCTGCGTCGACATAATTTCATAGTTTTGCATGTAAGCTTCACGCCGGCGTAGACCAAGCGTATAATGACGAATACGCGTCTATGAAGCTACGAAGACCTTACTCAAAAAAAAATTGTTAGTCTATTCAGAGATTAAAGTTTTCCTGTTTATTCAGGAATAAAGATAAGGTTTTTTATGTACATTTATTACCAATAAAAGTATTTATATCGACTACATAAAGATCTAAATCGTTTTTCCTTTTCTTGCTTTTTTCATTGAGATATCATTAACTTTTATACTACGGAGATAATCGAAGGATACGGTACCCGTATCATGAAATAAATTCTATTGACTTATTTACAATCTAACAGGATATTATGGGCTATTTTCCTTCGCAAACGATGGATATTGATGGCCGTAGCTGCTTTTATATGAATCTCTAAATCTTAGAAACGAAAGATCTTAGAAGCGTAAAAGTTCAATAACAATATCTTCAGCTCGTACGTGTTCCTATAATGTCTACTAACTATTCGTTTAATGTATACTGTATGGATCAGAATGATGGGCTGTGAAAAAGACGGATAAAAAAAGATTGCATGTAGCGGAGATTAGAATATTGATATGCATGTGCGGTGTAACGAGAATGGATAAAGTGACATTTATACTAGAGGAACTATCCGTTTGTCTTAGAATGGGTCATGTAAAGAGGAGGGTTGAAACGCATGATACTAAAAGAGTTATGAGTAAACATGTGGATGGATGGAGAAGGAGAAGAAGACCAAAGAAAAGCTGAATTGATTATGTGAGGAGTGATAAGAAAAAAAAAAGAGTCATTGACAGCGTGACAGTTGACAGGATAGAATGTAACAAAAACGCGTTGCGCCGACCCCAATAACACGAATCAAGGGCAGGAAGATGATGATCATGAAATGTATAAAATAAAACATAGCTAAAGGTACTTGTATAATAATTATGTCCATTATGCTTTATCACGTTGTCGTTAATCGTGTAGCGAAATGCGTCAATCTCCAGTTGTTTGCGGTCGGCAAAATAGGCCATCGGATTTTCGATGTTATTCATAACGCATTAATACTATCGAAAGTACGATGGCCTATATTCCTGACATACTTTATGTAACTACATTGATAATATGATCTGAATTAGCACGTTATTCTGCTAAAGCCAATAGCTTACCTGTTTTTAATATGTTAATGTAGAGGATTATAATATTGATTGTTTGTTTTATCTCGTTTTGCTCAAATTAACATTTTGCGATTCAGTTAATAACAGTGTGAGTTACACATTTGTATAAATGTACTTGGTTTATATGCTCGAAGTTTCCTTGCGTCGCAACATCGCATCACAAATGATGATATCTGCAGGAGAACCATGGTCACCGACTTAGCCCGAAGAATCCCAGCAATAGCCAGAACAGATGGTCGATGGGGCCGAAAGGTTCTAGAGTGGCGACCGCGCACCACAAGACGCAGCATTGGAAGGTCTCTCACAAGGTGTACCGATGACCTGGTGGGTGTCGCGGGAATCCGATGGATGCAAGAGGCACAGAGCCGTTTATTCTGGCGACACTTGGGCGAGGCCTATGTCCAACAGTGGACGGGTTCCTCTTCTTCTTCTTCCTGCTCTTATCCCATATTACTTGGGCCTACCCGCAACACGTTTTTTCTTCCATTCTATTAATGAAAAAAAAAATAATATTAATTTGTAACTATTTGTTATTCCTAAATACATGTAGGATGGATAAAAGGAACGTACGAATGATGTGTGAAACGAAGCGTAAAAGTGTGGGAAAGAGAAAAAGAAGTGTATGAAAGGGACAGTAAAAAAGATGGCGAGCATGGCGACTTTTGAACGTTAAGGAGAGGGCGTATTAATTTTTAAGAGATTTTATTTAAAGTTATTTTTTAATAAAAATAAGAAGTATTGAAGGTTATTTGTTTCTCTGCACGGCCGCGATCCACTAACACTACATACATAAATACTAATTCATTAGTTTAAGATGAAAGCTGCAGCCCCGAACGTGGTCATATAACTCGGCGCTAAACTGTATTTTTTTTTGTTTTTTACCTCAAAACTCACATAATTCGGACTATTCACATAGCCTATACCTACTACTAAGATAGAGCACTATACTTAAGCCCAATAGTTAGAGAAGATAGCTACACTCAGGACCATAGCTTTTACCATCAGTCACAAATAATAACACAATTCTCCATCGTCTAAGCAGTATATCATCCCATAAGTCGTAACGTAACAACTTTCTAAGGAAGACACTCCATCACGGTTGATCAAACCGGTCATAACTTAGCTCCACAATAAAACCCACCGTTCTTAGGGTTCTGTACCCATAGGGTAAAAACTGGACCAGGCTGTATCTTATGAACCGTGATAGATTAGACAGTTGAATGTGTGTGTGTGTGTGTGTGTGTGTGTGTGTGTGTGTGTGTGTGTGTGTGTGTGTGTGTGTGTGTGTGTGTGTGTGTGTGTTTCATGTTGTATTTCTGTTGCCGCTATAACAATAAATATTCAAAACAAACAAAATAGAAAATAATAGAATCGTTGATTTCCTAGTAAGTATATGGTACATGAAAATGTTAATATTAAATGGAATCACATTATACTACTTTTGCCGGTGTAGAAATATAAAAAAAGAGATAAAATAAATATTTAAGTGGGGCTTCTATCATACAACAAACGTCATTTTAAAGGAAAAGGTTATAATATAGAGTCTAATGTTGTATAAATAAAGGTACGGAAACCTTTGTTTGTGAGATCGACTCACACTTGGCCGGTTTTTACAATCAATTTACTCTCGACTGTAAAAGCTTTTCAGAGAAAAATCCCTGATCGGACGGCCATTAGACTTACTTTGTCTTGTACTGAAGATATTGAAGAATCAACTGGGCAATCCCGATAGATGTCCGTGTAGGAAGGTGGCGAAAGATTATTAAGCTGTAACAATACATCAGGCTATTACGAGAGAGAGCAGTATAACGTAGATGAATGCAAGCCATTTGTTTTGGAGTGATACAAACGATAAGCGGTAGCGGGTTTGGGGTTGAAAATAATGAGCTTCATGATTCACGTTTAGATTCAAGGTTAAGGTTCGGTAAAACCATTTTTCGGTATCATAATGGGAGCGACCTTTATCACCATTTTGATGACGGTGGTATATTTAGTTTATTTATATCAATGACGCAGAGGTATTTCGTAGTGGAAAAATAGATACCTACCTATGTGTTTTTGATGACACAGATTAGAATGAAATAGACCTTTTAAATACCTACTGATACAACTGTCAGCTCAGAAATAATTCAAACTGGTTATTTAACTCATTAAATAACCGTCTATAAGCCAGCTGTGATATCTCTTACGAAAGATTTAACATTGCTGGTACTTAAGTACGAGATTTCTCGTATACGATATATCTCGTATATAGGCACCACGGGTAGTGTGAAAGACATGGGTAGTGTGAGCGAAACTCGGGGCCCTGGGACGAAGGCAACGAAGGAACAGGAGTGGGTTTTTAGTCAGTAAAAGTCTGACACTCTCTCCCGTTCCGACCAAGAATGACAAATCCCGCGATTTGGCATTAGATTATTTGAATATAGGTACTGTTAGTTGACTTGATTAATAAAGATGCCAGCTACGAAATATTTGGGAAAGGCTGACAATTTATGATGGGAACTGAATTCTTGGAATGGAATCTATTCAAAACCCGCGCCCGCTACCTCTCATACTTTGCTCATGGCATTATTCAGCACGTTCTGTAAATGATCGCAACACTTTCTGCAGATAACAATAATAGGTGCTCCGGCGCAGCGTCTCGTGTAAATAGTGTATTTTGTATCCAGCGGATAACTGAACTTTATGGGCAAGACTGGTAGTAACTGGCTGTATTGTCTGTCTTTATTTAATGGTAATGAATTGCCATTATTTTGTGGTCTTTGTTTGTTCAAAGTTATTTTTGTATAGTTATCGATTTTG
Organism: Mythimna pallens; assembly: GCA_961205895.1. Taxonomy (NCBI): domain Eukaryota; kingdom Metazoa; phylum Arthropoda; class Insecta; order Lepidoptera; family Noctuidae; genus Mythimna; species Mythimna pallens. The sequence continues at coordinate 17,812,729 of OY540833.1, read as the reverse complement.
CGTAAAATTTTGCATCATCATCATTTCAACCGAAAGACGTGAACTGCTGGATATAGACTTCCAAGTGTCGCGACAATGACCGGTCCTGTGCCTTTTGCATCCCTCACCAAGTCATCGGGGTCCACCTTGTAGGAGGCCTTTCAATACTGCGTTTAAGCGCGCAGCTTCGAAAATTTTTCATAGGAATAAAAAAATCCAAGCAAAAACAAATATGTTCGATATAATCGGAGCAGTGGTGGCCGAGTGGTAACGGCGCGGCTTACGAGTTGTAGGTTGCGGGTTCAAATCCAGCCAGGCGCATTACTTTTTGTAATTTATTTCATGACCACTGCTCTCATAACGGTGAAGGAAAATATCGTGAGGAAACCGGCATGTCCTAGAAACAAAAAAATCGAAGACATGTGATATCCACCAACCCGCACTAGGCCCGCGAGGTGGATTATGGCCCATTCCCTCTCCTAGAGAGAAGGCCTGAGTCCCAACAGTGGAAACATTGTAAGGCCGACTATGCTATGCTATCGATATAATATAGCGCCATAATCGTCCAAAGAAACTGAACTATTTTATTATAATTGAAGATTTATGTTGAACCTACCGCAATACCTTTGTAACGTCTAATAAGGTGCATCAGACCGTAAGAAATTACCGATAAACTAACCCTCTACTACCTCGTTCAATGTTACATCTTTTTGTCCTGTACTTAATGACCCGAAATGCCGAACACGGACTAATAAAGCAGAAAATAATCTCTCTTTAAGCGCGAATTTGTAGAGCTTCGTATCCATACTTTGGCTAACCTAAATCTCTTTCCGATAAAGGAGACACGGTTGGATGAATCGCAGAATTCGTTGAGACGCGTTTTTACGAAAAAAAAAATTGCGAGATAATTCTTCAATTTTCAATAGAATGGAAATTATTAAGCACCCACGCAATGACTTCCAGTTCGATGGACTTTTCTTTAATATTATTTATATTCATATTCAAATAAATTATAATTAAATTGAAGGAGTTTTATTGAATATGAATGATGTTTTATTAAAATTTTCTCGATAGAAGGAAAAGATTTATTAAAATACGTATGAACATGTATGCCATGTCTAGCTCTCAATACAATTCAGTTCACACAATACACTACACATGCATAGCAATGTGATTAAGTATTACAAAACCAACTACAGACCATAGTAAATCGCAAGTTGTGAACCTCGACAAAATAATAGCGTATTTCCACGGTGACGTATTCTATTTACGTCACCACATAATTCTTGCGTACACAATTTCCCGAGCGAAAACAAGAAAAACAAAACCACACCACACCAAGAATAATACTCGAATCAACAGAAGTTCGCCTCGGCTATTTAAATCCCACGTAAGTTAGCCAACATTGAAATTTGGACTTTGTAACTTAGTGTTTAAGTGATAAAATCGCTTGTGTGTGAATAGAGGGTTGTCGGCTAGTGGGGCGACCGATCGATACCGGGTTACCGATATAAATAGGACGGGTGAACTTAAGGCCGTATGTCCTCAAACGCTCAGTTTCGTTGGTAGGGATCGATTGTAGTGCCTAATAGTATCGAGAGGAGACTCGGAACTGACCTACTTATAAATAACCCGCATATTAGATTTCAAAGCGAAATGTGAAGTAGAAATTTTGATTCCATTATCGCGGGGATTATGCAAAACTGTTAAGTTTAGAATTAGGGGAGAGATGGGCTCGTAAACTTTTAGGATGATAATATTATAATCTTATTGTGGTACTCATATTACTTCCTTTACTTGGAGATAGGGGCGTACTTTACAAGTTAATATTCATATCTACATATTAATGAATAGACTATACATATATATATATAGGTAGGTACTACCAATGTGGTATTTTTTAGGATTTTCCTCCTTATTTTGGCAGTGGGTTTGGGAGAGCAGTGGTAGCCGAGTGGTAACACCCCTGACTCACGAATTGTAGTCAGAGACCTGTGTCGTCAACGGCGCGTAGTGTTGTCAGCAAGACCGTACGGGCCCAGAAAGACCAAAGCCTACTGGGGTCATGGGTTTACTTTCGAAAGGGAAACCCGGGGTCCTGGAACGTAAAGACAAAGAAGGAAATCACCGAGGTGTTTTTTTTAGGTCAGAAAATCATCGAAAATCTTAGGCGGAGCGTGAGTTAGTGTCAGACTTTTCTGACTAAAAACCCACTCATGTTCCTTCGTTGCCTTCGACCCAGGGCCCCGGGTTTTGTTTTACACTACCCATGGCCCCAGTAGGCTTCGACCCTGCTGGGCCCCTTTGATTTGCTGACATCTCCCTGAGGCGCGCGTGGTTCAATACGCGCCGTCGACGACTTGCGCTCGGTCCAGACGGTTACCGGACGGTCGGACGGCGAGCCACCCATTGCTCGCCGTCCGCAAGCCCGCGCCTAAACTCACCGAAGTGTGGTTTTAGCCAGTAAAACTCTGACACTCTCGACTCAGACCTCCCGGCCTAAAGCAGGAGGCAAGAGAAATCATTGGATGATTTCCCACCTTAAAAAAAGGTCGTAAACACCATAATATTCTAACTTCCTACCCTCAACATAACAAATAGAAAACTGTCACACCTCGTAAATTAGCTAAAAGAGTAGTGTTATTGTGTTCCAACTATCTAATACCACATAGCGTGACACCTTGCTATCACGTCAAATACATTAACTTTAACCTTTTATACGGTCCGTTTTGCTTCCTGATTTAAACCATTTAGTTACGTAACAGTTTCATTTAACTGCTACTGTTACATTCGAGTTATATTTGTGAGCCTCTAAAATAGAGATGTCATCTATTTTTGAGAGTTAACGGAGTGGATTGTTGGGCGATTAACCTATTTCTGAATTTGGTGTTCGTCTAGGACTATAAATGTTTGTGATTCATGTAGATCGATTGTAAACTAGAACAAGCTAATTGGTGGCCGTATTGAGATTTTTAATATCTATTAAATAAAATTACGCAGTTGTTATTAGTTTTAGAAGAATTATTATTGTTTATCCAGTTTATAATTTTGGTAAAGCTCAATAGTTTATTTAGCTGAACGCGCTAATCTCAGAAACCACTGGTACGAATTGAAAAAATATTTTAGTCTTGGATAGCCAATTTATCGCGCTGATTTTTTTTTCACGATTTCTGGTTTGGTCCTATAGTAAAAGTTGTTCTTATTGATGATTACAACGACCCCTTAAAAGGATGCCCATAAATTCAATTTCATCCTGTATAGGGGAAAGTTTATGTCCAGCCATAAACATCATAATAATATGCTCTTTTCATCCCTGACATGAACATCAAAATACCAAAATGGCCACAAAACTAGGTACCCGCATACATCTAAAGGGACCTGAGCTGAGAGACCTCAACTGTACCCTCCCTGGGTACAGTTGAGGTCTCTCAGCTAACAAGTCGGTCATTCGAAACAGTATGTTATTGCTAGTAAGAAACTTGCAGCTAAATAATCTGCTTCCGGAATCTTGACCTACTTATTACAATTTGATTTTAAGTACTCCATTCCGATGTGACAGGTTTATTATGGTGGTAACTACTGTATTTTGAAGCACGAAAGCTTCCTTAATTATTGTATTTTATATGGGTAGGCTACGCTAATGTCACCTTGTAGAAAACATTTTACCGTAAATATAAAAAAAATACAGCCGACTTCAACATAAAAAGAAACGAATTAAAAACCTGCAAAAAAATCAACAACTGAATTTATTTTATTTTATTAATTCTTTATGCACACAAAAGTACAGAGGCGGACTATAATATATGCCTTAAGGCATTTTCTACCAAGCAACCTTTGGGTGATGCAGAGACAAATTGCATTAATTAATATTGTAGTGACATCTATGGCGTCACATAAGAACTAATCCTGCATCGCGCAATTATAGTTCTCCGCGCTATTAGAACATGTAGAACAGCCCGAAATCACTTAAATCGTTACCCACCAGACATAACACCCATCTGATCGGAGGATCTTCCCTTTTCAACGGAGGTTTGCGGGCCTTTACACTCTGTTCCGCATACCTCCAAAGTAGAATCTATGAGTTACAAAAGTTGTTCGTTTTGGCCGATAGCCAAATATATAGAAACAGAAATGGTTATGACTTTGTACAAAAGCGGATAAAGCGGTTAGCCTAGAGACTGACGGTTAAAGTTTTGCTTTACAGCTTTTAGGTAAGTAGGTGAACTGTGATAACCGTATTACGTAAATATAATCTAGGGTTAATTGTATTAGATATATAGGAAGGGAACAGCCCCCTAGCCAAGTTACAACCGTTTCGTTTCGATTCTCTTTTCGTCGATCGCCTCGAGTAGACCACGCCTCCGATTCTTTTATTCTGACGTCATCTCAACGCTCAGTCACAAGGTCAGAACAAAGGAATAGGAGGCGTGGCCGAAGTAAGATAGTCCATTATGATTAAAGGCGGATGACAGAAATAATAATCAAAATACCCGACTAAAAATACTTATAAATAACTGTAAAAATCCCCTTTTCACCCTAAAATAACAGCAGGTACTTACTCAACTCAATAAAGGTTGATCCTGACCCCATCAATACACCGTACACCCCTTTGATCTAAAGCACTGACGGTTCCTAAAGCCTTTATGGCCTTAATCGCAAATCAGCAGCACCTATGTGATTAATCTTAGGTAAATTAATTACCCCGACCTTCATACTTCACGGCTCACATGTTTAGGTAAACTGCCGTGGCTTGGGAACTCGCTATATTAATGTTCTGAGTCATAAGCGGCAGCGATTTAACACTAGAAGCGCGGAATATTAACGTCAATTTTGGCCATTTTATTTTTGCCTATGGAGAGATGTTATACAAGTGAAACTGGTAACTGATAATACAATATTTTTATTATGTATTACACATATTTTTATGTGCTTTGCAATTCTACGCATAATAAAACTAGAGCAGGAAGAACATAGGAATGGGTCAGATTGGGGACGTCCGCGCTTTTAGTGTTGAGTAAAATAAATAAAATAAAATTAATTTACTTCAGACAAACAATACACAGGCAAAGACTAAGTTTTTATTAACAAGAATTTAACTTATTATTATGTTAGTAAATAAAAAGTAAATTAGACACACCATCTACCCCTGCACAGTAAGCTCACCGGTCTCGCAACACATAAACTTTTCATTTTCAACTATGACTTTATGAGCTTAACAAGATGGAAAATGGTTTCTTTAGATTTAGATACTGTTTGTGTTTTATTTTTATTAGTTAGCTTCACAAATAAATATGTTGAACTTGAATTAAAAAACTTGTCAAATTAAATTAAAATTCATTTATTTCGGAAACCAGTCCATATACATTGAATATAAAATTTGAAATTATAATATTAAATTTTAATATTATAAGTTAAAAAAAATTGTTAGTCTTTAGCAATACATACTTAACCATCTATTATAGAAACTAACAAAATCTTAAGTAAATTCACATTAACTAAGTCTCTCTGTTTCACATGAACAAAACAAATAGAATCATAAATCGCTGTTCACTTACCCTTGTGCCACAGCCGTAGGCCGCCATTTCTCATCATGACCTTCCTTGTGACAAGGGTGGCTTTGTTTGTGAGATATAATGGTGGGAACCATTTAGCTGGAAAATGTGCCTGGAAGACTCATTCCTCTGTATTATGTTGGTAGTACGTAACCTAGATATTTGTGCTGAATTATTGTCTCTGTCGCATCCGTGATGTTGGTAGTACTGTAGTGTTACGTCAGTTATGAAATTAATGTTTTTTGTTTAGTTTGATGGTTAAGTTGTTACTTAAAGTTTTTCTGATTAGAATAATAGACTTTACATAATATTAACCGCATTTTTTTTTTGTAGACTATGTTATAGTGGATCAGGAACACTTCTTCATGAATATCTGGCCTAGATAATTGTATTGTGTTTTCCATGGCATTTTCTTTAGGTATGTTCATAATAATAAATGATCCAGCAATAGACAGAACGGCATTCTTTTGTAAAATCTTTGCAATAGATTGATTAAATAGGAATTTCTCACATAAGTAGTAGTAAAATAAATAACGATATATTACAGAAAAATAATATAGACTCATGATATTGATAACGCCTACTGTTTTGGTCTAACTTAAAAAAATATATAGATATATATTGGAATACGCCCGTCGAGGAAGGGCAAAAAACATCGATTCACAAGATGATATTCATTGGCATTCAAAACAGAAATTGGTCCCGGCAAGTAAACGTGTCGTAGACATTTTACGATCCTTTTATACCTTTTCAAAAGTCGCTTAAAGGCATTATGTATATTGAGCCGACGTTAGACCCTAAGCAAATATACTACATCACGACTCCTTTCAGAACTTAATGTTAAATCGTTTCTTTCCGCAGTAAGTTTACTCGACAAATGTCATTCGTCTCAAGAAAACTTATCTTGGTACTCGAAATTTCTGAAGCGTCCTTCAAAGGGTTTGGGTCCATTTCGTTTATTCCGCAGAGACCATCTGTTTGCCCCTTATCTAAAGTTTCCAGCTACTGATTAGGTCGCGAGAGCGGTTCACGAAGAAATGACTTCCGGCGCTCATAGAGGGAAATTGAGGAAAACTCGGGAAATACAAAAGAAACTATCAAGCATTCCTTTATTGGTAGGCTCGCGTTTGACCCCTATCTCGTTTGATGGTAAGCGATGATGTGGTTGACGATGGAGCACGCTTGCCTAGAAGTTTTATTTTTTATTAATGATAGGCTCGCGTTTGACCACCATCTCACCTGATGGTAAGCGATGGTGTGGTCGACGATGGAGCTCACTTGCCTAGAAGTTTTATTTTTTATTAATGATAGGCTCGCGTTTGACCACCATCTCACCTGATAGTAAGCGATGATGTGGTCGACGATGGAGCACGCTTGCCTAGAAGTAACCTCTTGACTTAAAGAACTGTAAGTTGTAGCGATTAGGAAACGGATTCTGACAGAGAGTTCCGCTCCTTAGTGGAATAAGTGCATGTATTCCCAAAACGTTTTGTACGTATCGGTGGGATGTCCTCCCTGTACCGGTGGCGTATCGCCGTCTGGTGGTCCGATAATGGAACGGGCTTAGCGGAATTAAATTGTGCAATTCCGATACACACCAATAGGCTAACTCGGTGTCGATGCTCAAGACTGTAGTTTTGACTCGAGGAGAGCATAATTTCCGAAGATCTTCTTGGCTCATTTTTCCGTCGAAAAATTCCAACGTTTTGAAGATAACCTCGCCCAAAAACAGCTCATAAAATGTTACTAAACTACTTGATTAACCAAATAGAACTGTGTAACTGCCTCCACGATCGGGTCACGACATTTCAGTTCAGTTAAAAATAAACTAACATCGCAAAAGAGTATTGATTTTGAACTAGAAGGCAAAGTTTGCGTGATTAGAAAATAGTAGAACATTAAAGATGATGAAAGGCATACATAAATACCTATCGAGGTAACTTAAATCTATTTCATCGCCCTGTAGATACTTCGGTTAGATAAATATTTGTGTTTTCCTACGAAGCGTATCGCCGATTGATCTCAGAGGAAAAATATTTTTTTAGTAGCGGCCATGTTTTCCAATCTATCTCCACGATATTTTTATTATATCCTCCGGTTATGTATCTTAATCGAGCGAAACGTATGGCAGTAAATATGCGTGTGTATGTACAATGTAACTACATAGAAATAAAGCTAGATTGGTAGAGCTATGTAGGAAAATTGTTCGTTGATTTGTATTTACTTAGGAACGTTTACAGGTCAGGGTTTATGTGTAAATTTATTTATTCGTCTGTGTATATAAAGGGCCAAAACCTTTGGTCCTAGAAAGCTGAAATTTTGCACAAAAGTTTCTTTTATGATGTATTATAAGATTAAGAAAGGATTTTTCCAAAATATACCTCCTAGGGGGATGAAACAGGGGTCCAAAGTTTGTATGGAGAAACCGACTTTAAATCGGGTGAAGCCGCTGGCAGAAGCTGTCAATGATAAAAGAGAATCACTTTTACTTGTAACTAACGCTTATTAAATAAACCAATAACGATCGGCTAGAATAATAACAGCCACAGAGTCGATCTACAAAGTTAAGCAACGCTTGCAAAGTTCGTAATATCGATGGGTGACCATCCTAACATACTCCTCATAATGTCTCTCGCAGCTATTGGTCTCAACAGTCATATTTGTAGCCTTTGACAGTTGGTAAAAATGATCAGAAACCAGTAAAAACTGAATCCAGTCTTGCCAAGAGGTATCGTGTTACTCAATTACTGCACCCCTAGCCAAGTTGATAATCTGCAATCGTTAACGCTAGTCGAAAACTAATCAAATGTATGGGAATAACATCATCTCAACGTTAAGTCACGTGGTCAGAACAAAGGAATAGAAAATTCGTAGCCAAGTTCACATCGTTCAAAATCATAGAATGAATTGTTATCGTTTCTACAATGTTCAACGCTATATCCTTTGTTATTGAAGAACGAGCGGCCGATTCAGGCGTGTCAACACGGCTTACTAACTTATCGTTTTCTACGATTTCTGACACCGAGGCGTTACCGATTGGAGAACGGAATTCGACACGAAACGTTTGTAATTTGGCTAGGGGGGAGAGTCGTAAAGGTTTAGATACATAGTCGCTCCATGTACAATAAAAGTATGCATGTATCCAGCAAGTTTAAGTAAGTACTTATAGCGAAGTATATTCATCCTTATCTAATATACAACTTTATGTTTAGTTTATGCGAAACCTGATTATAGTTTGTTCAGAATCAGTAACTGAATTACACTATGTTACATTATTTCCCAAAAATATTTATCGTCTCGGCAGGTCGTAGCGGGCATTAGGCGCCAGCAAAAAGCTGGGTGCAAGTGCAAAACAACCCTTCAACCGCCTGGATGGCCCAGTGTGATTTTACATGATACAGTTATGAAATTTTGTACATATATTCTTTATATAGAAATACTAGCTAGGCACGTGTTTCAGGTTTCGCAAACTAAAACTAATGTTGTATAAAAATCTTGTTTGTTACCGATCCCCTCTCAAATCGCTTGACAGATTTTTATGTTTTTTTTTTTTTTGGGTATATTTGGTAGGTCTTATAATTTATATGGCAAAACAACGTATCACAACGGTCAGCCAGTAACATTATAAGGTGAAGGGTCTCTTATCTTACCACGCAGGCCCAGAGCGGGTTGGTCACAACCACAATCACATGTCTTCGATTTTTTTTTATTCTAGGACATTCTGTTAGTGAGTTAATTTATAAGTTTTTGTTACTATTTTGGTGTACAATAAAGTTTTATTCTATTCTATTCTGGTTTCCTTACGATGTTTTCCTTAACCATTTTGAGACCAGTGGCAATGAAATAGAATACATACACAGGCGTATTACTTTACACCGAACAATTGCAATAAAATTCAAAACTAAACAATAAATATACGGACTGCACCGCACAATGATCGTTCACACCATCTCATGTACCACAATCACGTCCGAATGATATATCTAGCGACATTTCTAGTCTGAAATATAGTCTAGAACCGTCTTGAACTTTCTAGCTGTCGGCTGAACTACGAAATGGTACCTACCTACTAGATAAACGTAAGATGTAATAAACATGGAGGAGATAGTTGCAATGGCAATGTGTATTTCGATGCTGGTATACTGTTATATAAATTCGGTACCGAGTTCACAGGACGGGTAAATTTTGTTGCTGGATTTACCAGATGTTTGGGCAAAGCCGTTTGGTTTTGTTTATGGTAAGGTCTTGGTTATTCTGCCATAAAAAATATCAAAGCACTAAGAAAAGGTTTTTAGAAAGTTCACGAAAATGGGGATCTTCGTTTGTATGCAAAATCTCATTCGAATATACTTGAACTTTTGCACAAATAGTGACCCGTGTGTGACCAGGAGCCTTCACGGGGCATTATGCCACCAACAAACAGCTCTACAACATGGGACTAGCAAGCGACCCGACTTGCAGGATCTGTGGAGAGGCAGAGAAGAATATGCTACACTTACTGTGCGACTGTGCAGCACTAGGCTCCAAAAGACTAGAGTATCTGGGCCAACCATTTCCTAGGCCAGAGGACTATAGGCTCAGCCCCATCAAGGCCATACTGGGACTCATGACGAAGGTGCACGGAAGGCTGGGGTTTGAGTAGAAGGGAGGGGGACTAGCACAAAAGATCCAGAAGGGTCGAAGTGCTCTGGTTCTAAGGCCAGCCCCACATCAGGATAAGATAAGATAAGACCCGTGTAAATAGTAAAGGTTATCATTGTTTGTTTTCAGAAGTACCCCTAATAGCACAATTTATGGGATTTTAAAGATTGAAGAGATAAGAATCAGAAAAATATATAATTTCATGGATGATGATAGTTTAAGTTTTGATATGAAATCATTCTCGTAAACGCAGTCGCTAGCAAAGTGATAAATACTTATATTTCCCTATTTCTTACTTTCCTAAACGATTGACCAGTTTAAAAAAGCCGATCAGCAAGATATTCCCTGAAGCCTGTAGCAGATGGGTCAAGCACATAGTTGCGTAGTTACTGGAGAAGAAAAGGTCCCACGGGTATTATAATAATATTCCCTGAAATCTTATTATAGCAGATAGGATGACGAGAAAACTTAAGGGCCCTGCCCTGAAGTAAAAGGAGATCAACAAACACAAAAACTTGTTATACGAACGTCAATCTGTTTTTGTTTTTTCGTATCTTTGCTGTTTATAATTGCACCATATCTTGTCTTATACATTGAATGTTAATTTATTATTTTTGTTTTTAATTTTAAGCACTTTCTAATCTGGAGCACAGGTTCACCCTAGTTTAGGCAAATAAGCGATAGTGTTCTTTATAATATTTTTATTGTAAACGTGCCCTATTTTATAAATTATTCGATTATTATTATTAATTGTAGCCCAGTAAACCGGCCTATATTCATCAGTCAGTTCTAGGATTAGAATCTTGCCAGCCCTTGGTCGTGGGCTAGCATGACCCTAATCCTAGAACTACACTGCGCACAAGTGTGCCACACACGCCGATCTGGGCGCGTCGGTGACCAAACATTTTATATGGAAACTAGACTTGTAGACGAACACTTGATCCACGCCACACGACGTCGTTCTACGTACAAATCAGGCGTGTTACACGTGTGCGTCGGTCTAGTGTAGTTCTAGCTTAAGACTATTAAAATATGGTGACCCAAAGACCACACCTCATCTAATTATAAATATACCGTCTGTGATGGCATCACACACGTCTGTCTGCCTTGTGCCATAAAACTGTAACGTGCACAGATAGCACATACAAACCTGTCAGTTATCTATCAATCTAAAATTGATGTCTCAAGGTTAACTATCGGCATACTCGATTCTATATCCATTTATTGGCGTGTCAGTTAAAATTACGCTGCCCGTCTTGATGAATCTGCTGATAAGGCTGTGGTTTTTGTTTTTGAGCCTAGGTACATAAAATAAAACCTAATCGGGCAATCATCAATTGACTCTTCTTCTTACTTCTCCCACTCTACGGTGTAGCGAAAAGGCGTAAAGGGCATTTGCTGACTAAAACTCACCTGTGTCGTTCAGTTACCCTTCACGTTTCAGGGCATCTGCCATCTTTTTGAGGCGCGCCTGGAACACTAAGCGCCTTCTATCCTGACTCAGTATGCTGGATGGTGAGCTACCCATTGCTCATCATCCGCAAGTGGGCAGCAACCGCCCTGCGTCTCCTGACGCCCAGGGCGTCTCCTGTAGTGGGCTCAGATTACTGCTTCACCAAAGGAAGTAACCGCTTCCCGTCCTTCCCCGGACCTTATGGTGCGGTGTTGTTATTTTAAATAAACAATGCAAGCAATACAGTTTGATACTGTAGGCAACCAAGCTGAATGTTTCAGAACGATTTATTACATTTGTTTTCCTTTATTCCTTATCGCAAAATTCACGAGCGCTACGTTAGCTCTTATATTAAACAAAACAGCCCATTTCACCTGTATTGTACAAAAATAAATCACAAGGAAAAAAACATAAGCAACAAAAATAGTAAGATATATTTCTGGTGATAGTTCTCTAAAATATAGTGGAGGGAAAAAAGCCAAGGCGAGAGTCATGGCCGTCCCGGCACGTGACTTACACGCAATAATGAGCTCGGGATGTCCCTTACTACCGTTCCCCCAACTCGTTTACCTCTGACGATATTTATGTCATTTTGTTCTGGCACGGTGGTTTTTTCTTCTAAGTAAATGGATGGCTAATTGATAGGTCTATAATTCCACTAAGGCACGACTAGTCGCAGTCTGCAATTTTCATGCGTCATAGCGTCAGTCACAAATAAATCCTTTGTTATCTTTATCTGATATTTTCCGGAGTACCATGTTTTAGGTACCTATAGTTTACTATCAATCAATACGTCAGACATATTGATTGATAGTAAAAAGTCTTTTGGTAACATCAAACGATTTCGTAATCTAGTGTAAACGTCGTCAGTCATAAAATAAAGTTTAGTTATTTAAATAGTTTAACTGCTGATATTTTCAGGTGTTAGAGACAATAAGTAAGACCATATGAATTCTTATTTCTAATGACATTTATTTGTGTCTTTAGAAGTACCTAGGTAGTTAGACATGGTTTATCATATTTAACAACTCATTCTCGTGTAGGTAAAAATATGTCTGTAGTTGAATACCCACCGTCAACAAACACGGTATGAAAATAAAAAGTTTTCAATATTACGCGCCATGAAAAGAAGAAATAGGTACCTAGGTATCTAATCTAAAAAATTGTTATCTTTGTCATTAGTTACTTCTTCCCTATATTCGTTCCGATCGCTCTTACATAATAATGCATAATCAGCCTTTTAATGTTCCCACTGCTGGGACTCAGGCCTCCTCTCTAGAAGAGGGAATGGCCCGTAATCCACCACGCGGACCCAGTGCGGATTGGTGAATGTCATATGTCTTCGAATTTTTGGTTCTAGGACATGCCGGTTTCCTCACGATGTTTTCCTTCACCGTTATGAGAGCAGTGGTGATGAAATAAATTACACAAAGTAATGCGCCTGGCTGGGAACTCGCGACCTACAACTCGTAAGTCGGGGCCATTACCACTCGGCCACCACTGCTCAACCGTCAAGTCTACCGCTCTTACTTTCAGGACAATCGGACCGACAATCTAAACGTGTGTATCTTTAAAGGAAATCGACGCGTCGTAGATTAGTAGGTATAGGTCTAATGTCGTATGCGTGGTTACAAACACGATTCACTCACGAATCGGAGTCGCAACACGTTGGAAGGCCAGTTAATTCAGTACGGAAACATTAGCCAACATCCAGACCGAGGATCGGCGACCGGATATCAAACCAAACTTACAATTGTTCCACAATTGCAAATACCATCTATTTTTGTCTTATCTCCACATAAATCAAGAAACGTATTTCTGAAATCTAGGCCACATTTACCTACCCCAATTTCAACTGCAAACATAACATTCACAATTAAGTCGTTATAATACAACGACTAGAGTAGGTAGTATTATCTACGCCACAGTACAACAAAATCGATTGATACGCAGAATCGTCTTCAAACTAATCGCCATTTAAATATTAGATCTGCAAATCACCGAGGAACGGCCATTCTGAGTAGCGAATCGATTCAATTTCATTGATTTGTTTCGATTACGTCGAATAATAAAATCGATTTGTTTGTGATTTTAGTTGCAATAAAGCTGTTGAGTTAGGAAATGTGTTTTTAAGTAGGAATTTGTTCGTGTTACTACGGACCGTTTGTTCTCATTGTCACGGCCATAAGCAGAGGTCATCTTGAACGTCTGAAGTTAAATGTTAACTCTATTTAACCTCCCAAGAAATGAAACCGAAAAACAATTTCACGATCATTAATTTTAAAACGGTCATTTATATTTTTCAATGCGTAACGGTCTTCAGGCACTTATAGTTCTTTTTCTTTTGTTCACAGTGACTCCAAACATGCATATTGAAGTGCAAGTTGCCCTAAATTTCGTCATATCCTACCTGTACAACAAGCTACCTAGACGGCGGGTCAACATCTTCGGCGAAGAGTTGGAGAAGGCGTTGAAAGACAAGTTCCGGGGTCACTGGTACCCCGACCGGCCGTGCAGAGGGTCAGCCTTCCGATGCCTGAAGACTGGGGGCCCGTTGGACCCCGTTTTGGAGCGAGCGGCAAGAGAATCCGGAGTACCAGTCCGGGATGTTCTTGAACATCTACCGCGGGATCTCGCCGTCTGGGTTGATCCAGGTGAGACTCGGCACTGAACTACTCGTACTATATTAAACAAACTTGACACAAGTCTGTGTCAAGTGTAGGACATTCATACAATCGCAGCAGTTTATTCAATTCAAAAGTCTAAGAAACTTCGTTTCTCTTACAATAGAAATCAAAAACAACTCGACCCAAATAGAATTCCGCTGTGAAAAGTTAGAACCGTTCCCCAGTAAATTGTTCCTAGTTTTGCTGTGGGAAAATTTTGACAAACGTCACTAGCAATGAAGTTCTGACGCTATCCCAGCGTCGTTCCACTTGGCTCCGTCGTTTGCCAAATATGTGACGTCATACACAATCTATGTATACCAAGTATTATCACCATCAGTAACTTTGTCTGTTGTAGAGATAAAATTACCGTCATTTCCCATTAGCTATAGTTTTAATTATGTCGCCGTGGCGATAACTGCTCTGTTTAGGTACTTATCTACGTCACAAAAATAGTTAATAGTAACAGAACAAGCGGTATGTTTAGTAATAACAGTAATAGCCGATAATTATCAGCATTCGACCTGGAATTGCAATTGGCTTTCATGTGTTCAAGGATAATGTAAAAGCATGGATTCTTCATCAACAAACAATGCATTTGCAATTAGATAAACGTTGAATGACGCAGTAGTTGAGGCAGTCGTCTTTATCAATGTTACTAAGTTTAATGGTGCGTTGCATAATGCGCAAAATAAACGAGGTCGACAAACAGATTCTTTTTTTCAATTTATCTTTACAGCTCCGAGCACTGCTCGAAGAATGATTAATAATGATTACAGTATGTCACTTGTACGAACGCAGCTTCATACTAAACTAGATACAAGCCGTCAAGTCTAGTTCGCCTTTCTAGAATCTAAAAACAAATCAAAAAATTAGACCAACTCCCGGGCGTAACTGGATAACTTTTACACTTGAATACGCTTTGACGTAGCTCTGTAAAAACATGTAAGTGCTCGTGTGCTCAATGCGAAACCGATATCTTGAAATGAATCTTGAAAAAAGATCGAGACCAAAAGTAATGTAATTCCTGACACAATTTCACGCGGTTGAGTGCTAAGATTGGATGGCGAACGATATAAAGAGGAGATGTTCTCTCGTGTTTCAGGCGAGGTATCATACCGCATCGGAGAAAAGGGCGCAGTAAAGGTGCTCTTCAGTAGCGACGAGCGAGCTGCCGATGAGAGGACCGATAGAGAGGTAAGGCCTATAATCTAACTCGATAATTGGCTAACCAAGCCCGGTCTAGACTAGACCAACCAATTAAACTAATGACTTGTTCATACGATGACAGTTTTTGATAGGTTTATAGTGTAATCCCTAATGCAGGTCTCATACCATGAATTAATGTGGGTAGTCCTTGTGCTGTATGTGACTGATGATAAGATTAGGTATATGGTTGGTACTGACGAAGCACGGTTGAGTGCATGCACCTCCGGCAGTTCAGGCAATCAGGCACCACAGAACGCAGTGTGCTTTGATCCTGAAGTATTCAATTTTCCGACCTTACTGAAACTAATATTATAAAAGCGAAAGTTTGTGAATGAATTTGTATATATGTTACGGCTTTATGGATTCGAATGAAATTTGGCACACTGGTATCGTAGACCATGTTCTAGAATAAAATTTAGAAATTGTTTGTATAAATTGTAATTACACTAGTGTCATTTATTAACTTCTCCATATTACTTCACGTATCTAATGAATCATATTAAACAATTCAATGCTGTGTACCAGTAATAATTGGACTTCAGATTTATGTACTGTATCTTGTCTTAACTGTGCTGATTGTCTTAGTCTGTCTTGTACTTATTTATATAAAATAAAATAGCACATAGGATACTTTTTCCCCTTTTTTCATCCTGGGAGTATGTTCCCTTGGGACAATTTTCCGGTAGCAGTAGCTAGTGAGCCATAAAACCAGAGTGGAAGTGTCAATTGAAAACATTTATTGTTGCTAAAGACATTAGTCGAATAAATTAATGTTGTCTGGCTTGGCTATATGTTTTGGCAGTAAAGCAACGTCAGGTGAGACATAGCCCAGTTATCAATGATAAATAACTCACGTCTATTAAGATGACAATGTGCATATTTTTTGGCCAAGTATGAACGTCTAGTATGAAACTAAGGTGGAAATAGTTTGTAATCCGCCTGGCCGGTGAAAGATCGAACTAACAGAGTACATAAACTTTTTTTTGAGTAGGACTTCATCAATTGACTTCATCCTAGGGAGCGAGAGAGTCAGACTTTTACTAACTAAAACCTACTGATGTTTCGGTTTAGGTAACTATGGCTGATAGTCTTAATTACAATGTTTGATGTTTTTGTTCCAGGTGACCCGCGCCTTTAACCCTGAGGCGCAGTGCTTCCGGCCTGTTGAGCCTGCCGCGGCGCCTTCGCCCCCCGCGCCTGCTGCGTTCTCTCCAGCGCCGCCCTTCCGCGCGCAGCCTCTCACCTTCACCACTGCGACTTTCGCGCAGACCAAGTTTGGAAGTACGAAGCTGAAGACGAGCAGCAAACGTGCGAACCGCATGTCGCCCACCGAGTTCAGCAACTACATCAAGCAGCGCGCGATGCAGCAGCAGCTGGCGGCGCGCGCGCTGTCGCCCGCGTCCGACCCCGCGGCGTACTTCGTGGCGCGGCGCGAGCCCGCCCCGTCCTCCGCGCCCCCCTACCCGCCGGCGCCGGCGCACCTGCTGCTCGCCAACTGAGCCGCTCATGCGCGCTAGCCGCACCGCGCGACCCGCTCATAGAGTCTTTACTTTTTTACGAGAGAGACGCGCGCCGCGATTTATTTTTTTATTTTCCGCGGGGGCGTCCCGCGCCGCCCGCCGCTTGTGATATCCGTACGATTTTCCATAACTTTTTGTATTCTCGTTCGTTACGTCGATGTGTAAATTTATCGATAGGAGCAATAATCTGCCGCGCGACTCGCCGGCGATTTATTTTCGTAATATTTAATGCTGAGTCAAGTTTTTGATGTCTTCGTTCGATATCGATATATTCGTAGGGTGTAAGGGAGCGAGAGGCCGAACGGCCGCGTGCGCTTACGACGACGTACCTTCTAGAGCGAGCCTGTATACATACGTCCTCCGATCTAAGAGAAATACTGATATTTAAATATGTATACATAATATATATATTCGTACGCGATAACGTCTAATTTTTCACGTGGAAACGAGGCCAATAGAGAAATTACGTATTTTTAATATTGAAATTGATAATTCATACTTACTATTATAGTGTACTAGTACCAATGTATTGTACTCGTATGTTGTAATAAATGTTTGCATATCCGGTGGGACGTGGTCGGACGGCGGCGGGCCGCCCGAAGGCGTCGGAGATCTCACATAGTGTAATCATCACTCGTACGATTGTACCCTTATAATAATAATTATTATAATACTATACATAATATATTATAGGTTTAGCTACGTTTCAATCTAACAGTATTTTTTTAAGAAGATATTAGTCCTTGTGTACATTTGCCGGTCGACCGCATCGCGGCGCCCGGCCTTAGCATGTATGGTATACTTATATTGTTATAAAAGACATGAATATGGATAAATGATAGAAAAAATATTTCTCAATTTCATTAAGATAACGGGTGCATGCAAATTCATAAAAATAAATACTATGTGTTATTTATCTTTTTTATATTTCACTTGGCGCTCGGTTCAGTTTTTCAATGGAGGTCAGTAGTGGTGTAGGTGCAGGGTAGGCTTGCTAGTGTTGTGACAGTACTGCTCGCCCAGGTTCCATGCACAACACTCACAATCTTGTACCTAAACTGATATGTACAACTATTTTTTACTATTTTTATATTTTGATTTAGAATTAAGCCTAGTTGTATGATTTCAACCTTAACATGTACTTTATTAACACCCTATGATTAAATTATTACGTAATATGTAATAATATCGGTATGATTGTCGATTGAGAAACTGACCGAAATGCTACAGTATTTTGTAGATAAAATCTATAATGTAAGTTTAATAATAATACAACTTAGCGTAATGAGATTTTTTATTATAAAGATACTTTTTATTTTTCTTTCTTTTGTAAGATATATTCGATGGAAGTGTTAAAGATAATATAATATTTGCATAATAAAGTAAATGCGGCTCTCCATGTCCGCTAATATAATTAGTCAATAATAATTTTTCATATTGTTGTACGACTTTTTAAGTTTATATTAAAATGTTTTGTGCAATCTATAATGTGTGTTATTTTGAGTACAGCCCCTTACCACCTTTTGACACTAAAAACAGGTTTAGAAAACCAGATAATCACTGAACTCGATAAACAAATCAGGGTAGGTTTATAAATGAAAGTCAAAAATAATAATCATTAAGTCACTTTATTATCAAACCACAAAGATGACAAAAGTGTACCTCATCTATGGACAATTCTTAACACATTCAGACGCCGTCAAGTAAAAAAAATGTTTATGCAGTAACTTAAAAAATCAGTTTCAGATTATCCTAATTAGAATAAAATGATAAATTGTGATTATTACTTGACAATTTGATTAAAATAAATCATTTGAAATAGAGTTGCCGTTATCTGTACGTATGTTTGTTTGAAATGATAAAAAGAACGTGATCGATATGAATATAATGAAAGGTACATAAATGTATAAGGATACATAGACATTATAATGACATATGTACATCTTTAACTCAAACAAAATTGGTTAACCAAATTAACCATTGAATTCTCAGCAAACTACTAGTATACATACGGTACGGCTAAAATATCTTGATTGCTCCGAACTTTGAACAATTGGATGCGCAGTAATTCTTTTTAAGAATCATATGGCGAATCGCATTGCGTATGTTTTCGAGTAGGTATGCGCCTAAGTTCAGAGTGGCCAACATATTTTGACCGTACTATATATACGTATAAACTATTAAAAAGCTTTTTTAGTCATGTTGTTTTATAAATAATTTAAGTCCTAAAAAGGATCACGCGAAACACGGACTGCGTTGTCGCGTCGCGTCTGCGGTACAATTGATTTTGCTAACTGAAACCTGAAACCTCATACCAATACAGAAACCTGTTTTTTTTATTATAACAAATGATTACATTTCTACTGCAGAAACGATCTTTTATATTTCACGGCGTCTCAACCAGTGATCAATAATTGACTATTTATCAACAAATTTCAACTTTGATATAAAATCGCACACAATCCAGGAAGGACATCTTTACAGTTCATATCACTTAATTTGTACATTACTCAAGAAATGTGAAGAAGCGCGATTGTTGTTTATCAAAATACCTTTTTATTTGTAAAAAGAGATTTCGCCCGCCATATCACCATCTTTTATTGCTCCAATTTATAAAATATTTACAACTAATGTAACTGGAGTTTGAAGGCTAATGGAGAAATGACAAACGAACATTTTCTGAATATTTAACAATTTACAGTGTATAGCAAAAAGGTTATAACTTTGAAACAATGGTTAGTGAGCCTGTCAATACCATTATAATACTTTAAACTAATATGAAACATAGTTAATTCCATAGTATTATTAGTATTATCTTGAAATATAATTATACAGTGTACAAATTCAAGAATATTATACATGTTACTATTAATTTACAGGAACATTTATTTTATAATTATTTATACTCTTGATAAATATATTCAGTTGTGTTACAGAGAACGGAAGATACGTTTTTGGCACTGATTGACAGCGAAAACAAAACAGTTTTTTTTTGTAAAAGTATAAAGATAATAATTAACGGTATCCAAAATCTAAGACACATCTATTTTACATTATTTTATATCCAGATGTTTAGGCCTTTATCACCAACTACTTTTACAAAATTATAATTTTGTTACCATAGATGAGGAGATATGCCCTTAGTGGTTCACATAGTAATATATTAAAAAATACTAAAAATAATCAGTACATTTTAGTGAAACACAAATGACCTTACCATTTTTATACCAAATCAATAACTCATTGAATCCCAAATTATAATTAATATAACTACTTAATATTTACAAAGATAAGAAGAAACTAAACGCAATTTAAAGAAAACGCCTAAGACCGTATTATATTGTAGATTTAAAAAATAACCATACATTATAAGAAACGAATTCTAACACACAATTAAACACTGGTTGACTGATTTTGACTATGTTTCACAAATTTGGCCCGTGATTCCAATATTCAAAAATAGAATAGTTTGCTATCATTACTTACTTACTTAATTATCATAATTTATTTAGTAAATCATGATAAGTACTTACATTTCTATAGACATTTTGTCCAAGTGAGTCCATATAAACCATTACATCCAATTGAATCTGTAACAGTCTTCATATCACTATGGACAGAACAGTTATAATAAATAACACAATTCGTGAGCAAAGGCTTTACGAGAACAAACAATGAAAAATTAAACTTGATTCTCATTTAAAATCAAAACGTCAGGGAATGACATCATCATAATGATAAGAAAACAATATCATTTTAGTACAGCCGAGCTGTAGTATTCGTGAGTCTGTTACGAACAAACGTATGTACAATGTAAGGCCGTTGGCATCAAGTCATTTGACACCACAAAAGAAATAAAATTAATTAAAATAACGAGCAGTAGAAACGCGTATTGCTTTCCTTCACTTTCAATTATTAAACTAGTCACGAGTCCTCACTCGGATCTGCCGAAGATCAGTGAACCGTCTCAATGTGCCGCTGTAAACTCTTCTTGTTCATGTAAAACCTATCGCACATGGCACACGGGAAGAATACCTTTTCGTTGTCAGCATGTCGCGCCCGAGTATGCGAGGAGAGGTCGAGCGCCCGAGCGAAGTACACTTTGCAAATGTTACAGAAGAATTTGGTGGGAGTAGCGTGCATAGTGCGATGGGCGATGAGGTCCCTGGGTGTAGCAACTCCATCACCGCATTGCGCACATGTAAATTCGCCGGGAGGAGCTATAGGAACATTTCCGTCATCACTCTCTTCTGCCGACTCTTCATCTTCTCCATGGTGCCGCGCTCGGTGCGCCCTCAACGCCTGATCATTGTCATACTGAGCGCCACACAAATCACACGAGAAATCATCGTCCCCTTGGCCTGTAACTGAGGAACTGCCCTCACCGCTCTCGTAGTGTTTCTTCATGTGAATGAGTAATGTGGATTTCCTTGTAAAACTCTTATCACAGACCGGACAAAACACGGAGTTTGGTTGATGTACTTCGTCCATGTGGCGCTGATACGCCGCTCGTTTTGTAAATTCCTTGTCGCAAATTGTACAGTACCTATCCTCGATTGTACCAGAATTTTGCAAATCCATGTCGACTGAGTCGTCTGAGCGCAATTTCTTGTTTGGATTTACGACAGTTACTTCAACCTCTGGTGGTAATCTTCTTTTCGCTACGGTCGCAGTGACAGGAGGGGGAGTAGGAGTATGTGTGACCTTCGCTAGTTGAGACGGGTCGATGACTTCGTGTTTACTTATCTTGCTTGTAACTTTGTGCTGAGGCATCCAAAGGCCAGAGTTATTGGCGGCTGCCTTTCCATCGGGCGAACGTAAATGCCATCCACGATGGCTTTTTAATGCAGATATAGAAGTGTAGCTCTTATGGCAAATTTCACAGTCAAATGTCTGTGGCTGCGATGGCACCTGGTTGATGCACTGGTGGTTCTGCAATGCTAACAAACCAACGAATTGTTTGCCACAAGTATCGCATGGATAGCGAGCTTGGTAATCGACACTAGGGTCTGCAGACTCTTGATCATTTTCATAATCCGGTTCAATATCTTGCGTCGCCTCTTGTGATTTACTGGAGCCTTGGTTAGTGTTAAAACCCAGTAATTCCCTTGCATGAGCGGCTTTCAAGTGCTCGTATAGTTCTAAAGTTGAACTTAACGGTTTTCCACATATTTTGCACATTTGAACGGTAGATTTGTGGACATTCTTTCGATGGCGATAATAAGATTTCTTGTCTGAAAATGTGATTCTACATATAGTGCAGCTAGATCTGCTACTGCCTTCTCCGCTAGCGGATGGCGTGGATGCTGTATCGATGCTACCACTAGTGCTAGGGTTGACAATTCCGTGTTTAGCTCGCTTATGTTTCCACAAACTAGTCCTAAGCGGGAACCGTTTGCTACATAAATCACATTCATAAGGCATTTCTGGTGCTGTTTGTTGAGTATTGTTCGGGAAGTTCGTAAAGTTGAAACTATTAAATTGTGGTGTTGAAAGAATAGAACCATTCTCATCAGGATTGAATTCATCCTCTTCGGTGGATGCTTGCATAGTGTTCTCTTCACTATCATGTCTATCGACTAAAATATCGGCATGTAGCACTTTCTTATGTTTCCATATATTTTTCTTGTGCATGAACCCTTTACCACAAATGTCACAGGAATATGGAGCATTAGGGATGTTGTAATTAGGTTTGAATGATACAAAACCAGGTTGAACCATAGGATATTGTTTGATAGGTTTCCCTATAATTTGAGGTGCAAATCCCTCTTTGGCTGTAGTTGGTTTCCTGTTAGTAGTAGGTACTTTAGCGTGAATTCGCATATGATTAGAGTAAGCTTGGCGGCTCTTGAATGCTCTAATGCAGATGTCGCAGAAGAATTCAGACTCAGCTGCCGCGATTGCGCCAATACCTGGATGTGACTGTTGCACATGCTCAGACAGTTTTTGTGGAGTGCTGTAAGAGTTGGGGCATACACTGCAAGGATAGAACTTAACCCTTAAGTGAGTGTTCTTATGCTCCGCCAGCTCTGAAGGACGCAGGAATTTTTTCTCACACTGGTCGCAGTGGTGGGCCACTTGGTTATGTTCTGCAACTTGGTGATCAGTCCACGCATCAACAGTTTCGAAAATAGCATTACATTCTGTACAGGAGTAATGATACTCTTCAGCTTCTTCTTTTACTATGGACATATCCGGTTCGGCAGGCGTCATGCCTAATGTTCTATCCGAATGCTCCATGTAAATATGTTTGTTCAGATCATTAGATTGTTCGAATTTAGCGTCGCAATGTTGGCAGTAATGAGGTTTCTCCTCAGCGTGTATGATCTTCAAATGTTTCACTAAATTCGGATAGCTGCTGTTTTTCTTCCCGCACAAAGGACAGTCTGTCGGCCGACCATCAACACATTTGCTCTGATTATCTGACTGATCGAGACTGCCAGCGTGGACGGCTAACGCATGGTCGTTAAAGTCTTGCATATTCCTGAATGTTTCAGAGCATAAATCACATGATATATAAACCATACAATCACCTTTACGAATATGTTTCTTAAGTAAACTCTTATCTTTGAACCTAGCACGACAATGGACACAACAAAGCGGTACCCTAGATTGTCCATCTTCATGAGTATCCGCTACATGCTTCATAATAAACTGTTTCAGCTGGAATTTAGCTGGGCAGAGTTTGCAAGCATATGATCTGGCATTGAAAATATCTTTGTAAGCGACCTTGACTTCTTTAGGTTCATCTTCGAGTACCAAGTCGTCGGTAATACCATTTTCATTGTAAATAATCTTCCACAAATTAGTGCAAGAATTTGACCTCATATGGCTGAGTAGTGCGCCAATATGTCCGAAAGTGATGACACAATTATAACACGTGTGCTTTGGTACCTTGTGTCCGTTTTTCTGCAAGTGTTGTATTACAGCTTTTCTGCGCGGATGTTCACGGTCACAACACAAACAGCGTTTCGTGTTGATTTGCTGAATGATGTCGCGATATTTTTGGATGAAGTCTCTTTGGGTTTTTGTAACGTATGTTTTGTCAGGGTCGAGTTCCTTAACCGGCTGCTCTTCCTCTTCAATGGTGTCATTAGGATCGGCAGTTTCATCGAGTTCCTCGTCTTCTTCATTGGCTTCGCTGTTAAACGAGTTAACTTGCAATCCTTCACTTATCTCGACCACTGGCGCTAATGATATTGGAAGCTCATCATCATCGTCCTCATTCTCGTTATGATTCATCTCTACTTCTTCATGCTCTCCCTCCTCTTGTTCCTCGTCGTCCTTTATTTGATCATCAGGTTTAACTTCAATACTATCTTCTTCTTCCATGTTCTCTTGACTTTCAACTGTATCGTCATTGCCATCTTTCTCGTTGTCACTTTGAGCGCCTTCCATATTGTTATCGTCATCATGGTCAATATTTTCTTCTCCATCAGCATTTTCCTCACCTTCGTGTTCAATGGCTTGCTGACGAGCAATCTCTATTTCGTTCTCAGAGTCCATATCAACTGTATCATAATTTTGACTTTGATTGATCTGCATTTCTTCATCAATTTCTTCGTCACCTTGTTCAGGATCATCATATGCGTCGGCGTCGGGTTCCGTAAGAATAGCTTCGACTTGAAAAGACGCAATTTCAGGTTCAGATATCAATGTTTCTGGACTTTCAGGGCCAGAATTTAGAATTTCTGGTTCTGAAACCAGAACTTCAGGTTTGGAAGTTAATAAAGTCTTTAAAATCTGAGGCTCCTTTTTCTTGATTTGTAAATCTTTGAGTGCTTTAATACGAAGAGGATAAGGCAAATTATTTTGTGTCTTTGTCGTCGTTTTTATTGGAATGGGTTTCTGTGGCATAATAACTTTGTTCATAGGCATTATTTTTGTTGGCATGTTCTTATTCATGAACTGCATTTTATGGCTAATAGGATTCGGCATCATCCGTGCTTTGGGGTTGAATGGGTTCGGTCTAAGTTTGGGTTGTAGATGATTGAGGGTTTTTTTAGGAGTGACTTTGTTTGTATATCTGTCGAAGCCGTGGGAGGTAAGTTCATGTCTGCGTGCGTTGTGGGAATACCTGTAGGAACGGCCACAGACAAGGCACAGTTTAGAGGCGAGTTGATGAATACCTTGGCGTGCGTGCAGTGTCTCTCCAGTTGGCCTCATGACTGTGATGGATACCTCGGGCATGTGGGGCATTTTGGGAAACTTTTGTGCGGGCTCATTCACTTCTTCCTCGTCTTCTTCATTGTTTTCACTCTCTGCACCCTGTAATTAATGATGATATTCGAGATAGTAAACAACAATGATAATTTGTTAATAAAATCAACATTATGAACAGCACAACTATAATTAAGTAAACAATTTAATGGGATTTAATATATTTTAAAAATATTAATAATTATAATTAGTTCACTCATAACATTTAATGTGACACTTCAAACCAACACCTTTATATATTATATTCTAAACATTAAGTAAAACCCTATAGTTTTCAACAGAATCAATTAACATTTCAAATAATTTTACAGAACCTTTGCTCTAGTTTGTAAATAATTTTAATTATGTTAAGAAAATTATTAATCAGTTTTCAATATAACAAAACTTTAATAAGGCATCATAAGACATAAATAGAATCATCTATATGTTTTGAATAGACTTTATAAAAAAAATATATTGAATATGAATATTTTGAATACAAATAACAGCAATATAAATAACCCTTTAATCGCCCGCTTCGGATTGGTCCGAGGAGTGTTTTGGAGTCCTATTCGCCAGGGTCGTGTGTTTGCGACTGGTTACTCCGTCTCGTTTAGCTCTTCAATCGCCATAGGTGACAGAAGAGCTGACGAGATATAGTATTTGGTCGTGGATGTGTGACCCTGGTGAAATAAACACGTGTTTGTCGGATATATCCAATGTAGGCGGTTATAATGGGTTAAAATATAATTCAATATAATTCAATGTGCACATAAGGTACAAATAGAGACAGCATGCTCTTTACAAATAAATGTGCCACATTTTACACAAAATTGTCTTGTTCTCCTATCACGCTTCGTTGTTCTCATACATATTTTGCATCTTCTTCTATTCTTATAATACGGCTGCACACTGCTCCGTTCAAGAGCAAACTTGCTTTTCTTCTCTTCTAAATCTTTTATCGGAGATATCAACATTCTTTCTTCGTCTGGCTCAAGTAAACTTAAAGCTAAATCTTTGATAAATAAGCGACGTTGAGTAATATTCGAGTTTTGAGAGCACCACAGCACTTGCGCATTCACAGATGCAATATTCAGCAATGTGAAGAACAAAGACAATGTCCAATCATTTGTATGTTGCATTGTAGTGTAGTAATTCATAAGAACATCCACTACTTCTACAGCAGACTGAGTCTTCTTATACACTGATACAACTGTGGTGTGATTTATATGACCTTTCCTGTAATATCTAGGCTCATTTGATAACACATTTACGGATTTACCCTCAGCGTTGACATAAGATGTCAATGATACTTCATGATCAATAAATCCAGACATGAATGTTCGAGTTTTCCTATATTGAGATAAGAATAATGGCGGAATAATTTCACTATTTGGGTTAAGGGCTGCAATAGAATATAACTGGTACTCATTTTTAAGTTTGTCCATTAACGAGAAAGATGTAAACCAACTGTCCATGACAATGGATCTGCCAGATCCAGCTAAATGCTGAACCAACTTTTTCGTTATCTCTTCGGCGCCAAAATAAGGATCAGTAATGACATCTAAATTGCTCACGTAGAATGTGGATGAATCAACTAGCAAAACCATTTTCATTCCCCGCTTCAGCGGCTTCTTATCTATATCGTATCGAAATGGGCAAGGTCCGTAAACTGGCACGATGATCTCATCAATAACCGCGACATTCTCGATCTCATGAGATGTTCTGCAATTCATGGCGAAGATTTCGAACACTTTACGCATACGCTTCATTATGTCGAACTGTATAATGCTGTCGTCGTCCTCTTTATCGAAGCTCATGTTTTGAAGCAAAAATTTGAACCTTTCATATTTCATGGCGTTCTTGATGCAAGGAACGCCACATTCGCTGCTCCAAAGGTCAGAACATTTCTGATGCGTCGGTCGCATTATGCCGTGCAAATACAGAATAGCGATAAGCGCTTTAATTTCGCTGACGCTGGTAGACTCTGATAAACTTTTCCCATTTGTCACAATATTGTCATTAGTTGAAGACACAATCAATTCTAGTAGGTCATCGGTGAATAACAGCTGCCACGCATTTTTAGGTCGTGAACAATGTTTACGGACATCCAGTTTACGTTTTCTGAGTTTAAAGGCTTCTTTCATTCTGGCATTATTTTCTGAAGTTGATAGTTTTGGAGCTTTTGACATTATTTTTTTATTTTTACATATATAACCAGTTTTGCAATCAACATAATCATCATCAATTTCTGGTTGGAGTTCGGCTTCTGAATCAGAGTCATGATCAGATCGCTGCAATACATCACACTCTTCCGTTGTCTGCAGAGAGTCAATTACCTCATTGTCTTGAACCATGTCCAATATTGCATGGACCCGATGCCAATCCATTCGTGGATCCACACATTTCTGTGGATGAAATTAATTCAGTTGAACTATTCTCACACAGATATTCTTCAGACATTAAATTGGCCACAACATTGTATTACAAATCACTAAGATTTCAAACAGAAAAACAACATTAAAATTTAATACCATAAAATTAAGGTTTGGAATGTTGAAGTGTCATATCAAATGGGAGTAAGTGATACAAAACAAGCGCTTGTGTTGTTCATTGATAAACTATACTACATTGTAATCTCTACCTTATCACTTCTTGGTGTGAGCCCCAATGAAGCCAAGATTGGGGGACCTTCAGGTTGTAATTTGTTTGAAAAGGCAGCATTCTGAAATGTTATAACAAATTATTATTTTGTGTAAAACAAAAACAAACACTAACAATTAAGACAGGATTATTGAATTTTCCGTTTATTTGGTGAATAAAAAAATGAGATCAATTTAATTACATAGTCTTCAATTACATCAACTATAGCAAGAGAATGTAAGAAAAGTCAGGGACTTATGTGCAAGGTACTATAGTCTTTTAAAACACCACTGTAATACAATGTTATGAGATTACATAAAAAAACCCGAATGTCACAATGATGAGTGAAGGTTATTTATTCAGTGGAATTACAGAACAGGAGGACAAGTGTTAAAAAATTCAGAGAGCTAATGCAACAAGTAATCAGTCCCATAAACAGAGCCATACAAGGAAAACATACATAATAATGGTTAAATTTCATTCTGGACTTATCATAAACACACCGCATTCATAGCTGGCATTATCACTTCACACTAGTTCCCTGTGTGTAATTCACTTGACAACTGTTCACATGTCCTTGACACCAATATGTAGCAATGTCTTAGTACATGTAGACCAGACCAGAAGTGCTCATTAACTTGTACTGGATAACTCTACTAAATAACAGCATACCATACAAACAACTATGCTGACTCATACATACCTCAATGACAGGATATGAGCCATCAATGACCACTCCATCATCATAAGCTTCATCAGATAGTGGTTCACTTTTTATTTTCACCTGAAAATACATATTTCCACCATATAAACAACAGTCATATAATGATAAGTGACAGTTCCAAGCTCAAATATCCAGCAAGACAAACCCACCTCTTCTAGTTGGCTGCCATCTTTCAGAGACTGTAGTTTGTTTTGTGTCCTTTCACATACATTTTTAAAAACATGCCAGTTATTGACATTGTCCATGCATTTCCTGCAGACATTAGTGGGCAGGTCGTCATTTTCGTTTATCTGAAAAAACAATCATACGTAATCATCGTACGGTGGGCAAATAGGCGCTCTCCACGACGCGCTCGTTTCATCAGAACGAACGAGGCGAAACCGCGCCTCGTGTATAGATAGCTACGGCGAGGAGAAACTAAGTAGGTAGGCGTAGGTATAACCGAGCGCCGGCGAGCGGCTACTCCTCGACCGAATAAGTAGAAGCGAGTCGAGTGGCAGCCAGCGAGCCCCTCGAGGGTTAGCGCTCGATATACGCACACAAGTATAGCGCACTCACGCCGACAGCGACGCTCGACCCGTCCGAGGGACGAGCTGCAGGCTGGTCTCGTCCGATAAATCAATACACCCGACGGCCAAGCCAACGCGACCCATACCTAGCGATACGCAGCCCCCTCCCGACATGACCCCCGGGAATAATGCCAACCCGACCCTCATGATATGCGCCATTCCTCGCCGGCTGCACGGAATGTGACGCGACGCGGCCACGACCCGAGCGATAGCCGTGGTACATTACAAAATGGTGGACGATCTTACGACATCTCCACCTAAACGCGCTGCCTGTCATTGCTCGAAGCGAGGCGGATGACGAGTTCTCACGTATGCCGAGGGTCTACTTTCACTCAAAACTTCACTGTACCATTTATTTTACATAATACATACCTCTACGGACACACAATCCTTGATTTTCAAAGCGAGGACGGGAGGTTCCGAGTCATCCGAACTGGTGGTAGGAAAAATCGGCAGTAATTCGCCTCGAGATGACAAGCACAGTCTACAAACACGATCATAGTTCACATTCATTGTAAATAAACGATATTTTGAAGGTTTTAACACTTTCCACAATCTTTAAAAAAGGGACGCCATGTCACCACGACCACTTCAACACAAAGCACTGCACATCGTTCTTGCTAGAGCACGAAAGCGGCTGATGATGAGGATGAGAAGTCGATAGGTTCGGTCGGGACGGCTGGTTCGAGTCGGCGACCACCTGTCGTTCTGCGCATGTGCGCGTAAAATCGCGCCAGGGTGGCCAACATAACAAACAAAAAATGTAGTTTATCTCAGACTTCACCAACCTTTTAGCAGAATTAATGTTTTAGGTGTTTATTTTATTCACCGCATATTAACAGTGTTTTTGATGAAGTCATCTAGAAACCATTGCAAACGTGTAGTTTTAGGCTTGAA
The DNA here is from genome assembly GCA_961205895.1 of Mythimna pallens. Taxonomy (NCBI): domain Eukaryota; kingdom Metazoa; phylum Arthropoda; class Insecta; order Lepidoptera; family Noctuidae; genus Mythimna; species Mythimna pallens. The sequence continues at coordinate 17,782,677 of OY540833.1, read as the reverse complement.
ATTATTACAGTTTAATTTTGTAACATCTATGTGACTCTATTTTCAGTTAAATGCTATGTAAAAGAATATAAAGTAAAAATAGAAACTCTGAATACCTCATTAATTAAAATTACTTAGATAAAATTTTATTGTTAATTATTGTAGATACTGCTCAAGTATTTCGAAACATTTTTTAAACTTTTATAGACGAAATATCTTTATTTGCATATTATTACGACTCATTTAGAAGAAATTAGTTCTATAAAAATACCTAATTTGCATCTATGTTTATATAAACGTCTCTAGATATTATTTTCTCATGACTACATTACAATTTTATGTAATAATTTTCGAACAGCAGATGTTAGACTCCGCGTGGTAAATTGTTTGCAACCCCTGAATCGTGTAACAGAAGTAGTTCTATCTCTTTCTAAACCAGTAAAGTCAAGGCGGCAGATTCAAACGTCGGAGAACTTCGTTCTAGTTTTGTCATGGCGGGAAATTACAAAACTCTGACATGTGTTTGTTTTTGTTTATTATCTTAATTTCTAAAAAATAATAGGTACTTACTACAAAAGTGGATTAATTTATTTTATTAGGCATTTAAAATGGGATCTTTTCAGCTTGCCTAACGCCAAAGTTGAAAACTATAATGTTCAAGTTGTCGTAAAAACAAGGTAGTGCCAACTTTATGGGTATCTATTAAACAAACAGACTAGAAAGAAATTAGTTTGGTTCATTCATTGAAAGGTGGGGAGAACCAAATTATGAATGAAAACGTAAATGCTTGTTTACTATACGTCAAATATCAATGAAAAAAGATTTTAAAATTATGTCGTTGACCCAAAAACTCGTGATACACATTTTGATGATGTCATTCTACAAACAATTACGACAAAAAATATAGGTATACGATCAAGTGGAAAGCGAGTGATTTTTTTTATAAAGAGTTTTTTAAACTTCTTTAGTGTACTTCCCCGATGCATAAATCATAAACCCATATAGTTATTACTAGCTTCTGCCAGCGGTTTCACCCGCGTAAAAGTAGGTCTCTCCAACAAACTTCCACCCCCCATTTTAGGGGAGTGGGGGATTAGAAAGAGACAAAAAGTAGCCTATGTCACTCTCCATCCCTTCGACTATCTCCACATAAAAAATCACGTCAATTCGTCGCTCCGTTTAGCCGTGGAAGACGGTTAAACAAACAGACACACACTTTCACATTTATAATATTAGTGTGGATTTACCTAGTTCTTTTTTTGGCTTTGCAGTTTTTGTGAAGATACCTATTTAGTCAGTGCCAAATTCAGAAAGTAGTTCAGTAAGTGTTTCATCTTTGATTTGGTATAGGTATACATTCACTTTATTTTCCATTAGAATAGGTACCTACGAATGGAACACATTCTAATGTTTTTTGCAGTAGGTACATTGGCCGCAAATGTTGTCAAAAAAGTCAGCCTTGGCAAACTTCGCTGAGGTAGGCAATACCTACTACAATAATATTCTCAGATCCATTTGAACTGTTTCAACGCTTCCACATATTAGGTAGGTAGGTAGTTATTATGGTCCAGCTTTATACCTACATACAACCACAGCAATTTAAGGGCCTATTACACTACTCGATATTCAGACAGTCTTAGTCGATGTCGCGTAGTTTAATAAGGGTTAGACCGGTCTAACTCGGAACAAAAAATAAGACAGTCTGAATATCGTGTGCTGAATATCGCATAGTGTAATAGGCCCTTTAACATCAAATGGAAACAATTTGCGAACAATTAAAACAGCAATTAAGTTCACTCGGAAAAATCCTGCCAAAAACCTTCAAGTAAGGTATGTAGGTACCTATGTAGTTGAGAACATTTTTGTAGGTAGCTCCCGACGAGGCGTGAGTAGGTAACTACAATCGTGTCATATCGGAAGACACCTAAGTTCCTTCCTAGTGCATTCGTCGGCCCTCAGAATGAAGGATTTGGAATAATTTGGATGCGTGCGGTACGAGACCAAATCTCATACATCCAACCCTGTATTTCGCATGTATTTCGATGCTTCGTTATGATGTGGCCGAGCCGGCCTGTTATAACGCAGGTAACTCACTATGAGGGCCATGATACGATATTATACCTACGATGTTGACTGCACGTGGGCATTAACTCTGATAAACTTTAAAGAGAGGAGTTTCAAAGAGTTTCAATAAAGAAATAGGATGAGGTTAGAATAATTATAACTTGTATTATTGGCATTGCTTCTTCTGCTAGCGTCTTCACTCCTGCCTGGGGCCTTAAATTGTCAGTCGTGCGAGCGGAAAATGAGATGGAGCTATACAACCTTTACAGCTCTATCCCTTTAACAGTTAAACAGATACTCTGTGAGTTAAACCCCAAGCCAACCCCCAGCGAACGCCGGCGTTTGCTCTCTCGTTGGATTTCTATTGTGTCTCTAATTCTTAATTCTTTAATGTACACAAAAACAAAACATAATAAATTGACATACAGACAGTTCATGTACAAAGGCGAGCTTAACTCAGCAATGAGTTTTCTCCCAGCAAACCTTTGAAATACAGAGAGAGAACATATTCGAGGGTAGGATCCAGTGCACAATATAAACCTACATACTAAGTCTAAAATATAATTATATTATACATACTAATACATACTATATATATATATTATGTCAATAATGAAAGGAAGTGCTCTTTAAGTTACCTTTTGAAGACATCTAGAGATGGGCTATCGCGAAGAGAGCTAATTACGGTATTCGAAAAGCTAAGTAGCCAAACAAAAAAGTACTCTTTCTAATACCTACCTATTAGTTTAGATAATGAAGGTAAGTAGCTAAAAGGACCATGGTCGCCCTTTCTATTCACCCAAGCAAGTCACAACTCGCTGCATCTAAATTACTGGTCCGGTTTTAGTAAATGGGGTGCCGTCTGTCGTTCCCGGTTCTATAGGCGCACGTCCTGAGGTCTTTTATGCCCCTTTCAACGTTCTTTGTAGCGAAACTAATGTAATGATAGGCATTTTTTTATGGAAGCTTGGCGTTCGTTTGCGGCGTTCGGTTGGTAGTGGTGATGGAGGCGTCAATATTCGTCGTTTTGAAAAAGGCTTAATAGATGGCTTAATATTACCTACAACTACAACTATATACCTTCAGTATCTATAATGGAGCAAATTATGTTTTATACATGTTTAGAGTATATTAATATGGTTTTAATTTTATATAACTTCACGTATTCCCGAGATAAACGGTTTTGACAGACAGACAGACAGACAGACAGACGGATAACAAAGTGGTTGGTGGTGGTAACAAAGGGTTTCGTTTTTTCCTTTTGAGGTACAGAACCCTAAAATGCCTGTAAATTGTTTATTTAAAATAAATGCTTTGGCCTACGTGTATGTATAATAATATTCATAATCATCATCATCATTTCAGCCGATAGACGTCCACTGATGGACATAGGCCTCCCCCAAATGTTGCTCGGAGTTTCCTTGCGTGATCGAATCAGAAATGAAGATATCCGCAGGAGACAGACGCAGAGGCTACAATGACGAAATTACAAAGACGATAACCTCCATAGTGCAATGGTTAGATAATAATAATTTAAAAATAAATATTGACAAGACGAAATTAACGATGTTTAGCCAACGTTCCAACATAAATATGAGTGTATACTATAATAACGAACCAATAGCACAAGTAAACACATCAAAATTCCTAGGTTTAACAATTGATAATAAATTAGATTGGAAAACACACACGGAGGAGTTAGCCAAACGAATCAGTAAGTCTACCTATGCCTTATATAAACTTACCTCAGAAATGAGTGTTGACGCTTTAGTTACAGCTTATCATGGCTTAGTTGGTTCAGTTCTGAGATATGGTGTTATTTTTTGGGGGAACTCCACCAATAAAGAAATAATCTTTAAGGCACAGAAAAAGTGCATTAGGACGATGTTTGGACTGCAGATCATAGACACATGTAAACCATTGTTTATACAGTTTAAAATATTGACTCTTCCATCTTTATATATTTTTGAAGTTGCTGTATTTGTTAAGACCAATTCTAAGTTGTTTAAAAAAATGACAGACATTAATAATCGAAGTCGAAGAGATAATAGTAGTCTATGCGTTAGAAGGTCCCATACGAAATTAATGTATAAAAGTGTTTTTTGCATGGCGCCAGTCATATTTAATCACTTACCACGGTCAATCAAAGAATTGAATTTGAGCCTATTTAAGAAACGGCTAAAATATTTACTGGTGACCAAAGCGTATTACAGTATTTCGGAATATTTAACAGATAAAAACCTAGTAATTGAATGATAACATACACACAAAATACATGGAATATTTATTCATATTAATAGTAAATTTGTTTTTGAAATTGACATTAGTATTGCTTATTGACATTAGCATTGTATACGGACATTAGTTTTTGTAAATTGACATTAGTGTTGTAAATTAATATTAGTACTGTAAATTGATATTTTGAATTGTATTTTGACATCTTAAACTTTAACTTGACAATTTGAATTGTATATTGACATTTTTAAATTGTATATTGACATTTGGTATTATGTAATGACATTTAGAATCTTTACTTTGACATTTTGAATTATATTTTTGACATTTTTAATTGTATTTTGACATTTTTAATTGTATTTTGACATTTTTTTATTGTATATTGACATTTTTTATTGTATATTGTAATTTATATTAGAAATTAGTATTTTGAATTAACATTTGGTGCCTTGAAATTGAGTTAATTTTGCTATTAATTATTAATTATTTATTTCTCACAAACATTTGTACGCCGTCTGGCAAAACATAGCGCTCTGTTTATTACCTTGCTACACCGTTGTTATTATACCTATGTTTAACAAATGAATAAATGACTTATGACTTATGACTTATGAGAACCAAGGTTGCCGACATAGCACGAAGAATCGCCAAACTTAAGTGGATATGGGCAGGGCACATTGCTCGCAAAACAGATGGCCGTTGGGGCCAAAAGTTTCTACAGTGGCGACCGCGTACCGGAAGACGCAGTGATGGAAGGCACCCAAGGGTACAGGGTGGACCGATGACCTGGTGAAGGTTGCGGGAATCCGATGGATGCGAGACGCACAGGGCCGTTCATAATAATATTATACACATTATATTATCACAAGTAGGCTACTCGTAGGTTATCTGTGCTATACTTAGGTAGTTTCTTACATATCCTATGGCGATAAATCTTACCTATAAGCGTCCATTACACAATAGGTTTTGCTGTCAGTTTAATCACAGTCTTTTTTTTTGATTGACGAAAAACCTGTCGTCTAATGCGATGATTAACGTTTGCATGACGAAAAACTATGGCGTCCATTACACGGTCATGCAAGCGTCAATCAATTCCATCAATCAAGAATGATGTTTGAATGTCGGAATTTTAATAGGCGTCCATTACACGATAGGTTTTACTGTCAGTTTAATCACAGTCAATTTTTTGATAGACGAAAAACCTACCGTCGTACCGGCGATAAAATTCCGTGTAATGGACGCCTATAGGTAAGTAGGTACTAAGCAGGTAGGTACCCTTCTTGATTCTCTGGATAGGGACCTCACCTAATTAGGTAAGGTGTCTTGCTGAGGTTACACTGGCCAGCGATTTGCGATTGCGAAACGAGTTAAATATCGTGTGGCTACACTAAGCGAAATATTGGAGATGATGAGTCTACATTGCACATATATGCTTTACAACGAATTAGATGAGCTATTCAGCGGCTACACTGTAAGGCTGAGGCTACACTGTAACCCAAATATTACGTATAAAGTAATATTTGGCGTAGGTACAGTGTGTGTGCTTATACGTGAATTTCATTTTTTTATTTTTTATTCATGATAGACTCGCTTTTGACCACCATCTCAATTATTTGTTTTAATCGCTCATGTATCGCTAGTCGCATCGCGATCTAGTGTAGCCTCAGCCTCACACATAAGGGTCGAATATGGGTCGAATTCTTGGAATTAAATATATATGTATACAGCAACTTGACAGAAATCGCTACTTTTTACGTTTTACACCATATAGGTAGGTACACCTAGCCACTTCCTAGGTAGGTAGGTACTTTTCGCTTTCCTTTAAAAGGGTGATTTTCCACCAGTGATGTGCTATGCAGTTACCTATAAGTATTATGCTGCGAAGATGTGAAATAAGCAACGAAACTATGTGATCGTTTTCACTGATGCTAAGACATGCAGGGGGCGAGTAGATAAGATGTAACGCAGCAAGGTAGCTGTGTACAAGGAAGATGCGCAACTCAAGCTATCGAGTATTATTAGGGGCGCAGTTTCAGAAAACTGACACTGTGCACCGGGCGTATAAAAGGCTATAGTTACGGCACTGGCTGCACCACTCGCGACCCATCCATAGCACGCATCAATCCATGTAAAAACACGTAGCTTAGTTGAACCCGTCTACCAGTGCTAAGCTATATGGATCAATGAATTGATTGGTGGATATCAAACGCATCCATAGCAACGAGCATAGCACATCTTTGGTGGAAAATAACCCTAACTCGGCGTCGGCGACGCATCGCTGCCTCGTTGGCTGTTGTTTGTGGTAATCTGCCTTTCACCAAATTCCCAGTAATATACCTTGTATGTCTATATTGCTGCGCCATCTCACATCTAGAGACCCGAACAGTACCTAACGACCCAAGTTCTCCAGTCCTTCCCAGTTAACCATTCCTATAAATTATTTTTAGTTACCTATTCCAGTTTTTTTTGGCTTCGTTTTAAAGCTCTTGCCGATAGGCCTGACGTGACAATGCGATAATAATTGTACATTCACAATGTCACAGAATATTATATTGATTGTAACTAATAGTAAATCAGTGGGTAGGTAGGTACTAGCTAGTACAAAATAGATAGGTAGTACTAGGTACTGACGGTACTGTTGCGTCGCGTCTGCTTACAGCATGTTAGTACTTTTATCGATATTGATATTAATCTAAGTAACATTCGTTGAAGCTAAGTAGGTATCCGATAAATAGTCACAATTTATACCACTTACAAAGATGTGAAACTGTGAACTACAGCTTTTTGTCGCCATTTTGACACTAGCTTTACCGACGGACCAAAATTGTGACTGTCTTCTTTTACACATAATTTATCAGTCTATTGGCAAAATTAAGTAGGTAGATACTTACAGGTATTTTTCCCTTAATATTGTGTAGATAATTATAGAGATTCCTCTGTTATTTGGATTCACGTTAATTTGTTGGTCCCGGTTGTCATTTAGTATATCTTTGACAGTTGTTACTAGGTAGAAGGCCTGGAATTCTGACATCAGTTTTGCCATGGGGTATTGCGTGACCCTGTTACTGAGCTAAGCATATTGATCGATTGTCAAGAACGGAGGAATTCTTTAAACATTAGATAATGTCTTACCGTACCTATGACAAGATAGACTTGTAAAGGAATAAAGTAATAAATAAAATAAACACTTGTTAATTAATCATGGATTTATTTATTATTATATGCACAAGCAACATTCAACGCCACACAACATTTAAACAAAATTTGCAACGACATGAATATCATACAATACTTTACAAGTAATTTATAAGTTTTATTCACTGTTTTGTCATTATCCTTTATAATGTTATAATAAGTTTAATATTATAAATCATAGCAATGAGAAGAAATACGAACTAAATGAAGCACAAACGATTATCTCTATGTGTATTTTAGATGCAGTAGATGTAGGCAACCTTAAAATTGTTTAACTGTGTAGTTTATAACTCATCTAGAGTTAAAAACTACACAGTTAAACAATTCCAAAACTAAAAGGTTATTTAACATTTTCGGTTTAAAAAAACTTATGGGCCTTAGTACGACTTTTTATACTTATTCGATCGCGTTTACATAATGTGATACAGTAAAACATTATTATTCCATATGATTGGATAGAAATGGACGTTCACGATACTGCGATCGTATAAGCAATTGGCCCTTAAATATGAGGTGAGAAACTCTACGTCACGATGTTGCTTTTTTAATATATTCGTAGAACAATTTCTATGAAAATGAGTTGTTGTCGCCTTGTCGCGTCTTGTCTATAAGCGAGAGCTTTTAAAATAAAGAGTTCCATAAGTTCCTTAAATAAGTGAAAATGTATTTTGTACCAAACTATTTATGTTTGAAGCTTACGAATTTTGGCGTTTCTCTAGCGAGGCTTTCCGCTTCACGCACTTCGTTCGACATTCTCCTTTGTAAGATTATCCTCTTATGACATAATAATAAGAAAAGGTTATTATATTATCCCAATAATGTAATATCTGTAAGCAATGTTTAATATGTCATAGGATTTTCCTTTGACTTATCCGTTTTTTTGTACTAATACAAAAGTATTAGTACAAAAAAAAGCTCTTCGGTCCGAGATTGATTCTCTTTGAGTAATTTTCTTCGATATGTTCTTGTAATGCTAATATTAGGTACATATATTATTTATTACATACGAGCTAGTATGTAGAACAATAAGAATATAGATATTAGTTATCACAGGGAAAAGGGATTATCATATTTTCTACTTTATAATAGTGTTCTTATGTATTTGTGTTTGTGGAGTTTGTATGCTGTAGATTTTAGAACTCATAGCCTAAGAGCCCGTGTCGACCAGACTTTTGTCATTTTATAAAAGCTGATAGATGTTAAAGCAACCATAGCCGAAACTTCATAGTAGGACATCGTTCCTACCTGTGTTGGGAAACTGACAAACTATTAGCTTTTTTTTGCGAGAGGGTGTGTCAAACTTTTACTGACTAAAAACCTACTCCTGTTCCTTCGTTGTCTTTCATACCAGAGCCAAGTCTTCCTTTCAGAAGCAGACCCTTGGCCCCAGTAGGATTCGACCCTGCTGGGCCCCTACGGTAAGTTATTAGATTTGGCTGCTAGGCTTTCGTCATTTTATAAATGACGCAAGTCTGGCAGCCACGGGCACTTACTCTATCAGGAAAGTTTTTTTTCGATGTAGTTAGAGTTACATATTCATTTTAAACAAGATGATGTTTAACCATTGTCAGGTTTAAGTTCAAACTAAAAAAGTGAATACATCACCTAATACGGGGTCTAATAACGACCCTTTCTGCTGCAGAGGTCGTAGCTCCAAATCTCATATACTTTTCGCTTTGAGCAAAAAAACTAAAAAAATTCGAGAACTAGTCTATTAGACCTTTGTGCAAATGTTGGGTAGTAAAAATCTTTTTGGGCTACGAAGCCCAATGTTAAATATACCGATCGAAAGAGCATGAAAAACTGAGTAAAAGTATATTAAAAAGTCAATTTCTTCAAAACAGTCTTTCTGCCCTTTATAATGGAAAAAGTCGACATTGTAAGCAATTGTAATTAGGTAACCCAAAACTGCAATTGAGCCATTCAATCCCTGGCTATTTTTCAGCACTTCAAGCTGCTGGACTTCGATCTTGCAAAAGGTGAAACCTTAAAATTTGCCACTTCTTATGATCGTTATACTTCAAATATATATTCGCACCTCCGCTCAAATAGTGTCATAACTAAAAAAATTATTTTCAGAATTCATCAAGCTTTAAGTGCAGATAATGTCATATTTGAAAATTTTTGAATGATACTATTTGAGCGTAGATGTGATATTCGTAACATTTCTCGATACTTTTGACCAAAATCCGTTTTTAGATATTATGTATTTATTCACTAACTCGACAAAACTGTATGATACGAACACACAGTGATCGATAGTTACTATTGAAACCGTATGGTAGATTTTCCGTGAGAAAATATGCAGTTGCCACACTTGTGTTTTTCTTTTCTCGGAAACAATAGGTACATGTTTCAACTGTTTCAAGCATAAACAATACGATATCTTATTAAACGATTATACAACTACCATTGTAAATATTTTCCAATAAATATATTTATACTTATAAAAGTACATTTTACAAGCCTTTTTATAACAATTTACAATGAACAAAACAATTTCTTCGTTATATCTCAGAAAATAAAGTCGATTATTAAAAGTTTCATGGTTGGGTACCCTTAAATGTAATTCTTCAGACTAACAGGGAAATTAGGAAAGAAGTTATGTAGGTCTACATCTTGGCGTTTAAGTGACATCAGCTTTTCTTTATACATAATTAGGTAGCTATTATATTATAAATTTAGTATACTATAAACAAATTGATATCTTATCAAAAATTACAATAGATGTCGGTACTTTAATAAATACTATGTATTAATCAATTTATTTGCCACATTCATTGAACAATGACCAACGCACGCGATATTTTCAGATTTAAAAAAACATCTTGCGCTGCACACTCAATCCAAAACGTCTTCTCAACACAGCACTAACTTATCAACTGACAAATTAATATGTCCACAAACTTGGTCCACATTCTGAATTTGATTTCCCGCCAAATTACGAACATGGCGGGCATGAAGACCGTTGTTCCTGTGTTGGCTGCGCGCGCACCGCCAGCCTCGAGGGGTCGACGGGGTTCGCTTTCGCTACTAGAGAGCGTGCCACATGGGCAAAGGCAGCTTCGACATTCAGTCCGGTTTTGGCTGATGTCTCCATAAACGACACTTGGTATTCTCTCGCTAAGCGTTGCCCCTCCTCCCGCCTCACCGCCCTCTCCAGTCCGCTGTCGGATTTGTTACCTGCAAGCACACTGTTACTCAACCTCCGTTCATGTGACCTTGATGAGAATTGGGGCTACCTGGGGGACCGGTGACGGTTATAGCAGTTTGTTTGAATGTAGATAGATATTACCATAGGAATAGGAAGAGCAGTTGTGTTGCTGTATTCATCTGCCTGGATATTTTTAGCATTTTTTTCGTATGTATAAGAGACTATCAGGTTTTGAATATCGAAACAGTAAATTACTACTATTGTCTCTGTAAAAAGTATTGCCAAAGTTGTAGAACTTGGATTTGGTGAATTCTGATAAATTCATTATAAAATCAACAGGGCTTAGGACCGTAAAATTTTGCACAAGATTTCCTTCTATGACGTAGACGAGCACTAAGAGAGGATTTTCCAAAATTCACCCCCAAAGGGGATAAAACGGGGTTCCAAAGTTTGTATGGAAAAAGTAATTTCATGCAGGCGAAGTCGCCGGCAGAAGCTAATTGTTTCTTAAATAAGTAAAACCATTACGCAGCTTGCAATGGACCCTTGGTTCTTGAAATCATGACTAAAGATGATGCAGTATCGGTCATATCTAAGGTAGTGTTAGACTGGACTGAAGTAGGTACCTACTTGAGCTGTGTAAAGGCTGGATAGTCACTCCCAGTAGTTTCCAGCTAAATCTTGTGCTATGATTACTAGACAACTGATAAACATACTTATATATTTATAAATATTATAATATACTTAGATAAATTATACCCAGACACAGAACAAATGATCGTACTCATCACACAAACATTTGTCTTGGGCGGGAATCGAACCCACGACCTGCGGCATAGCGGTCAGGGCCAGTCATAGTAACAGTCCAGTCTAGCCAGGCCAAACAGTTCTGATTGTCAACGTAAGACTAATTTGGATAAATTACTTTTGATTAGCTGGAGCATTACCATGACGAGAGAGAGGGATAGAGCTATAGGTACACCCTATGTATATAGCTCCATCTCTTTCTATTAGTTTAGATCGTCAAAAAGATCGCGTTAACAGCTCGTGGTAGGGCCTCCGTTGTCGCTTATGATATCTACTTTATTCTAACTGCTGGTAATGTTTATATATTACCTAATAACATGATGACGACGTCGTCCTGAGCATACTCGCGAATCTCGCCGAGCCAGGCCCGAATGTTGTCGAAGCTAATCTTGTTGGTCACGTCGTAAAGGAGCAGTAGGGCTGGTAGACAAAAATATTACGATCATTTATTTAATACAAAAGAGTTTGCAAGTACCTGCCTTTTGTGCCATAAAAGCTGTAGTCGAAGCGACCCAAGCGCTGCCACTGATAATGCCGTAGATGAAGTGTTGGGCCAATTAAATTTAACTGTAGATACCTAACATCGCTACAAAGAATGAAGAATATAGGGTCGAAACAATGGAATAGCTGAACCCTTCCAAGAACTGTGCGTTATGGCAACACCACTATTACCTACACTATTAATATTATAAAGAGGTAGTTTTTTTATTGTTTGTAGGAGGTAATCTTTGAAAATACTGACCCGATTGCTAAAATTTTTTCACCGATAGAAAGCTGTTTTATTTCTGAGTGACATAGGCTACTTATATTTTATGTACGCGGACGAAACCGCGGGCAAAAGTTAGTACAAAATAAAATTACATCTATCTACATAAAATATGAGTTTTGTAACTTACCTACCTAAAACTGGCACAAAGATGCAACTAGGGACACAATACAAAAAAAATAATTGAATGTGTTAGCTCTTCTCGCCTGAGACACAGGATTCCCTAGTTCAGGTACGAAAGACTCAAAATTATGATAGAATGTATTAATTTATCCTGTAAACAATTTTGGAGTTCTACCATGTAAATTATCAATCAACAACCAAAAAAATGAGGGGTAGAGGTTGGAAGGAATTATGATTATTTATACATCGACATCCAAAAGAGGTGTAACCAAATGTGAAATCATAAATTCAGCTTGTATGAAGTGCCGTAATGGCACTATGCAATATCAAGTTGGCAATGCAACGGAACCGCGATGACGAGCAGGTGTTCCACAACTGTGTAGCATATTCTTAGGTTGGTACACCTAGAGATGTATAGGTACCAACATGGAAATACTGTGGATTCTACAGAGTACTTAGTGCATTTTTTTTATTTTAAAACCATGTGGCACCAACATCTGTGATCGACTCTTATAGAAAAAAAATCGACTTCATGAGCTATTTATAGTTGGATATTGGTTTTGTTTTAAGTACTTAGGTACCAACATCTGTCTACAAACCTTTTAGTTGTTGACTGATCATAAAATCGTAATATGTAGGTAGATATGGTATGGCTACTATGGTTTTTCTTATAAACTAACAATGAAAGGAAAGACTAAGGGCGGAATTCACCAATAAAACTAATCGCGTTTTAACGTTTGGCTCGCATAATCGCGTTTACCCGCTGTGTCACTTGTCTGTATTTTTCTTATGTTGAATTTTACAAGTGACACTAGTGACAACGGCTAAACGCGATTATGCGAGTCAAACTTTAAAACGCGATTAGTTTTATTGGTGAATTCCGCCCTTAGAGACTAGGGATTTTGTGCAGTAGCAGTTAGGTACTAGAAATAACGTATGTATCAAGCGATAGCATGTATTTTTTTTATTACCTCTATTGATAGGCTCGCGTTTGACCACTAACGCGCGCGGTAAACGATGCAATTATGTGGTCAATGATGGAGCACGCTTGCCCAGAAGAAACCTATTCACTCATGACTTAAAGACACCTATCAGGAAACAAAGACTCCGGCAGAGAATTCCTTAAAGCGTTTTGGCGGGCCATGATAGTGCATTTCAAGTCTGTACTCTATAAGCAGGTAGGTAGGTACTGTGATAGGGGGAGACGCAAATGAAAGGCTTCTGGTTGAATTATACTGATGTTCTATTGTATGAAGCACTTTCTATTACATTTTGTATAAAAATTACGTCTTGACTTTTATATTGACATCTCCTATCTATTGTTTGAACATCTATCCATCCTAAACTTTTTAAAACATAAACCTTAAAATTACTATAACATGCCAGTTTGCAAGTTAGTAATAACTGTGACCTCCATAGTCGCCACATGAACTACGCCCCTACGAATAGAAATGCTGAGGATTGCAAAGCACTTCTATTCCAAAAAAAAAAATTATGGTTTAAGTATAACCTGCTATAAGATGTCCCTACCTTTACATCGATGCCTACTTTCTCCACCAAACCATTCACCTCGACAGGCTGCAATTGGGCTAACCGATTACATTTCTTACGTTCCTTTAGAAAATCATTGAGTGGTAATAATAGATATATTATTGTATGTTTAATATGCTAAGAGGTATGCGCTCTGCAAAGCGGTTCCCAGAGAGACAGCCCAGAGGATCAGCGATTTCTTGATAAAGGATTTTTTTTTGTCGATTTAGTGTCAACTCTCGAACTCATGAAAGAGAGGCGTGAGATGATTCTGCAGTCTTCAGACGATGCGTGCATCTACCGGCAGCTCAATAGACGGATCTCAAAGTCCTTAAAACGCGATCTCCGCCTCTTTAATACCGAAAGGATTAAGGATGCGATTGAGCGGAATAAGGGCTCCAAGGTTTTTGCAAGGGATCTGTCTATAGGGCAGAGCCAGCTCACGAAACTGAAGACCGACGATGGCAGAGTCATATCCGCCAAATCGGAGCTTCTGGGAGAGATCGAGGCATTCTATGGACAGCTGTACACATCTATCACAAAACCCACAACGAATCTAGCAAACGACCCAAGAGCTAGATTAACCCGGCACTATACCGAAGATATCCCGGATGTCAGCCTGTACGAGATTAGGGTGGCTCTGAAGCAGCTTAAAAACAACAAGGCGTCGGGTGACGACGGAATTACAGCCGAACTCCTGAAGGCCGGTGGAAAACCGGTCCTAAGGGCCCTTCAGAGGTTGTTCGATTCCGTCATACTTGAGGGAAAGACGCCACAGGTATGGAGCAGAGGTGTGGTGGTACTTTTCTTTAAGAAGGGCGACAATGCCCTGCTTAAGAATTACAGGCCCATCTCACTTCTGAGCCATGTCTACAAGCTGTTTTCCAGAGTCATCACGAATCGTCTCGCGCGCAGGTTTGACGACTTCCAGCCTCCCGAACAAGCCGGTTTCCGAAAAGGTTTCAGCACCGTAGACCACATACATACGCTTCGGCAGGTTATACAGAAGACAGAGGAGTATAACTTGCCTCTATGCTTAGCGTTCGTGGACTACGAAAAAGCTTTTGATTCGATCGAGACTTGGGCTGTACTGCAGTCTCTCCAACGGTGCCAGATTGACTATCGGTACATCGAAGTGCTGAAGTGTTTGTACGAAAACGCCACAATGTCAGTCCGACTTCAGGACCAGACCTCGAAACCTATCCTTCTGCAGCGGGGCGTGAGGCAGGGAGATGTCATCTCTCCGAAACTGTTCACGGCTGCAATGGAAGATGTCTTCAAGGTTCTGGACTAGAGTGGACTAGGCATTAATGTCAATGGCGAGTACATCACTCACCTTCGGTTTGCCGATGATATAGTAGTCATGGCTGAAACTACGGAGGAGCTCAGTACAATGCTCGACGACCTTAGTAGAGCTTCCAAAAGAGTGGGTCTTAAAATGAACATGGATAAAACCAAAGTCATGGTAAATAACCATGTAGCACCCACTCCGATCAAGATCGGAGACTCTGCACTCGAAGTTGTAGACGATTACGTTTACCTGGGACAGACAATCCAGTTGGGTAGGTCGAACTTTGAGAAAGAGGTCAATCGTCGAATCCAACTCGGCTGGGCAGCGTTCGGGAAGCTGCGCGGTATCTTCTCGTCCAACATACCACAGTGTCTCAAGACGAAAGTCTATGACCAGTGCGTGTTGCCAGTGATGACATATGGCTCTGAAACATGGTCGCTTACAATGGGCCTCATCAGAAGGCTTACAGTCACCCAAAGAGCAATGGAAAGGGCTATGCTCGGAGTTTCCTTGCGTGATCGCATAAAGAATGAAGATATCCGCAGGAGAACCAAGGTCGCCGACATAGCCCGAAGAATCGCCAAACTTAAGTGGCAGTGGGCAGGGCACATTGCTCGTAGAACAGATGGCCGATGGGGCCGAAAGGTTCTAGAGTGGCGACCGCGCACCGGAAGACGCAGCGTTGGAAGGCCTCCCACAAGGTGGACCGACGACCTGGTGAGGGTCGCGGGAGTGCGGTGGATGCGAGAAGCACAGGATCGGTCATTGTGGCGACGCTTGGGGGAGGCCTATGTCCAACAGTGGACGTCTTTCGGCTGAAATGATGATGATGACCAATGATAGAAACTGGCACAGTTCTGTCTTTTTCTTCTCTGTACACGATAAGCATCCGATGAGGAACCGTAAAAGTTGTAGTTCATATTTTGTTAGATCCCTTCTGGGTAGATGACAATTATGACAATTAGGATGCAGCACCGTGGCTTATTTGGAGGTTTTGCCACAGTGAGGTATAAGCATTACAACGTTGAATGGTGAGCGCAAAGTTAGCGCACAGTAGTTTTATAAACAAATTTTGAATTTTGCTTATCGTTTGTCATGACTTAGATTCGCTCATAAAGAGACGACCACCACCATGTAAATTAATTTCCTCTAATGGTAGGGACACCTTGGTTTGGTATAGGCAGGTTATACTTAAACCTTAAAAGTATAACATGCCAGTTTGCAAGTTATTAATAACTGTGACCTCCATAGTCGCCACAGTACCTATGTAAAATATCACACTATTATAAAAATGTTTGTGTGCACAAGGCTTGAACATTATCGCACAGTACGATAGCGACTTTTACTACATTTCATTTGTATGTATTTAGGTACTTATCTAGGTAAGTAGGTACATTTTTATCAGGCTAGTGATCTTGAGCAGGTTCTCTTTAATAATCATTTTTATTCAAAATCATGTATAACTAAATTCAATAATTGCAAAATCGTTCACGGTTCGTCAAGAGGCCTGCCACACTACCATGAATCAATTAAGAACAGGCCCGATAAGGAGACCAGACTAAGTTAATGACATGATGTGGCTGTGACTGGTTGCCAGTGGCCCAATCTAGTTCCACACGTGTGCAAATGCGTGATCCGGTTTGTTCTCTTAGAAACAGGTCGAGACCAGCCAAGCCGTGGTATCTAGTTTCTATGCTCATGTCGTACACGTAATTAGGTACTACCTACCTACTATGTAGCCTAACAGCTTCAGATTTCAAAAGTATAATGCTAATGAAATAGGCCATTTCAGGCTAAAACAAGTACCTATCTAACCTAGTAGGGTTAGTAGAAGAAACAAAATCCTCTTGACATTTCATTATTGTGCGTACAATTCTCAGAAGTCAGTGCCGTTGTGCCATGTGGAAGTTATCAGCGGTCATGAGATGAATAGGGATCGAGTTGCAAAGTTTTGCCGATAGATGGCGTTATTTGTTTCGAATCGACAGGATAGAATTATTATTATTTTTTAAATCTACAACAAATGCGATTTATCTAACAAATTGTGCTGTTTAAATAAATTATATTGTTATTAAAAAAAAATTACCATGTGCGTCTCTGTAGTATGCATGTGTTACGCTACGAAAGCGCTCTTGCCCAGCTGTGTCCCAAATCTGAAGTTTCACTTTGATGCCGTCCACAGTCACGACCTTATTCTGTGAACAGATGGCGCTAGTTGTACTAAATTGCGGAATGTAAATTGAATAGTTGGTCAGACAGTTCGGATATTTTAACCAGTTTGTTGATTATTTACTAGTTTATTATTAAAATAAAATTAAGAAATAAAGAAAATGTGCCACAAACTTAATCAATTTATGCTCTCATAAAAACACAAATGAATTAATATAAGAAAATTAAACATATATATTTTTTTTTGGATGCCTTGTCTGTTTCGCAAATATAGTAAAATAGACAATTTTTATGTAAAATATAGTATTAGTACCTACATAAGTACATAGGTAGCTAACTATTCATGATAGAACACTAATGGACATAAACATAATTATAGTAGGTAGTAATTAAATTAAATAATTATGAGTCACTTTTTTCTCCTCATATAAAAACTTCAACATAAACTTGTTATTGGCTACTCAGGTACTTTTTCTAGCCCACAAAGACAGCTGCAATAAATCAAACTGCAAAAACCGAACAAGCACAAATAAAAAACCTTTGCAACAATAAATCACTCAGGCGAGCAGTCGATTCAATCACAGCTGTCATGGGCAAGGGGCGGGAACGGAAAAAGCGCGCCAAACTTCGAACACCAATAGCGTCGCGGCGAACCGATCGCGTGCAGCCACTCACTGGCCCATTTGAACTTGGAACCCTTGACGGTCATTAATTACTTTTTTTTTTGCAAGAATTTAAAAATAATAAAGGCATTATTAACTTTTTGCCTATTGATATCAAAACTTTTTTGCGCTTCGTTTCGGTGAATAAAACTTGTTTGATAAACCTTTTTACAGAACATTGAATGAATTTGACTTTTTCTAACTTTTCGTGTTTGTAACTTTGATGAGTAGGTGGATTAAGTAATTGAATTTCTTAATTATAATTAAAAGTTTGTTAGCATATTGAATTAACATTTTTTTATGAACAAAAAGCTATTAATTTGTTTCTGGAATTTAATAAACTCCGACTTCATGGTTTGTTTTTATGCTTGTTTAATTCTTTATTTATAAAATGGCAAAGGTAAGCTGAGGCCTGAGGTATTAAGATTGCAGTCGGCACGTGTAGCGTGAGTCATTGTACCCGGAAGTCGATGCCAACGGTGGATATGTAGTTTCCTGCCAGGAATGTGCCGTCCCGGAAGCGGACTAGCATGCATGTCTTGCCAACGCCGCTGTCGCCAAGTAGCATTACCTGCGAAGAATTAAAATGTATTTTTGAAAGACTTGTACTTATATTAAGATCTTATGAATAAAGAAGCAGCAATTAAATAAATTACCTAATCAAGTATACCTTACATTGCTCTGTCTAGAATGCCGACACACGATAGACCTACCAAAACAATGCTTCATATTTTTAACGGGTTATATACTAGACTAAAAATAGAAGTCCCACAGGCTTAGGTACCTATCTGTACAGTTCAATGTACCTAAATAACTTAAAATAAAGAAATCTAAGTCACCGGTAATTAATTAATAGATACGTACAAACATCTAAAATATGTAGAAGGTAAATATGATTGAAATGTCACAAGCAAAGTTAGGAAGGTTGCGGCAGAGGACCTTTTAATTAGTTCAGACAGTTTCGGGGCTTCGAAAGCTCACTGTCAGATAGTAGACACAGGTTTAATTAGTCCTCGAAACGTATCACATGCTTCTAAGGTAAGATATTGTAATATGTTCTTACTAAGTCGTTTACAGACTTAAGCAACAGAATCGAAATTAAGACTAACATTTGAAGTAATGGAAGTAGTCAGATACTTAATAATGTTCTCAAATGCCTTTGAGTTTGGTAATTTAGGCATAATAAACACTAATCAAGAGCAATTTTGTTAATTCTTAGAAATTAAGTGAGTAGTCTGAAGGTTTCTTTAGAGTTCCATTACAAAGACAAAGTATATTACATAGATAGATAGATATATTCTTTATTGTACACCAAAAATAAGCCGAACCCCGCATCTATATTATAGTTACCTATATAAAGAGGTCAAAGCACTCTACAAGTCTCAAATATTAGATGCTTTCATAAAATCCATTAGCCTATGTCCCCAATGTCCTATGCATTATTTATCGTAGATGCTCATATTTGTAAGTACTCTACTAACATTATAAATATGAAATCTAGAGTACCCTATCATTGTATGTCCCTTTATAAGTACCTCTACCTATTAACCTGTGACCCTTTAGAAAGTACATTGAATTGACAATAATATAAAAGACAAAAAAAACTCACTTTTCCAAAAACATCGTATTTATCTTCTTGTTTAGAATGCTGTTCCCAGGTTTCTGTTGGAGAAGGTGGTTCACTATGGGGCATCACTCCAGCTTCTACTTCACTTTTCTCATCATCTTCCCTTGCTTCTGGTAGGTTCCTGGCCCATGTTGGTCTTACCCTGCCCACTACTATTCGCTTTTCCATCTGTCTGTTGTCGGTGGCGTTTGGATTCCACATTTTTGAGATTGAATTTTAGATCATCACTTCTCAAAAATCTTCTTAAGTTTCTTTGTTTCACTTATTAAATTAGTTGGCAATTATAATGTATACATTTTTTATATTCACTTTTTCACCACTGTCAGAATGATTTCACTTCTGTGTGAAGAATACAAAACAAAAAGTTTCCTGAATATTATCTTATATTTCTATTCTAGTTTTATTAGCGTTTCTCGTACAATTAATTATAGAACTCTCTAGTTTATAATTGTTTGTTATTGATTACAATTAAGTGCTTGAAGGAAAAACATAAATTATTACATCTATTTATTTACTTTACATCTATTGAGAAAATTATCGGTGTTAAAACTAAATTAAAACTGTTTATCGAGTATGAATCAAAGTAATTGAGTTTCAAGAATAAAAGTAATAGAAATGGACAGAATAACGATGTATAAGTTTTATTTAACAAAGTTAGTAGTAATAATCAGAGTTTTAAAACTGTAGATTGAATTGAATTAGTGGAACAAGGGACTGTTGGTGAAACTTAGAACGACAATAGCGTTGTGGAACTAGATAAAGAGGATAAACTAAGCGATGTAAGTGTTGGAAGTTCTCACTTAGTTGATTGCTCAGAAAATATTGAGAAGTTTCCATCTTGTGTTATTGTAGTTTTTTTTTTGTTTTTTTTTTCCATAACTAAATTTATAAGGCGTAGGCATAGGTTTAGTATGGGAAAAGACGCTTTCCGTAAATATTTTCTATTTTTATTTCTATTCCACTCTTATATCTCCATTTTGCCAAATTTAACTCGCAATATAATATCATCTTTCCTAGTTTCACATTTTTTCTTCGCTAATAAACATTAGCCGTTAGATAATTTCAATATCTTTATGTATGTGTCGGTAATAAGTAGTTATAATAAATTTATTAGGTCACTTAGTTTGCAAGAGATCTTATTGTATAGTATAATTGAGCCATCAATACCAAATTTACCCACTTGAGTTAACGTAACAACCAATTAACTAAACATGGTATACAACTAATTGTATACTCTGTCTCTCTCCCCTGCTAGTAATCCCGCTCTGTTTATTATTTAATCTGATATATCCCTCTCGGGGATTCGTAAAATGTATGCTTAACTCCTATTTGTCTAACTAACTTCAACGGGATTTGTAATATCTGTGTTAGTCGTATTTATGTTTCGAGTGTGACCTTTAGGCTCGTAAGATTTCTAATGTTAATCTTTAAATTCTTGAGTCAATACTATTGGTTTGTCTACAGTTTTCAGGATTAAGAAGTTGAAATCAAACTTGGGTTTTTCAAAGTTTATTATTTATTAAATTTTAGTTTTATTAATGTGTTGAGTTCTTATACGAGAAGAAATGCAAAACTGTACATACATCGATCCTCTTTCACAAAACCTTTCAGGTAAATAAAACCATTCAATTACAATAATTTCTGAACCAATCTTGAAATAACTTCTTCTATTTCTAAGAATCCATTTCTTACCTGTCTTTACCTTTCAGGCTTTTAAGAGGTTCAATTATAAACGTACTCATAAATATTTCTTTATCAATTTCCACGAAACTGTAATGGCTGATTTTATGAAACCCTCTTCATCTATTGTACATAGAATTTATCCATTATTTGCTTTTGTCATCTAAAAGGGTAAGTCATGAATTTATAAAGCGTAGTGATTTCCCACTAACCCCTAAGCAACTACCCTAAGCTGTTTATATTCATGCTAACTTTTTACTTGTCTATCGTCTTAGGACCCAATCCCCGTTGAGCCATTAAAATTTTATTTTATAGGGAAACCAGGATTTAACAGTGTGTTTGTAATGGTAAATTTATTTGGCCGTGTTTGATTTTACGTTGTAGATTTACGAAAAAATAATTTTAGCCGTTGTTTGTTCGTAAACATAATGAACGATAAGATTATAATAATAATAAAGATGTTATTATAGCTAAGTCTTACGTCTTCGTTATTTCTTTATTTTAATGTAATAAGGAAACATTGTATTAACCAATATATTTTTAAAAAGTAATCGTATTGTTTTATTCCGGTTTTAGTAGAAAACGAAAATTGGAAACATACACTTAAGTAGCTAAACTGACGTTTTATAAGTGCAACATCCAACACGACAAAATAAAAATAAAAAATTGTCTTGCTCATCACATGTTATGGGCTCGTCTTCCATAAGGTATACAATTTTTTCCCCTTTTGCATTTCCTCGGTTGCATTTAGTTAGGGGCAAGTTTAGAAAGTATTTAGTTTTTGATAGGTATATACCTACCTTGTGATTTTGTTTTCCGTTAAAAGATTCAAAAGATTCAAAAGCATTTATTTCAAATAAACCATTTACAGGCACTTTTGAAATGTCAAGAAGTCAGTTAGTCAGAAAAAAAAAATGATGCTAATTGCACATTCCAAAGCGTAGATCTCTATGGAGAAGAATGTGCAAGAAACTCCATGGACACTCTTTTCAATCATGTTTTGTAATTACAAATATCACTGTTACATGTTTCTTGTCGTTATCATGTGAGAACAATGTAAATACAGTAAAAATAAAAACTAAATATAGATATTAAAATAGCAACTGGCAGCTAAGAGATGACCAGTCTCAACTGACAGCGCCCGTTCACGAACATGACGCCAATATTAGCACCACTCAGCTCAACCATTTTGAAAGGAACCGAATGATCCAACACATGCGCCACCATCAGTGAGACATTTAAGTGAGCATGACAAACTCTCAACTGCCGTGCTCATTTATGTCAAACAAGTCCAATAGTAACATAAAAAACCATAAAATAGCTCCATGGTACTCACATTTACAAACTTTGAAAATAAATGCTTCTACATTATACAATACTTATAATATTTTACAATTCCCAAAAAAAAAAGCATTAAAAAATAATAATAATAATTTCCAAACTAATCAATTTGTATACCTCGGTGGTAGAGGAGCTGGACCAGCATTGAGCCAAGAATTTTTATCTTGAATGTAATCCTCCAACTTATAATATGCTTGCCTGCATAGTGTGCGTTTAATACAAGATTTAAACTTCGTTTCATTGAGTTCTAATATTTGTGGAGGTATTTTATTATAACATTTCAAACAGTACCCCATGAAAGAAGAGGCCACTTTAGCCAGTCTAAAACCTGGTTGGACTAATTGGTCCCTATTTCTTGTAACATAATTATGTCTATCGCCTCTTTTGCTAAAAAGATGAAGATTTTTTCTAACGTACATGATGTTTTCATAAATATATTGACAAGGCACCGTCATGATGTTAATATCCTTAAACAGTTCCCTTAGAGAATCGCACCGGCGAAGATTGTAAATAGCTCTGATAGCTCTTTTCTGTAGTATAAAAATTGAGTCAATGTCTGCAGCCCGTCCCCATAGCAAATGATAAATAATATTTATAAAAATATAACTAATATTTTTGCAATATTTGGTAGCAATGTATCGAGTCAGTCTTCTTGGCAAGATTCGCTTCTAAATCATATATAAGTACCTATTTTTAGCTTCATTTTACCATAATCGCGCCTATTTCAATGCACACCAGGAATACACTATTAAACTAGGAAGCAATTAGCGAATAACTCACTTTGACACTGAACTTGACTTGAAAAAAATTCTACCAAAAACATATGTCATAGTTTAATTTGATTTATTGAAGGATAATAAATCAATTTATTTCTTTGGATGTCAGAAGCTATCGAGCAGTGTTGCCAACCACGATAATAAAATGGTAGAAAAACAGAAAAAAAAAATAGAAGTATTTTCAAGTTGTAAATGAAAACAAAATACTATTTATTATTTTTTAAATTCGATACTGCTGTTTACCACCCCCCTAATACTGGCGTCCTAGGGCGTCGTCTATTCGCCTATATGAACGGGCCGGCCCTGCGTATTAGTTATTGAATATGGAATTAATGGACTGTCTAGTTGCATATTCATATTACAAGCACAGCATTAATCGAGTCTGTGGCGACGGTAAATCGATCTGTGATGTGGACGATTAAATTACCTATCTGTGTGAAGATAATTTTAACAATGAAGTTGAACGCGATCAACTTGAGTTAAACGATTGAATGTCGTTCTAATCTTAGGTGCTAAAACCAATCATTATTGATATGTCAAAATTTGAGTACCTATTCCTATCTTAACTGTGATAATCTTTGTAATAACTATGATCTTCTCAATCCAAGAGATTGCTCTTCAGGAATACTGGTATTTAGATGCATTTGGCTAGATAAAAAAACGATTTGAACTTGTTTGGGAAAAGTCTAGGAAGATTAATCATTGAGTGTGAGCTCGACAAGTAGATGTGCGATTAACGCTAGTCCGACAAAATTTTACTGCGACTCACCTTGTATCGAATGCGCGCTTGAGCGACACACACACTGAAGCTCGACATCACGCTGGTGTGATTATCGATTGTGCGACATTAATTCGACACTACGGTAGTTGGACACTAAGGTAGTTCGACACTACGGTAGTTCGACATTACGGTAGTTCGACACTACGGTAGTTCGACACTACGGTAGTTCGACACTACGGTAGTTCGACATTACGATAGTTCGACACTAAGGTTGTTCGACACTACGGTAGTTCGAAAATACGGTAGTTCGACACTACGGTAGTTTCACACTACTACGGTAGTTCGACACTACGATAGTTCGACACTAAGGTTGTTCGACACTACGGTAGTTCGAAAATACGGTAGTTCGACACTACGGTAGTTCCATACTACTACGGTAGTTCGACACCATGGTTGTTCGACACTACGGTACTTCAACACTGCGGTAGTTCGCCAGTATGTTGGTGCAGTATTACAGTAGTTTGACACTATCCTACCTGCCAAGATAGCTCGACAGAGCTCCGCTCCGCGGGACTCTTACTTCTGGGTAGTTATAAAAAAATACTAAAAGGGGTTAAGGTGGGAGCGAAGCGGAGCGATGCTCCCGCCTTAGCCTTCAAACCTAACCTGTCCGTGTCGGGGTGCACTAAAATATGTTAATTCTTCATGTCGCAATAGAGTAATGTCGAGCTTCAGTGAGTTGCACAAGCGTGCGGAGTATGGTGATTCGCAGTTCGCAGTACAGGTTTGGCGCGAGCTTGCTTTATCTTATTTCTTTTAGTTCCATTTTTTTTGGGGTGAGCTATCATCTAGTATGTACCTAATGTCTAGTCATTTTACGCGCTCTGGGTGGAGCAAAAGGGACTAATATACTTTTTGTGAATAAAACCCACCCATGTTCCTTCAGTTGCCCTTAGCGTTCCAAGGCCGAGGTAAGTCTTCCGAAGAATCACGCAGTCAAAATTATTCTAATGGTTTTTTTTTTGAGGTTGATAATCATTAAATGACTTCTATCGCTCTAGGATGGAGCAAGAGGGCGTCTCAGACTTTCACTGACTAAGATACACCTGTATTCTTGATTTACACTTGGTGTTCCCCCAGCCGATCCCGATTTCCGGCCACCGTAGGCGCGGACGGCGAGCAATGGATGTCTCTCCGTCCGACCGTCCGGTAACCGTCCGAACCGAGCCCAAGTCGTCAACGGCCCGCACTGTTCCACGTGCGCCTCAAGGAGATGTCAGCAACCGTAGGGGCCTAGCACGGTCGAAGCCTACTGGGGCCAAGGGTCTGATTCTGAAGGGAAGACTCGGCCCTGGTATTTTTTATTTTTATTTTATTTTATTTTATTGGGGACAAAAAACAGTTACATGCTAGAGAAATACAAAAAAAAATCCTTAAAACTAGATGCACAAACATGTAACCCACACCAATGTCCACATCTTGACATTTGAATAAAAGAAGTGAAGGACTGTGGTAAGAGTTTACAGAGTACAGTGCCTTCTGCGAAAACTTCATGTGTAACAAACTAATTTCTATAATCGTAATTAATATAGTATATAATACAATTCAATTATTATTAATTTAATTTAATTTACAAAAATATTTTTATTTCATTCAATTCAGTGCGATTTATATCATATTCAATTTAATTCAACATTATTTATTTTAATCCAATACAATATACAATTTAATTTATACAATTTATTTTATTTTATTAGTATTAACATATACTCAATTCAGTTTAATTGTTTTTCCATTTGATTAATTTCTATTTAATTCAGTTCAAATTAATTTAATTTATTCTTATTTGTCTTTCTCCTTATTACAGCTTTTTGGACAAAATATCTATAGCTTTTTTTTTAAACAACCGGTTAGAGAGAGCAAATATGTCAAGCTCCATAAAATGGGTGTTGTATGTTTCAACAAGGCGACGAAGAGGTGCGCGCACGCCAGCATTAGATTTGCACATGCCAGTGTGAAATAGTCGGGGCACGCGCACCCCTCGTTGTAAAACAGTTCTGGGCACTCTATAACATAACTGATTAGTAAGTTCAATGCAGTCGAATTTATTGTTACATAAACCATGCAATGTCATTACACTCAGAAGCTGCCTCCTGGACTCCAAACTTAGAACACCGTATCGCTTCAGTAACTGCACATATGGAACCTTTGAATTAAAGCATTTATAGTTCATAGACCGCATAAACTTTTTTTGTACTATTTCCAACCTAGAGCAATATTTTTCGTTGAAAGGGTTCCAGATTTGAATGGCATATTCTAACTGAGATCGTACCAAAGTTTTATATAACAATAAGAACGTAGAGGGCCGCAAGAAGTCATTAGATGATCTCATGACGAACCCATACATCCGATACGCTTTATTCACTATGTTGTCAACATGGATGTCAAAATGCAAACGTGAATCCAGTGTGACACCCAAGTCTCGGACGGCTGCAACACTGCTCAAGCGTGCGCTATTAATAAAATAATTGTGATTTATAATCTTCTTATTTTTAGTAAATGAAACGGTATGGCATTTTGGAAGACTGAGAAATAGCTTATTTTTAGTGCAGTAAACATAAAGCCTATTTAAATCGTCTTGCAATAGCGCGCAATCTTGCATATTATTACATGACCTGTAAACTTTTATGTCATCTGCATACATTAGAAAATTGGAATTTTTAAAGCAGTTTTTAATGTCATTAATAAATATAATAAAAAGAAGGGGACCCAAAATGGAACCCTGTGGAACCCCAGACCTAACAACAACTGGTTCTGATTCATAACCATTAACTACAGTTCTTTGTGTCCTATTAAAAATATATGAAGCGAACCATCTTAACAAATTACCTCGAATACCATTGAAGGCTATTTTTTCTAAAAGCAGTGAGTGGTCCACCTTGTCAAACGCCTTCTGAAAGTCCGTATAAACAGCGTCTACTTGAACTCGTTGATCTAATTTTTCAAAAAGATAATTTGTAAATACCAACAGATTTGTCGTGGTGGAACGATGTTTGACAAAACCATGTTGTTCAGGTATAATCAGTTGATGAATATGGGGATACAAGGCACCGTAAACAAGACTCTCAAAAACCTTAGACAAAGTGGAGAGAATAGAAATTGGGCGGTAATTCTCTACATTATTTTTATCACCAGTTTTGTACACAGGAGTAATAAACGCACGTTTCCATATTGTTGGAAAAACTCCTTCACGCAAACATTTATTAAAAATGATATACAAAGGAGTACACAAGCCGTCACATGTTTTAATGAAAAAGTTTGGTGGTAAACCATCCGGACCCGCCCCTTTAGAAGGATCTAAAGATTTTAATTTCAAACGTATAACTTCCACAGCCAGGTAAATTTCAGATATGCAAGACGAGCCATCTGCAAGGCTGTCAGAAGGCTGCCAATTTTCAGGGTCAAAATTAGATGGTTCATAAACAGATGAAAAGAAAGAGGAAAACAGATTGCATATGTCCGTAGGGTCATCAGAAGAAACATTTTTGAAGTACATATTCGCAGGATAATTAACTTTTCCCTTTTTGGATGTAATGTAAGTCCAGAAATACTTTGTATTTTTAGGAATGCTGTCTTCGACTACTTCAATGTACTTGTGATAGCATTTGACAGCCTCTCCGTGGAAAATCTTCCGATAATTAGAGAAGTTAAAGTAATCCGACTGGTTATTGTACATCTTCCATTTAATCCAGGCGCGTTCTTTGGTTTTAAAGATTTTTATGAGAGAAGGGGAAAACCAGACTGGAAAGCTAGAATTTTTGGTTCTAGTTAGTGGAACATGCGATTTGATAATTCCATATAACCTCTCATAGAAAACGTTAACAGCTTGCTCAGACTCGAGGTGAGAAAGTGTTATATTCCAATCAATTTTACCGAGTTCATAATTTATGGCATCGTAATTAGCTTTATGAAAGTTATGTCTATGAACTGTACTGCATTTCAGGGGAGTATATTGCGTAGTCAGGCAAGTCAAAGCAGAAAATGCTGGGTGGTGACTATCGAGGTCAAGTAAAGCATTGCATGATACTGCCTGACAATCTACATTAGATATAAGTAAATCAAGTATACGACCCAATTTATTTTTTGTGATATTATATTGCAAGCCATTGATTAAATTCATAAAATTCACCAATATTCGACCTATTGAGTTTGAAACCTGTGCAATTGCATGATTCCCTTGGTCCAACCAAGCGATGTCCGGTAAGTTAAAGTCACCAAAAATGAAGTAAGAGTCAGTGGTACTAGTTAGCTAAGTTTTGCAACATGTCTAGGTATTGTGTGTATACTTCTTCACGTGTTCGTGGTGGTATGTACGTAGCACAGATAATATGGTGTTTATTGTGCTCGGAAGAAGGTAGTTGCACCACAACGTGTTCGATTTCTGGGTGAAGAAATTTTGTTGTAAGAGAAGTAGGACGCAATCCACGGAGCACTGCTATCAAAACACCCCCACCGTCCTGTTTTTTAGTCGCAGAACGATCGCGATCGCACCTAAATACTACATACCGATCGTCCATAAATTCGTTATCTTGGATACTGGGAAGGTTTCAGTGGCCAGGTTTCAGTCAGTATGATGACATCATAAGAGCAAGCCATTATATTCATATAAAGTGTATGTAACTTCGTACGGATCCCTCTACAGTTCTGGTAATAAATCATAACGCTGCTAGAAGCCATTGATTGACAAGTTTACAACAATTAGAAATAACACACAATACTTTGAACGTAGAATTGAATCAGTAGTTCCAAGCCCGTAGCCCAGTGCACTACTACCCGGTGAAATTGTATGAAGCAAATTGTTAAGAAAACAAAATTTAAGTAATTTGAAATTTAGAAACAATATACATGAGACATACATATTAAACTGAAGAAAACATAAAGTTGTAGTTATAATTAACAGCAAACAGACTACAAACAAGCCATTACAGAATAACAAGAAATAACAGCAATATATGCATAGTATTGAGAAATTGTAGGTATGGTATGAAAGGCAACGAAGGAACAAGAGTGGGTTTTTAATTAGTAAAAGTCTGACACTATCTGCCGCTCCGCCCAAGAGCGGAGGATGACATACCGAAAAAAAAAACGGACCACGGTTACTCTTTCGAAAACTCTGGCGGCTCTAACATCCTCAAGATGCTATCATGTTCGTTGTATTGTTTTTAAATCAGATTTCTGTCGACTTTCATAATAATAATCAATTAATATTTAATTATAAGAAAAGTTTAATCGATATTTACGCAGTGTCGCATCACTACACTTTGTACCCACACTAGTATGATAATGCGATGTTAGCTAATCGGCTTACCAAATCGATCCCCATTATTAGTACCTAACAATACAATAAGAAGGCCAGGCTTGTGGAAGGCCTCCCACAAGGTGGACCGACAACCTGGTGAGGGTCGCGGGAGTGCGGTGGATGCGAGAAGCACAGGATCGGTCGTTGTGGCGACGCTTGGGGGAGGCCTATGTCCAACAGTGGACGTCTTTCGGCTGAAATGATGATGATGATGATGAATACAATAATTTTTACCAAGAGATAAAATTTTTGACTTACACCCGGGTAAAGTCGCTGGTAGAAACTATTGATATAGACATCCTAACTTTCAACTTAATAATCATATAATGTGTGTCTGGAGATCTATGTTTAGCTACCTACGGTTAATGTGCTCCAACCACAAATGGTTGAGATGCTCTATCTCCATATAGCATTATACCTATAATGCGGTCCACAAAGCTGAATTTGACGTAAGATAATTTAGCATTAAACGTATGGAGAACTTGTAACTATTCTAATCTATAATTATAGACACAATAGTGTCAGAATGGTTTATCATTGATTTCATAATTGTCGAATTTGACAAGTTTGGTAATCTACTAATATAATTGCGTCATTATGACTGTCCAATGGTCAACCATTGACACTCCACTGAAAGAAGTGGCATAGAATGGTAATGTACGAGATTACCATTCTATGCTTTCTTTGCTATTATATTGACATGTATGAACATCAGACATTAATTTGTAATCTGCTAAAATTTTGACAGTTCCTTTGAACAGTGACCTTCCATTAGAACGTCATAGTGCAGTCATTGCTTTTAATATTGTCATTCTACCACAACTGTATTTTTTTTTTTTTTTTTTTTTTTTTTTTCCGGTGGGAAAATCATCTTATGACATCCCCCGCTCTTGGGCGGGGCGGGAGATAGTGTCAGACTTTTACTGACTAAAAACCCACTCCTGTTCCTTCGTTGCCTTTCGTACCAGGGCCGAGTCTTCCTTTCAGAATCAGACCCTTGGCCCCAGTAGGCTTCGACCCTGCTGGGCCCCTACAGTTGCTGACATCTCCTTGAGGCGCTCGTGGAACAGCACGCGCCGTTGACGACTTGGGCTTGGTCCGGACGGTTGCCGGACGGTCGGACGGCAAGCCACCCATTGCTCGCCGTCCGCAAGCCCGCGCCTACGGTGGCCGGAAATCGGGATCGGAATCCCGGCGGCGGTTGGGGCGTGAGGACCGCTGCCTCACGCGATCGGCCGCCTCCTTTGCAAGCATTACTGCTTCGCAGAAGGAGGCGACCGCCTGCCACTCCTCCTCGCCCCGGACCATGGCCTGTACCAAGGCCCGGCGCGAGAGATCGCCGCCGCCAATTACCCCCACGAGGACACGGCGTTGCTCTGCCCAAGCGGGGCACACCTCCACCGTATGCTCCACCGTGTCCTCCGGGCGGTCCACACAGTGGCGACACCCGGGCGTCGCTTCCGCACGAATCCGGTGCAGGAACTTCCCGAACTTACCGTGTCCGGTGAGGACCTGCGTCATGCGGAAGGTAATGACGCCGTGTTGCCTTTCCAGCCACTCCTCAAAGAAGGGACTTACCGCCATAATACCACAACTGTATTACGAGAACATTGACCGATCATTATGGATCGTGTTGGAATGACGAATTTATACCTAAAAAAAGCAGACTTGGGCCCCAGGTTTCCTTTTATGACGCACGCATTTTCTAAAATTCCCTCTCTAAGGGGATGAAACGGGGGTCCTAAGTTTGTAAGGAAAAACCTACTTTCACGCAGGTGAAAAAATCAAAAATTCTGCTAATGATTCGGTTCCAACACTCTATTGTAATTTTTCTCAGTTCTTAAAAGGTTTGCTGGGAGAAAACTCAACTGTAACTTAGCTTGCTTATTCGTATGTACATGAATTGTATTATTTATGTGTATGCTATGATGTTTTAGTGTACAGTAAATAATTAAGAATTTAAAGAAAACTACAGCACGGCTATTGCCCATCGCACAAAAAGGAACATTGCTATACTTTTCTACAGTATGGTCCTTTTTAGGGTTCCGTACCTCAAAAAGAAAAAAACGGACCCTTATAGGATCACTTTGTGGTCCGTCTGTCTGGCTGTCAAAACCCTTTATCTTGGGAACGTGTGGAGGTGTCGAGTTAAAATTAAAACCATAGTCAGATCCGCGATCCCTTGAAGCTGTAAAAAAATCTTCTGAGTGAACGAAAAAAAAAGTTACGGCCGTTTATGACGCAAAAAACGTATACTTCGACACTCTCAAGGGAATCAAAATTCAAAGGGTACTTCCCTTTAAACTAGAATCCTGAAATATGGCATGAAGCAAGGTCTCATAGCTTAAGTATAGGAAAAAATCTGAAAACTGTAAATTAGTAAGTTAGGAAAAAAGTTCGGAAAAATCTTCGTAATTCAAATTGGGAATTGAACTTGCACTTGCACATGCCCAGTTTTTTTGGGATGGGATTGTTCGAAAGTTACCGCAAACGAATCCTGAAACGTAAAGATTAACTGAAGGAACACATTACATTGGTGGGTTTTAAGTAAGTAAAAGTCTGACACTGGCTCCATCCAAAGCCGGATAAGTTATGAGATGACTTTCCACTTCAAAAAACAAAACACTTGGCACTCACAAATATAACATAATAGCATAATCAGCCTTTTAGTGTTCCCACTGCTGGGACTCAGGCCTCCTCACTCTAAGAGAGGGAATGGACCGTAATCCACAAAGCGGGCCCAGTGCGGATTGGTGAATGTCACATGTCTTTGAATTTTTGGTTCTAGGACATGCCGGTTTCCTCACGATGTTTTCCTTCACCGTTTTGAGAGCAGTGGTGATGAAATAAATTACACAAACAAATGCGCCTGGCTGAGTTTGAACCCGCGACCTACAACTCGTAAGTCAGGGCCGTTACCATTCGGCCACCACTGCTCGCAAATATTTAGACAAATAATACTAAAATATATCCAAATATATAAGATAAACATGGACTCTAGATACCTTTTATCCATTCAGTCCAGATATCCAATTAAGTATTCCGCTTTTATTTAATCTAGGTATTAGAAATCTGATAACTGTTATTACGAAGAGCAAAATCTCTTACAAAATAAATATGGACATAGCCATTTGTAATATCTAAAGATAACATAATAAAGATAGTCTGATATTTCAGTGATATATGGAAATAGTTGCTATTTTATTTCTCTGAGAAATATTGCCCGAGGCCAGATATATTCCAAAGATGATAGAATTTAAGTATCAGCTAAACTCTTGGAAATATAATAATAGGTAGCTACTAGCTGCTACCAGCGGCGTCCCTCTCACTCTCATGATAGTAGACACTTTTTCCCTTCGGAAGGTGAGCAATTGGTAGCTCGCCTCCTGACTGTCCGGTAACCGTCCGGACCGAGCCCAAGTCAAAAGGCACGTAGTGTTCCACGCGCTCCTCAAGGAGATGTCAGCAACCGTATGGACCCAGCAGAGTCGAAGCCTACTGGGGCCATGGGTTAAGTGAAAATGAATCCCCGGGGCCCTGGAACGCAAGGCAAAGAAGGAACAAACGAGTGGGTTTTAGTCAGTAAAAGTCTGACACGCCGTCCCGCTCCGCCGGGTGGGAAACGTCATTAGATGATTTCCCACCTAAAAAAAAAAACGTTTTCATTATATACACATATTCCAACTCAACAAAAAATACAGATTTGCAAATACTACTACAGGATATTGAAAACAGTAGGTAAGTCTTCAGCCAATTTGTAAGGATATTGAAAGTGCTCATGTACTGCTCGTAAGCACTAGATTGCAGGCTCCAGGCTCACTCTATAAAATCTATTTCTCCGTTCCTTCGTAAAGGCTTTGAATCAAAAAGGGAGCACAGCTTTATATTACTGGTGTATTGGAACTCGTGTATTCTCAGAGAAAATGATTGCGAGCCTTTTTGTTCCGTTTCTGAGAAACTGAATAGTTAATGTAGACTTCTTAGTAATAAAGCATCTTATAGTATAAGGAAATACCTTATACACCACTAATTTTTAATTAGTACAAATACTTAAAGGGCTTATTAGAAAAAGTCTTGTTATTATTCAAGTGAAGTCTCAATAAATAATTCTCATAAACAGCAAAGTTATTAGCGTTTGTTCATATCCCAAAAAGTTACTTAATTTATGGAAATATTGTGCAGACTATTGATTAAGAATGAATAAATGACGATCAAAATGAAAAAAACATTGCGCGTAGTATTTTCTAGTAGCAATTGTTATGAATTGATTGATTTACGATTGATTCTATTATGAATTTACCAGACAAATTTTCGTGGACAATTTTGGGATTTCGTTTTTTTACTTTTGACTACACAAATATGGTCAGTAACGAGTACGGATAGAGCCCCATATTTTTTTGTACTAAATAAAAAATAGTGCTGTGTAAATTGAGTTTGTACAGTACGGACAAAATAAGTTGGCCACTTCAATTTATTGCACATTTACGAAAAAATACGCAATACGCATTCGCCATATGATTCATAAAAAGAATTACTGCGCAGCCAATTGTTTGTAATTCGGAGCGGTCAAGATTTCGACCGTACTGTATTGACTATAGATACTCTTTCATCAGGACCTCTTTAGATGATTTAGAAATCAAGGGCCATTATAATAAAAAAAAAACACGAATTCGAAGATTAAAATAAAATAATCAAGATAAGACTTTTTAAGCTGTCGAGCAACATGTTTCATGACTGACGGTTATAGCGAAAATAGGGATCAACCTGAGAATTCGAGCGAATAAGCTAGATTTTTGCATGGACCTTTGTTTTGAACTTGTTATATGTGTCCCAAAAATCTAATATCATATCGTGTGATTGATGTGTTGTCTAGCTGCCGCACTTGTTGCTGGCAGGGATGATAGCTGCGTTGGTTTATTGATGCTTGTTGATTTGATGAATTGAGTTTATGGAAGTTGTTAATGCTGTGTTCTGATTAGGGAACATTATACATAGTTAAAAAGACACGTACATCATTTTCGAATATAATCTCTGCAGTAGTTATATTATTAGGTTGTGTGGAGAGAGATACTGTCCAGGTTGAATTATCACGAGAAGGGCGGAGCACTTTCCCCTCATCGCATTTTGTCTCAAGAAAGGCGCATGATGTCGAAAATGCTTACAATATTTATAGTGTAGACTAGTCAACATAGTACCAAATATGTATAGTAAACTAAGTTATAAAAAAACTTGTTTAAATGTTAGCATAAAAACCTGACAATTTTGCATCAAACTGGCAGAATAGTCAACACCGGATCTTTTGCCATAAAAAAAATAATGTTTGACGCATTCTTAACTTGAATTTCTCAAATGGTTCATATTGATAATTTTATTATCCGTGTCCTACGATGTGCCGCTAATAACTTTTTTAGGGTGCTGTGCAAAACGTCTGACGTTTACCTAAAATTAAAATAGAAAATATAGCTATTTTTACCCATGTGTCTACCTAATGAGGGCTCATTTTGAAAGTAGATCCCTTATTGTTAGCAGTGCGTGTCACTTGTCAAAGCGCCCTCGCTTTTGTCACCCCTGCTTTTGAAACTCCGAACAAACACAAACTCGGACAAAGTTTAGACTCGGCTTCTCTAGGTGCTCGTATTAATTAATTTAAGTTTAGAATCAGATAACCAACACTGATGAGTGACAGTTAGAACAGCTCTTTAGTATTTATTTTTTAAGGATTCTGACCGTGCTTTGTGTATTGAATATTATGAGACTATGCCTAATGGGCATAGTCTCATAGTATTCCACCATTCAATCTTCAATCAACATTGACGCAAGCCATGCACAGAGCGTATCTATCAACAATGAGTGCCTTTTTTATATCTAGTATTTAGAAGCTTCAGTGCACTCTGGGTAACTATGCCAGCTTCATGGGATCAATCCTATTGTAGCATAATGGGCATCTTGCAAGCTGCGATAGCAGACTGCAAGCCACCCATTACTTTACTCTATCCCCTGCTCACATCTTCAAATATAGTTCCTCACTCTATACTCATAATACAATGTATGAGTTATAATTGTTTTTATGTATGTTAATATAGTGCCACTTTTATTAAATAAACGATATTCTATTCTATTCTATATTCTCTGCCCCTCTGTATACTTTCTCTCTGTCATACATTGATTTAGGAACTTGTAAATACTCTGTGCTTCTTCAGAAATTGGCTGGCTCAGAATCATATTGATTAAACCATTGTGGAGATCAATATTTGGTAACAGGCTCCTCCTCAATTCGCGATACTGGTCACATTCCACCATCACATACTGAGTGCCTTCCGCACGTGCCGGCGACGGTGTTGATAGATAGATAGATAGATATATTCTTTATTGTACACCAAAAATACAAATTAAATTAGGAACTTAATATTAGTATAGTGTCACAATGGGCGGTCTTATCGCTAAAAGCGATTTTTTACAGAACCTTAGGATGGATTTGACAGAGAAGGAGAAAAAAGATACGCAGATAGTTCGTGGGGTACTATTTACATATATACAATACATAAACTAATAAATTTCATATAATACAATCAATATATAATATACATATATGTATATATATAATTATAAAAAACAAAGAAATGATGTACGTAATGACGATATTCAAGAGGAAAGGTAGTGATCCTTAACCATATCTTTAAAAATCGTGAGTGTTTGAGCTTGCCTTACCGACACGGGCAAAGCATTCCACAGCCGCACTGCTTGAACTGTAAACGACTTATCATAGAAATTGGTGGAATGGCTTGGCATTTCTAGTCTCAAGTTTTCCGATGACCTAAGATATCTAGTATGTGTGTCATGAAGGAAATTGAAACGGTCTTTAAGATACGCAGGGGTTTTAGGTGTTGTTTGCAGACACAACGTTGGCCGAAACGGTAAAATTATAGGCACGGGTTACAACCGCGTATGATCGTTATGACCGTTCGTGGCCACAATTGTACCTGTGTGACTTTCTTCGAGACACATGGGTATTACGGTATTGCTTTGCTTTAATAAAAATACGTAGAAATGTACTGTATTAGTTGTATATAATTACTTTCTAAGTAAGTATACTTTCTTTAGAGACAGAATATAGCCCCACTGCTGGAGAACAGTAATGTCTCGTGAACTTACGCAAACCAATTCAGAACGATATCTTATTCGAATTGTAAGATATTCTTTTTTGTTATTATTGTTTTTGTTATTATTATTGTTTATATTATTATGATAAAAAGTCTTAATATATGATTACGCCTCTATTCTAACCTCAAAGAATAATAAGCAATTTAACTCTAATTTATCATTATAGGTACGTATTATAGATAGATCTCTTTTTAACCGACTTCAAAAAAAAGGAGGAGTTTATTAATTCAGTTGTATTTTTTTTTATTTTTATTACCTCATATCTCCGTCGTTTATGGACCGATTTGAAAATTTTTATTTCCTCTTAAAGGATATGCTTTCAGATTGTGCCCATTTTTTCAGTTCCATTCGGATGATGGGACCCATGTGGAATCGAGGAAACTGCTCAAATAATAGGCAACCATATAATGATATTGGTATTTTCATCGAGAACTTAAGCATTTACAGTCAAAAAGTAACATTTGATAAAGTGAAACTGGTGAAGAAGACCAACGTGGCCAACGTGAGAACTTCACCCTCACATAGATATCACAATGAAGATAGTTAGGCGACGGTGACAATAGAAATAAATAGTTCCGAATAGTTATGTTGAAAATGGTATCATCGAAGTGACCTGATGATGATAATAGAGTCGGAAGATAGGCACCGGAACTCCGTAGTTAATCAATGTATCCTAGCCGTGTTTGGGCTTATTAGAATTGTCATGAGATGCACTTTGGCTATAAGGTACTATCGAACTGATCTGACGATGGAGCCGGAAGGTGGAAGGTAGACACGGGAACTTCCTAATAAAACAATGTATCCTAGAGAAATAGGCATTAGGTCGGGTCGTCTGGTCTGGTCTGGTCTGGTCAGGATTAGGTGGTCTGGTCTGGTCTGGTGGTCTGGTCTGGTCTGATTGGTCTGGTGGTAGTCTAAAATGTGTAAAATAATTTAAAAAAAAATATTTTTTTCATGAAAATAATAACCGACTTCATTAAAAAACAAAAACACTAAAATGATCAAAATAACTTTAATTTCGGAAGTCGGAGTTAAATAAAAAAAAAACAATACCGAGAAATAATGACTTCCGAAATTAAAGTTATTTTGATCGTTGTGTTTGACGACTTCCAACCACCCGAACAAGCCAGATTCCGAAAAGATTTCAGCACCATAGACCACATACATACGCTCCGGCAGTTTATACAGAAGACCGAGGAGTATATAACCTGCCTCTATGCTTAGCGTTCGTGGACTACGAGAAAGCTTTTTTATTCGATCGAGACTTGGGCTGTACTGCAATCTTTCTAACGGTGCCAGATTGACTATCGGTAAATCGAAGTGCTGAAGTGTTTGTACGAGAACGCTACAGTGTCAGTCCGACTTCAGGACCGGACCTCGCGTGGTTCTATGCATTGTGCAGCACCGACATGTCGTCGCGCTTGGAATAGAAGCAAATGCGACCGCAATAATGCAGCCGATAGCCGCAGTGTCGCCGTCCGTCGTCCGTCTCGGAATTGTATCTTAAGTCAAGAGTGAATAGGTTTCTTCTAGGCAAGCGTGCTCCATCGTCGACCACATTATCGCTTACCAACAGGTTAGATAATGGTCAAGCGTGAGCCTATCTGGTCGAATCATGAAAATCCCGTTAGCAAAATCACTCTCAAATTTTCCCAAACGTTGTTAAAATTAACCAACAACGGTTACAATGTAATTTACCTTTTCAACACGTTCCACTCGTCCAATAAATGACAAAAGTACGCAATCTGCGAAATTACAGACTACATTATTGAATTCTTGCGCGAATCTGCATATTTAATTTTACGCTTGTTATCCCGATTTCTGGATCAGCTGATTACAACGTAGATGGGTACCGTTATTATGTACTGTTGCTGCTAGCCATAGAGCGCTTGAAGGCGAGACGTCATAGCCATCTCTTTTTCTGACAAATTGAGTGTCAGTGCGTGTCACAGATCATCCATACAAACGTAAAACAAAGATAAGCACTTGAACGCGATACACTTGACACTTGGTTGCCGTGATCGCGAGTGCATCCGCGAATTGGACGGTTTATAAAAACAAAAAAAAAACTAAGTTCAAATATTTTTACGAGTATTTCATGGGCACTTATGAAACGTCAGAAGCTAGTGCACGGTTTCAAATTAGTCGTTTCCTATGGAGAAGAACCGGCGAGAAACTCTTTAAAAAAAAAATGGTTGATGTTACAATATTTCCATATTACAGTAATTAATAAATATTATGTAAGCTCAGTGTAGAGCAGCCTTCACTCAATATACCGGGTTTTTTTTCAAAAACGAGTACTTAGGTACCTAGGTAGTCTAAGTTACTCGTTGTAACATCAACTACCTACCGTGCGTGATTGAACGTTCCATCAACATCGCTCTAGCCGTTTCGGAGATTAGTTCGAACACACAAAACTATAGACAGACAATGATTTTAATATATTTTTTATTTGTTTTACTACCGTTTAAACTTTCATATTCATTCCCTGTTTTTATATCCTTCGCTCTGCGGCTGGGTTTGAGCTAAAATGTATTAAAGGGCCCTGTGTTGTTCATTTTTTCGCACATTTCAAGCATGGCATAAAAGCTTTTGGAAGTAAATTGAGAGTGTGTATGTGTGATATAATTTAATAAAGCTCAGTTTATCGAATATTGTGCCAGCTACCTATATCTATCGTCTGAATGTTGGCGTTCATTATAATTAGATAAATTCCGTGTATCGCTTATATTGCCGCTGGCGGTTCAAAAATAGGTTCTTATTCAATTTGGCATATTCCGGGAAAGTCGAAGGGAAATTTACTCCGAGTTTCCTTGATTTTTTTTTAAGGTGTATGTACTGATCTCAACGGTGGCGGCGCAGTTTCGTTTGCTTGGCTAGCTGTTACCTATCTATTTGTATTAGCTTTTGTTTTAATACCAGCGACAACAAAAAAGTACAATTAATAAATTGTGACCTACGGCAGGTTTAATTAATTTTGTGTCTTCCCTTCTGATTATAATTTAGGTGTCTTCAAAGCTAAAGAGTGAATAGTCTCTTAATAAACTTGTGCACTTCACCATTAACGATTGCATCACTGTTTACCATCAGGTGTAACCGAATTTGTAATACATAGGTACATTATTGAAAAGAGTGTCCATGGAGATTCTTACACATTCTTCTCCATAGAGACCTACGCTTTGGAATGTGCAATTAGCATCATTTTTTTTTACCGGCTAATTACTTTTTGACAATTCAAAAGTGCCTGTAAATGGTATAATTGAAATAAGTACTTTGATTCTTTATTCTTGGTGGGATCGCAGTAAGCACATGCTTGTCATTTAAAAAAAAATGTTTGCTCCATAAATTTGAGGTGACCATTTTAATAATTTAATTAAAACTTCATGTAGTGGATCGTCAAAATAAAAGGTCAGGTCTGCGAAACAATTTGGATTGTCCCGGCTTTGTTTACAAACAATGTCAAATTAAATTCTCGTTCAGAATTAATGTTTAATTTTATTAATTAGCCTGAGTTGCGGTGTGAGGTTGTGAAGCGTAAGTACATAATTATTTTTGTCTAGTTGAAATACGTTTTAAAATATATCAAGTTTTAGTATGTATTAAAGTATTAATAAAGATTTATAGTTGTGTAATATGATAATTTTGGAGTGTGTAATGTAGGTATACTATTATTTATTAGTCTCAAGTACATACGTCCCTATGTGAGTGAGGTTTGTGCAGTGTCTGTGGCCCAAAGACGGCTTTAAGGTATAGTCTGTGGTCGAATCGACAGATATGCCTGTGTTTTTTGGCGGGATTTCTTCGAAGTTCAGTGTCTGTTTTAATTATTCGCAAATTGATTCCTAGTAGATATTGTGATGAATAATTGGTGTAGTTACTAGACATGATATGTGGAATCATTGAAATAGGCACGATCTTAGTAAAATGGGCAGTGGTGGCCGAGTGGTAACGGCCCCGACTTACGAATTGTAGGTCGCGGGTTCGAACCCAGCCAGGCGCATTACTTTGTGTAATTTATTTCATCACCAATGCTATTAAAACGGTGAAGGAAAACATCGTGAGGAAACCGGCATGTCCTAGAACCAAAAATTCAAAGACATGTGACATTCACCAATCCGCACTGGGCCCGCGTGTGGATTACGGCCCGTTCTCCTGGAGAGAGGAGGCCTGAGTCCCAGCAGTGGGAACATTAAAAGGCTGATTATGCTTATGCTAGTAAAATGGAGCTGAGAATTTTATTGTAGTGTTTTGGCTACCTCAGCGAAGATTGCCGAGAAGTTTGTCTTGATACATTTGCTGCCAAATTCTACAAAAAACATTAGAAAGTGTACAATCACATTCCAATGGCAAACAAATTAATTATTCATACGAAGACATGGCTTAAAGGATTTAGTATCCAAGCCAAAAACATTAACAAAAATGTATGTCAGCCCGAGAGCACGGAGAGGTGATAAAAAAGATTGTGGTTCCTTAGTGAAAAATTACTTCACGCATTAGCACACTATTTTGTACCTACAAAAGAAAAATAACCTAAGAAGCGTCTTGGGTTATTATTCAATAAGTTTCCATTTGGCCCTGAAAACTCAGCGGAGTTTTCAGGGCAAAACTGGAAACTTATTGATTAATCACACTAATATTATAAAGGCGAAAGTTTGATGGAAGTGTGTGTATGTTTGTTAGTTGCTCCTTCACGGTTGACCGAATTTGGCACGCGAGTAGACCTGTCATAGATTAGGGGATATAGTGTATTTCTTTGTCTAGAGATGTGCTTTGGGATCATTTTCTACTTTCAGGCAAGTGAAGCTATTACCTGAAGCTATTGTTGATATAAATATGTAGATGAAACTTATACAGCGTTTATCTTTTCTTTTTAGGTTCTGGAGTGGGTACCACGAACCGGAAGACGCAGCGTTGGAAAGCCTTTCACAAGGTAGACCGATGACCTGATGAGGGTCTTGAGAATCCGATGGATGCGAGACGCATAGGACCGGTCGTTATGACGACATTTGGGGGATACCTATGGCCAATAGTCGACGTCGATGATGACGATATAAGTAATTTTTTTTTAAATTGTTATATCCTAATGCTTGACTGCGATCCCACCTGATGGTAAGTAGTGATGCAATCGCGAGCCTATTAACTCTAGCCTTGAACACACCTAAATTTTAATCGGACGGAAAGACTGCAGCAGGCAGTTGTTCCAGTCCCTCGATGTACGCGGTATAAACGACGAGGCGAAACGAATGGTCTGGACCATAGAGGTTTCAACAACGTAACGTGGTGGTGGGTGGCAGTTGCCTAGTCTACTAGGTATAATTTACTAATATTTTGAGTAAACTAGCTTTCTGCTACTCAAAGGATCGTTAACATAAAGTTCTTAAGTCAAGTAAGTGAATCTCTTGGGAGTTCTTAATGAGACTTTATTGAAGTTGTAGAGATTCTTGAACCTATTAGATATATTCATAGATCTTCTGTTAATGGCCCATTCATAAACGTGAAACTTCATTGTATAACGTTATATATTTTGTAATCAATATAGCTGTCTTTGTCTTGGTCGGCTTGAATTCCTCACTTCAATAAAATTTATATGTAGTGCTCGGGTGTTAATTATATAAATCCATCACTACGTTCGGGATTAAAACTTAACCTTCGTTTCGGAATTCAAATTGTCGTCCGCGACTTAATTACACTGCTTTGTTCTCTAGTCACATAATCTCATCATCATCGTCATCATCATTTCAGCCGAAAAATGTCCACTGTTGGACATAGGCCTCCCCCAAGCGTCTCCACAACAACATCCTGTGCGTCTCGCATCCACTGCATACCCGCGACTCTCACCAGATCGTCGGACCACCTTGTGGGAGCCCTTCCAACGCTGCGTTTTCAGGTGCCCGGTCGCCACTCTAGAACCTTCCGGCCCCATCGACCATCCGTTCTAAGAGCAATGTGCCCTGCCCACTGCCACTTTAGTTTGGCGATTCTGCGGGCTTAGTTCGCGACCTTGGTTCCCTGCGGATATCTTCATTATTTATGCGATCACGCAAGGAAACTCCGAGCATAGCCCTTTCCATTGCCCTTTGGGTGGATTAAGGCCCATTCCCTCTCTTAGAGAGGAGGCCTGAGTCCCAGCAGTGGGAACATTATAAGGCCGACTATGCTATGCTATGCTAAGTACCTATTTTCTTCAGTATTTG
Source organism: Mythimna pallens (assembly GCA_961205895.1). Taxonomy (NCBI): domain Eukaryota; kingdom Metazoa; phylum Arthropoda; class Insecta; order Lepidoptera; family Noctuidae; genus Mythimna; species Mythimna pallens. Next base: position 17,739,843 of record OY540833.1, on the reverse strand, counting down.
GTAGCAAAAGTATTGAGTCAGCTTTCTCGGCAAGCTTCGCTAAAATTGTCAAATTATAATAAAACTCTCATATCTATTTTACTGATATCGCGCAAAATCTTTGAATGATTCGACATATTGGACAGAAGTGTACACTTCAGGTACAAAACTACACCAATTTTACATCACTAGGACTCCAGGAATCAATTTGCGAATAATTATAACAGCCCTTGACCTTCACTCACGATATCCTGATAAAACTCCTCAAAATTATACTTCACTGCCATTTCCATTTCATTTAGTAACAAAACTCATTAATACAGAACAACTTTTGTATCACGAAACAATCATCACAAATGAAAGAGAGAAAATCACAGAGAAAAAATTATCTCGCATCCGATTGGACAAAACTTTCTTCAGGGAATTGTAACTTTTTCCTTGTATGAAAAGTCAGATATCAAAGTTACTCTTGTTACAATGAGGATCACATTATCTAAAAGTTTTTTTGTCACCATTAAAAAGAATCATGCCTATCCTACAAAATTTGAAATGACTAGCTGTTACCAGTGGCTTCACCCGTGTGATAGTAGAAAATTATCCCAAGGGAACATACTCTCGGGATAGAAAGTATCCTATGTGCTGTTCCAGGAAATGGTCCACCCGAGTACCAAGTTTCCTCGAAATTCGTTCAGCCGTTCGAGCGTGAAGAAGTAACAAACATACGCATACACACTCACAAACTTGCCTTTATAGGCAAATATTAGTATGAAGTCACTTACAAAAGACATTTGTTTATGTGTGAAGAACGTAAATGAGTAACAAACATACACATGTTTGTTACTCATTTACGTTCAAAGGGCTGAACTGATTAGGATGTTGGAAAATTGGTATAGCTACGGGTTGACCATGTGCAGGAATATGACATAGGCTTTTTATCCCGGCGGTATGTTTTTTCCCTCGAGAAAATTGTCAGTATACTTTTTTTTATTGTTATAAAGTAGTGCTTGACTGCGATCCCACCTGATGGCAAGTAGTGATGCAATCGTTGATGGTGAGGCGCACTATTTTATTAAGAGTCTTTTCACTCTAGCCTTGAAGACACCTAAATTATAACGGACGGGAAGGCCGCAGCAGGCAAGTTGTTCGAGTCCCACGTGCGGGCAAAGCAGCTGGTTGTGGCTGGTAAAAAAGTAGTTTTTAATGGGAGCATTATTTTAGGTTAGTTAGAGTTAGGTATTAGCTAAAATCAGGTATTTCACTTCGTTGAACATGGTTAAATTATTGCCTCAAAATCTATTTAATTCCGATTGTTCAAAATCTCTAACTCCAGTGCTTTATCTAAGCATTATATAACTATACCATCCACATCTATCATTATCCATTTACTATATAATCTGAGACCCGTGGCAAATTAATTGGATGGGGCCCCAGAAAAATCGTCATGTTGTAATTCGGGTCGGGGGCCCCGTCGAACAGGAGGCTCTTGATTTTTCGAAAGTCATGCCAACCAATAGTTCAGCCATTGTGTATATTTTACAAATAGTAAAAAAAAACTGCTAATCCACTATCTCTAACAGCCACACTGCCGGCTCTACAACGGTATTCATGGAGTATTTTATTTCCGAGCAAATGGCGAGGGTGACAAGTCAACTATAAAATCAATTTCTACGCGAGTGAAGGCGCGGGCCATAACTAGGAAGGCGTCTACGGTAGAGTTGGGTGATTTAATCAAATTAATCAGTATTATGTGTATTGTTTCAATTAATGACATCAAATTACGTGAAAAGCGATTTTATTGAGGCAGGAAATAACCAAGGTCATTTTTCTTTCGCTTCACTTAATTGTTGTTTTAATGAGCAATCAGCAATCATCAATTTATCTTAATTATGATCCTCGGGCAGTGGTGAGCAGTGGTGGCGAGTGGTAACGGCCCCGACTTACAAGTTGTAGGTCGCGGGTTCAAACCCAGCCAGGCGCATTACTTTTTGTAATTTATTTTATCCCCACTGCTCTCAAAACGGCGAAGGAAAACATCGTGAGTAAACCGGCATGTCCTAGAACCAAAAATTCGAAGACATGTGACATTTACCACCTCGCACTGCGCCCGCGTGATGGATTACGGCCCATTCCCTCTCCTAGAGTGGAGGCCTGAGTCCCAGCAGTGCCATGAATTCTTTATAATCATAATTCCGATGTGAAAAAGAGACGGAGCTATACAGGACGAAAGACACCGGAATTATTGTTATTGAAATTATTCTGTATAACATTAGATATTATTTTATGATTGGCCTTGGTCTATTGGCTGAAATGATAATATTCAAGAGCAGTGGTGGCCGAGTGGTAACGGCCCCGACTTACGAGTTGTAGGTCGCGGGTTCAAACCCAGCCAGGCGCATTACTTTTTGTAATTTATTTCATCACCACTGCTCTCAAAACGGTGAAGGAAAACATCGTAAGGAAACCGGCATGTCCTAGAACCAAAAATTCAAAGACATGTGACATCCACCAACCCGCACTGGGCCCGCGTGGTGGATTACGGCCCATTCCCTCTCCTAGAGACGAGGCCTGAGTCCCAACGGTGGGAACATTAAAAGGCCGACTATGCTATGCTATGATAATATTCAATGACAAGCCTTACCCCATTTGAGTAAACAGAAATTACTTTTTATTTCGCTTTTAGCGTAGCTATGTGGTATAGGTATTTGAATTTTGTCATTGTTGTCTTCTCAAAAAGAGAAAATCTGTGTTAAAGTAAAAACTTTGGATAAAAGAACGACTGAAGTATTTTTTTGACAAAGAACTTAGAAACCTAACAATAAGTACTCTGAAAAGTTTTTGGTACAAAAAAAAAATGGTTTGTTTGTTTTTCAGATGTGTTTGTTTTTGTTTGTTTTTTGTTTGTTTTTCTGATGTGATCATTCTGCAGAGATCGCATTAGAGACACAAAGCCATACAGCAGCTTAAAGAACACTACATCAATAGCGTGTTAATCAAATATCAGGCTATTGTATGCTTTGAGCTTTAATTTACATGTATATAATGTCGCTAAGACAGACCCCAGCAGGCCCAGCCAAGTTGGACCGTTTCGTGTCGAGTCTCACTCTACAATCGGTAACGCCTCGGCGCGTGAGCTACTAGAAAAATAATAAATTGGTAGCCATGTTGACGCGCCTGAGTCGATCACTCGTTCTACAAGAATTGTAACTTGGCTACCATTTATACCATAAATCTACAGGATGTAGCGATGAACATTGTAGAAACCATTACATTTCATTCTATCATTTTGAACGATGTGAACTTGGCTACGAATTTTCTATTCTATTGTCCTGACCACGTGACTTAACGTTGAGGTGATGTCATTCCCATACATTTGATTAGTTTTCTATTAGCGTTAACGATTTAACGATCAACTTGGCTAAGCCTGCAGGGGTCTAATTACTTTACGTTTAAGGAAAACCTCTTTTCGTTTTCATGAATAAATAAATAATAATAATATTAATAATCTATCTTAAGTCACGATAATCGTCTAGTTAATGGAAAATCTGTATTATCTAGCCTTCATTTTCATAATAATGAACATCTATCTAGTTCTAAATCCTTTATTATGCAGTTTGTAAAGTAATCTTCAGTTGAGAAGTCATTAATAGTTTATCAACATTGTGAAAACCAATCGGAAGTTATCTGGAAACTAACGAACGTTTTTAACGATGTAAGTTTTCCAGTCAAGTAAATATTAATTCATAGATATAAAATGGTTTAGATACTCAGATAAGGTTTTAACTTTTGAGTTAAAATAAGTTTTATAAAATACACAATTGATTTGTCTTAAGCAAACATGCAATTTCTCTTTGCATTACTCAGAGGTTGAAAATAACTCTTTTTAAGGTTTTTTTTTTTAAGGTTGGAAAATCATCTAATGACAAATCCCGCTCTTGGATGGAGCGAGAGATAGTGTCAGACTTTTACTGACTAAAACCCACTCCTGTTCTCTCTTTGCCTTCATCCCGGGGCCCCGGGCTTCGCTTTCACACTACCCGTGGCCCCAGTAGGCTTCGACCCTGCTGGGCCCCCACGATTCGCTGACATCACCCTGAGGCGCGCGTGGAACAATACGCGCCGTCGACGACTTGGGCTCGGTCCGGACAGTTACCGGACGGTCGGACGGCGAGCCACCCATTGCTCGCCGTCCGCAAGCCTGCGCCTACTCTTTTTAAGGTGGGAAATCATCACTCTAAAGCAGAGCGAGACGATGTCAGACTTTTGCTGAGTAAAACCACACCTATGTTCCTTCTTTGCCTTTGAGTTCCAGGACTCTGGGTTTCCCTTTCCGAAGTAAACTCATGGCCCCAGTAGGTTTCGACTCTGCTTGGCCCCTATGGTTTTGCTGACATCTCTTTGAACCGCGCCTGGAACATTACGTGCCGTTGACGACTCGGCGACTCGACGGCGAACTACCTATTTGCTCGTCATCTGCAAGCCCACGCCAAAGGTGGCTGGAAATCGGGGTCAGGGTCCCGGTGACTGGAGCGTGAGGAGGTCTGTTCCCTCACGCGTGCCGTCCGTTTCCTCGCTTCGTATCATAGTCTATATTAAAGCTGGCGCGAGAGATCGCACCACAAGGACACGGCTGTGCTCCACTTAAGCTGGGGACACCTCCACCGTGTGCTCCACTGTGTCCTCCGGGCGGTCCTCACAATGTGACTGGCCTGTTGGTCTAGTGGTTAGTGACCCTGACTGCTATGCCGGAGGTCGTGGGTTCGATTCCCACCCAGGACAAACGTTTGTGTGACGAGCACAATCAATTGTTCTGTGTCTGGGTGTAATTTATCTATAATATGTATGTATTTAGAAATATTTAAGTATGTTTTTCAGTTATCTAGTACTCATAACACAAGCTCTGCTTAGCTTGGGACTAGACGGCGTTGTGTGAAAGTTTTTAAATATTATTATAGTAGTGTGTATATAATGGTGACACCCGGGTATGCCTAAGGCTATTATAAAGTCCACTTCTGTACTTTTGTGATTAAAATGACGGTCTGTAAAAATACCTAAGTGACTTTAAATGCGATCATTGTTGATTCAACGATTAATATTAATAAAAAATATTAGCAAAGGCGTCGGCGGTGCGTGACCGCGGTTTTCGTGAAAAAGATTTTTTAATTTTCCGGTATAAGGCCGCCAAAACCTCATAATCCGGAAAGACAAGGGTGCTCCCTTTCCCTTTGTAGGTTTTGAGTTTTCAACAGTCACAAAGCAGAAAGAAACAGACAAATTCGCATTCAAGTTCTAAGTATGGATTAATTGTTTGGCATTTTTGAGTGTTTGAAAGGAGGTTAGGGTGGAAGGCAAAACGGAGGGTAAATTGGTCGGTTTTAAACAAAAGACGAGTTCATAACGCTTTGAAGAAAAAAGAACCGTCCACGTGTGAGTTGGACTTGCGCACGAAGTGTTCCGAACCATTATCTATTTATTTATTTATTTTATCATTTTTGTACACACATTATATTGGAAGAAGATACAGTAATAAAAACAAAATGTACAAAGGTACTGCTTATTTCAAAAAGAAATTACTTCCAGCAGACCTTTGAAAGGAGAGATAAAAAGAAATGTAGACAATACTGTGTAGAAATAACAAAAGAAGAGTTTGTGAAATCTTAAACTATTAAATACTTATATAACTATATATACCTTATACTATAAATAAACAAATAATATATGTATTTATACATATACATATATAATTATCACACTAGAGAGAACATTAGATCTATACAACATTAGTTATTTTAATTTCACCTGTCCCGATGTTTGTTGGTTGAAAAATCACGTTTTTTGAATGGGAGCGCCACTTAAATATTTATTTTATTGTGTTCCTAGTATTTGTTGTTGTAGCGACAACAGAAATACATCATCTGTGAAAATTTCAACTGTATAGCTATTACGGTTCATGAGAGCCTGGTGACAGACAGACAGACGTCTTAGCAAAGCTAGAACTACACTGCGCAGACGTGTGCCACACACGCCAATCTGGGCGCATCGGTCTCCATACATTTTATATAGAAACTAGACTTGTAGAGCTGCACTTGATCCGCACCATGCGACGTCGTTCTACGTATAAATCAGGCGTGTTACACGTGTGCGTCGGTCTAATGTAGTTCTAGCTTTATAGGGTCCCGATTTTTACCCTTTGGGTATGCAACCCTAAAAAGAACAAAAGGCTTGACAAAGATCTATCTAATGCCTACTCCGAATAAAACATCAACGCAAATGCTAGGCTACCTGTTACACAAAACGTAATCATCATTAATCGTATCAACTCCACGCGAACACGGAGATAACAAACCCCGTTGATTAATGGATTTCGCAGCTTGTTGCTTCCCGATCCTTTTCCCTCATCACTTTGCAAAGACAAAAGGGGCAAAAAAGGGCAATAATGGCCGGGAATCGAACGGAACCGAACGGAAACGTCACGGCGACGTAATGAAGTCAAATAGACGTCGACGTCAAGATGACGGCTAATCTTGTTAGAACGATTGTTAGCACTTAATTACACTGTTGTAAAGTCGGTTTTATTGGCTTTCAGATTGGCTTAGTTTAGTAAGGACTACTCTCCTCGGACGCGTAGCTTCATAAACGCGTATCCGTCAAAATATGCTTCGTGCCGTCGCCGCGCTTCACGCTGCTTTTTTTTTTAGAGTTTCATAGTTTTTTATGCAAGCTTCACGCAGGCGTACACCAAGCGTATAATGACGAATACGCGTCTATGAAGCTACGCGTCCGTGGAAAAGGCCTTGCTAAACCAATCAATTGTTGGTTCTATATCACATTTTGGCAACGAATATAAAATCTAAAAAAAAAAATACTATATTATTGTATTCTTGAAAGAGAAAATATTTTAAAAAGTTAAAGAAAACTTGCTTTAATCAAAGTTAATGACTATATTTGACACGACTTTGCAATAAGCTTTATCGTTTCTTTTTCATTTTGCAAAACAATTTTGAAAGCTACACATCAGTACAAAAAAAAAAAACAATGATTGCTCATAAAATTCAACGTTTAAAAGTTGTCCAATTTATTCGTTCATTTTCTTGGCTTTATTATCGAGCTCTCGAGTAAAGTTATTTCTGTCACTACATTCCCTGTATCATTATGTAGATAGTCTGGGCCCTAGATAATAATATAATTGGTGGTCCACAGTAGCAGTTTGAGTAAGCGTTTACGTTTACGGGCCAATTGTAGCGGCTAATTAGCGGTTACGTATTTGTAACACTGGTTACCGTTTATTTATTACGGTCTAGTAAAGCACTTACTTATATTGCTTTCATTTAAGTAATTTTTATTGATTTCGTGTATCTAATATAAATTTGTAATTTTTACGTAGGTATATTACTCAAGCGTTTTGTTCCAATATAATTTATCATTTATTCAGTTTGCAATTTATTCGTTAGGAATTAAGGGATATAATTATATTCAATTTTTTATTTTATTGTTACGGACGAAAGCTTTTTCACTGTTCATATTTATCTTTTTTTTTGAAACCCGGGCGTTTCTTCCGCACGAATCCGGTGCAGGAACCTCCCGAACTTACCATGTTCGGTGACGGCCTGCGTCATGTGGAAGGTGAGGACGCCGTTACGTCTTTCCAGCCACTCCTGAAAGAGGGGACTTAACGCCATAGTGCCCAGTTTTACTGGGTTGCGCCAGTCGCTGTCTCCATTCCACCATGAGATCCCGCCATGCCATGACTTGTCGCTTTAGCGAAGTATTGCCCAGTGTTGCATCTCCATGTGCAATTCGTGCATGCGTGTAAGGACTGTTGCCTCTAGATCCCATGGTGGTAAGCCAGCAAGGAGGCTCGCCGCTTTGCGGGAGACCGTGCCCCATTCGGATGACCATGACCACAAGCTTTCAACTTGGCCGCGATCATATTTATCTGTGACTATTTTAATTAAAACAAGGACACAATCCTAGACGTGCAATGCAGAAAAAATCTTATAAGTATCTGAGTAAGTACCAATTTGCAGAGCATCATCTTCCTGCCCTCATCCTTATTTTTAAGTATATTGTACAGTTGTACACACAACTTTTATCAAACAATAAAAATAGGACTGCTGATTTACAATGGTGAGCTTAACCCACAACTGGGTTGTCCCGTGTTATTTGGTGTCCATTTGAAGAGCGATCGCAGTAAAATAAAGCATTTAGATAAAGCGCTTGTTATAATAATAATCGGTTTGGAGACTGCAAAGGTATTTTTTTCTCCCGACTCCCGACGCCCAGGCCGTAAATATTGCTTTTTCTTTACGCTTGCCGCTTCCTCCTTCGCTCGTATTACTGTTTCGTAGACGATCGGCATGTCTCTAAAGGCTGTAGATATCAAAAACCAATAAAATTCATACAACCAAATATTTCTGTATCAAGGTGAGCGAAATCGTTATTACATTTCATATTCCCAATAACGTTTATCGCGTTCCAATGCAAATTCCATTGCTCGCTTCAAAGGTACACAATCATCGTTTTACTTACAGAATACGCAGTGGAAGGAAATATTGAAAACTGCTTTGAGGAGCTTTTAATAAACTCGAAATATCAACTTATAACGATTCTTTATTAAAAACTCGGATGTTTTCTTTTATGTTCGTTAACTTTGAAGACAGTGGAATGAAGCTGTATTATTTCCTGTTAGGATTGTTTGGTTTATGAATATTATTTACGGTTTATTTTTTTGTACAGCCTACGGCTTTGCATGAGAAGATTAGACCAATATTCCCAAATCAATATTTTAGATTAGAAGTAGGGTAAATAGAGGATTTATTGTTAATCATTATGTGGACATGGAATAAGTGGATTACTTTTTACTTTTCCGTAATTTTAACATGATGTCTGGCAGTATTGAGTATTTGATGCGGCCTACCTAAATGTCTTTTCTTTGGTATTGTTCGTCAAGTCGTTGAGCTCCTTAGTAGTCTTGAATTTGAGCTACGCGAATACTGACAAATGCTTGCACTGAAATGATCACCACTCAAATCTGTGTAGTTCTTTCTTCAAAAGACCATCTGAGACACTAATCTGCATGGTTCTATAAGATTTGACCATTACATGTTTACTGTATGAGTATACTGAGTTTGTTTCGGTGTTTTTTCTTATTTTAAACTGACGAAAAAAAAATATTTACATGTAAAAGTTTAAAACCTGTTTGTAAAATAAATATCATTTATCCACTATTGTATTTTCGATCATTATTGTAGCAATATTTAAATATGACATTACTTAGAACAAAGTGTATAAAAAAACAATTCCTAAAGCTATAGTATCGAAACAGATAGTTTACGTTAAACGTTAAACAGATACGTTGGTTAAGTTTAGTTAGTAAATAAAGACCCGTTTATTTTCAGACAGTAAAAAACAATAGCTATGGAAGCGAACTAAAAATAGATAAAAGTGGAGCACAAAATATTATTTTTCACGCTATACGAACGATAGAGCATTGAATTACAATTTTTTTTTTCTATAAAAGTCAGAAAAATCATAAAATTGTATAATAAAAAAAAATTAAATTAAGAAAAATTGTTGATGAAATGACTAAGTGTTTTCAAATCAAGCTAACGGTCAGTCTAAGGATCGCATTAAAGTCGTCATAATTGGAAACTAAATTGACTAAATTTTTTACGATAGAAATTTTTTTTTTTTTGGATTTTAATGACCTGGTCACTTGGACCTTTCAGTCAAGTCTTATTTTAAAGTAAATAATCATGAATTAGTTTTTTTTTTTGCTGGCTTGACTTCATGACTTTTGGCTAAATTGTACTTTTAATGTTGCCATTAATATAAATGTAAATCAAGAAACATAATGTGCTCTGCTATAATTATTTATTGATAAATAAATACTTATGAAAAATATTTCCGCATTAGCTAATAAACATAAAAATAACAGTTTGTGCCTATAGTATAGTGGTTATAATGACACATGACATCGTAGTGCATTGCGAATATAATTATAGCAACATCACTAGCAAAAAGCATGCCATTAAGACATTTCAACTGCCATTCAGCTTAAGGACATAAAGAAAAAAAAATTATGACATGCATGGCATTATGACATGACATCTTGTCGTTTGTTCAAAAATGCGTTTATTAATTTTTAAAATTCATAAGGAGGTACGTGGGTAATATAGACATACTATACGTAATCTCATCAACTTTAAACTGGAATATATTTGATACGGGGATTCAATCTAATACTCGTAGTAATGTCTAAGACAAAATTGTTTGGAAATTTAATCACTTTTGTATATTTTTCATCACTTGACGCAAAAAAAACCAGCAAAATTTTGTTCTACAATCTGTCTGTGTCTGTGAATTTTGTTGAGAATGATGTCTATCCTAAGAGTATTGTGTTGCCCAGTAACTGGGTTGTGGAGATCTGAAAGGCAGTCGCTCCATGTAAGACACGGGTATTCACCCGCATCTGGATATGCTGGAAGCTAGTTGGGAAAGAGACTAGGGAGTTGATGAAAAGAATGATGGTGAAAGAAACCCTAAATAAAAATGCTATGTAAGACGTCCTACAGATAGGCAAGCCTTGCGACAATATACTTTTGATAGAAATTGCTTTTTTTTTGTGTTTTTCTGTATAAAGAAAGGTCAACTTATCACGTTGCACTTGTCTAATGCTTAAAATGATAACGCATCGTGTTTTCAATTCAGGGACTCCAGTATTTTTATAGTATACTCAGAACTCCTTTCTAGGAGAGGGAAAATGCCGTAAACCTCCATTCGGGCGTAGTGTGGATTGGTGGATGCCAAACTAAAAGAATTTGTTGAATTAAACCATTTACAGGCATTTTTGAATTGGCAAGGTCGATCGGTCCTAAGCGTAGTATCTCTATGTAGAAGAACGTGTATGAAACTTCATGGATACTGTTTGAAATAAGAAAATAAAATTACAAAATTATGTCAAATTTCTTCGATTTTCTCTCTATTTTTTCCTTCACCGTTTTGAGATATTGTGACGAAATAAATTAATGTAAGTACCACTGCTCAACTACTCCAGTATTTACGAGTGTTTAATTATTCTGTGTGATGAATAAGTAATTGCTTATTTACAAAACGTTTGGCCTCTGTCTGTTTTAAACGAAACAAATTATGTACATATTTACGTTTTTGCGATAAACTTTATGTCGCTACGTAAAAGAGAATTCAGAATATTCATTATACATATTTGAATCATTTACTTTTCAACTTCAGAGCTGTAATTCTGAATTTACACAAAATTACATACTTGTACTTATATTTTAACTAGATTTCATGTTATTCAAATAAGTTAGAGTGAACAGGTTACTTCTAGGTAAGCGCGCTCCATCGTCGACCGCATCGTCGCTTTCCATCAGGTGAGATAGCGGCCAAGCGCGAACCAATCAAAAACAAAAAAAAAGTTATTATGAATAATATAATTTCATGTTATTCATAGAACTTATGAAAGTTGTAAAAAAATGTGTGCTGTGTGGATATATGTAGTACATTTGGAATTCTAGCGGTACACTGGCCTGATGCTGCATAAACGAACGTACGTGGTCAACCACCTTTTTTTAAGGTGGGAAATCATCCAATGATTTCACCCGCTCTAGGGGAATGCGGGATTTCATGTCAGACTTTCCACAAACCACATCTATGTACCTTATTTACTTTTAATGCGGTTTTTTTTTATGTCTACCACTCCATTGCGTACAAGATGTTGGAAAGTAGCAGACGATCAGTAAATAATGTAGCTGATAATTTGTGATCCATTGGTCAATGAAGAAATATATTAAACTCGCGGTACCGACAGACGTTATTCTGTCATTTTTTTCTGACGATGTGCCAGCCATTTGAGATTGATTGCAGCGCCACCTACTGGGTCCAATTTTATTTTTAAAACAGCATCATCATCTTCAGGAACCCACTCAAATATACACACAAAATTTCATCCAAATTGGTCAAGTCGTTTAGGGAGAGTTAGATGACAAACATACGTACAGGAGAATTATATATATATAAAATATAATATATTTTAATAATGGACTGAAAATTATAAATTGCACTCTTTGACCACGATGTTCAAGGCTACTGCAGACAGGCGCGGCGCGACAGTGCAAAAACGATATTGGTGGTTTTGTAGATTTTGTGTCTGTAGTAGAATTCAGAACTAGATACTTATTTTTATAAAATCACTTAACGTAGTGATGGTGGCTTAAAAAAAAGAAAGAAAGAAAAAAATGAAAGAAAACGTATAAAGTTCTATTTTCTTTTTTAATTATGGAGAGGCTCACGTATGACCCCTATCTCACCTGATGGTAAGCGATGATGTGGCCGACGATAGAGCACGCTTGCCTAGAAGTAACATTTTCACTCTTGACTTATAGACTCCTAGGCTGTATAGCTATCAGGAAACACAATAAAAGTATTCCCTAGTTTTTTCACTCAAGATTCCATAAAACTATTTTGCAATTGGACACTTGAATCAAGTTGGACGATTTCATTGTATTTCATGGAACTTGAAATGTATGCCGAAATTTTGAGTGAACGCTCTTAAGATTTGTTTTAAAGTAAGTACGTAATTTATGTTTTGCGATTTTCCTCAATTAGTTGATTACTTTCAAAATATTGCAGGAGAGGGTAGGTACTTAAATTGTTTTTTGTTTGATCTTATAGCTTAAAGGTAATGGCAAGTACCTCTGAATTATGAATTCAGTCTTTATTAATCGTACAAGCTTCGTTGCTTAGGTTTGGAGTAAGTAGTGTCTCTTTCGGTATATAAGTATGCCTATATAACCCTTAGAATAGAATAGAATAGAATAGGATAGGGTAGAATAGAATAGAATAGAAAAGAATAGGATAGGATAGGATAGGAAAGGATAGGATAGGATAGGATAGGATAGACTACCCTTGTAACCTAAGTTAGCAGCATTATTTAAACTGAATGGAAATACATAATCTTTATCCACTAACTTATAGCAGTGAATCAATCAATGAGACTTTTATCCTGAACTTTAAAGTCTTTATCATTATAATATATTACTGTCTAAGATATTATAATATTTTATAGAACCTCTCTTAGTTTAATGTACCTGTTGGCAGTCTCCTCTGACATCTTTTATTATCTTCTGTCACTACACATAGTAATGCGGATATTTAAATAATAACAGTATTGTTCAACAAAACAAACAGCCCAAAAGCACTTACTCATTATTTCATAAACGAATGGGTTTACCACTCGCCAATTATCGCCCCACCCAAAAACAAGGCCCTCACCACAAAACGAGAAACGCAAAACCGATTTCACAAAATTCAATAAACAAATCCCCATAACTAGAGTACAATGGTTCGATCCTCGCTGTTGTTCGTCCGTAAGCGATAATTGATCCAATTTGGGGATAAAAGCCATCCACAGGGGCCCCTACGCTTTCAAAGTAGTCACACTATATTTATTGGTAAAAGTATTTAAGCTATAAAGGTCTTCGCAGACAGGCGTGACGCGAAAATGCGATATCGCTGCGACAACTAGTAATTTTATTTTATAAATTCGTTTATTTACTTCATGAGCAATTATTTGGTAATGGTAGTAACGATCCTGACTTTCAAGTTGGTGGTTCTACTTTTTATAATTAATTTCATCACCATTGGTCTTAAAACTGTGAAGGATGACATCAATATTAAAGACATATGACATTCACTACCTTGCACTGGCTATCATATCAACGCTCAGTCACGTGGTCAGAACAAAGGAATAGGAGGCTTGGCCTACTCGAGGAGATCAACGAAAAGAGAATCGAAACGAAACGGTTGTAACCTGGCTAGGGGGCAGTGGTCCTTGTGGCAAGCAATTCCAGTAGTGGGTGTCTTACAAGGCTGATTATTCTTATGCCTGATAATGTTACACTTTAGAACAAACAATTGAGTAAATTTTGATATAACAATATTGCTTTAAAGACACGGATATCTATGTTTAAAGATATATCAATTTCTGTGAAGAAGCGTTGTCGCATTGTCTCATCGCATCTGACTGCCGGAGCCTTCAAGATAAAGATAAGTTGGGCAAGATTCTGTTTTAGGGGCATTATTGTCCATGGCATTATTTTAGGAACCCCTGTTGAGGTGAGAGTGTGTCACGTTGGGAAAAAGCGTTCGGTAATTTGAAATTTTAGCAAAACAATTTTCATTATTATGGCGCGCGAAATGTCTTGATCCCAACAAATATGTGTTTTTTACAAAAATTACAATTGTTACTTATATTTAAGAATTAAAAAGGAAAAAATTCCCTGTGCTATTGAACTCCTTCATATCACCGTCATCTGAGCTCGCTGGAAATGTGTCCAAAACTGGCTGCATACTGAATTGTTACTTGCAATTTTCTTGCTAAATTAATTAATTAATTTATTTATTGACACACCAACGACTTATTCAGTAATTGTTTACAGTAGATGTTATGACATTTTTATATTGTGCGGTGAATTCGTCACTTAAAGGCGTGCACAGCACTTAACGGTAATCAATGATCGGAAGTTAAAAAAAAAGATGACAAAATAAAATAGTACTAGTTATTGAATTAGGAACAATAAAAATTATGAACATTAATTAAACTGGAATACAAAATCAAATATAAATTAGAACTTAAAATAACAAATAAATTAGGACACATTACATTACATAATTAGTATTTCATGATAACTTTCATTATATCATTGCGATAATTTTACGCTTTGTTTCTGAAATATTGTGAAACTGAAGTCAAATGTGTCAAATTTTTGGCTACTGTTATTATAGATTATGTACCTTTCCGAAAACCAAGTGTATCTCGATAAGAAGTTCATTCACTCTCCATTTTCTTTTATGAATTATAAGTCCTTCTTTAGCGATGATTTTCCTAATGTGCTCTGACGTCGTCAGATGTCCGAGCTTCTTGCGTAGAGCCCTGGGGAAATCATGACAAGCTAGGATTTAGACTCTGTTTTTAATATGCTGTCTTAGTGTATTTCAGTTGAGATATTAAATATTATCCATATATATTATTATCTATCTGTTCTCATATTATAGAGAGGAAAGTTTTCTATTTTGGTTTGTAATAAATATACTCGAAAACTACTTGACCCATTTTAAAATCTTTTCACCAATAAAGTAGCACTTTATTGGTGAAAAGACTGAGTAACATTGGCATATATTTTCTACTTTTACGCAGGCGAAGCTGCGGGTAATAGCTAGTATATTATAAAAGGCTGTACCTACCTTTTTTTCTTAACCTTAGAGATCAAACCGTGCGCTTGTAAACATAGTGACAAAAAAGGCGATATGCGTAAAAAAACATTTTTAGTTATTAAATTATCAAAAAAATGCTGGTAACTTTATTTACTTTACTAAATAATAGTAATTTATTTCAAGTACCCATTGACTCTAAATTGAAAAAATAATCAAAACTTAGTCACAATTTGTGAAATTAAATACAACTGAAATCATTCATGTACAAACAATGTAATTAATTAATTTTATCCCGTCTATTTATAATCCAGTTCCATTCAACGATTTTCAAACGACACAATAATAACGTTATGCGACACACACTAACATAAAAGTAGAATATCATAAATTTATAGGTACTATGCGTAAATAGGTTAAATGGCTAAAAATAAAGCATTTCCATAACACCGAGCTACGATGAAAGCCTCCATGAGCAACAAGAATTAACTCCACATGAATTGGCTCAATGAATACACGCGGGCTATACACTCGGGCTATGTTTAGCTCCATAGGGCCAAGTAGGGTCACCATCGTTTATACACGAAGTGAGACAATTTCTGTAATTTCTCGTCAAACCCGTTTATTTAGGGTTATGTTTGTATCCGATGATTGGATAGATGTTTCTGAATTTCCCGATGTTTACGTATTAGTGTCATGTAAATAGCTGTTTTATCTAATATTGGGTGTCAATTAAATGTTTTTTTTTGGTGTGTAGCTACATCTATGAGGTCAAAAAGGAACTACAATCCAAAATCCTACATCGCGGTATTTAGAGTTCTCCGCGCGATTAGAACATATATTAGAGCATAGCATAAGCTTAATCAGCCTTTTAATGTTCCCGCTGCTGGGACTAAGGCCTCCACTTTCTAGGAGAGGGAATGGGCCGTAATTCCCCACGCGGTTTAACCACGCGGGCCCAGTGCGGATTGGTGAATGTCACATGTCTTCGAATTTTTGGTTCTAGGACATGCCGGTTTCCTCACGATGTTTTCCTTCACCGTTTTGAGAGCAGTGGTGATGAAATAAATTACACAAAGTAATGCACCTGGCTGTGTTTGAACCCGCGACCTATAACTCGTAAGTCGAGGCCCTTACCATTCGGCCACCACTGCTCTCACTGAACATATATATAATTGCCCGAAATTATCTATCGGGCAATTACCTGGACCAGATATAACACCCGACTGGTCGAAGGATCTTACTGTTTCAAAGAAGCTTTGCAGGACTTTACGTCTTGTTCCACATACTTCTATAGAAATATAAAAGGGAAAATATGAAGTAAATTACCTTGATATCGTTTATTTATATTTTCAGGTTAATTTTCGGTTTTGTAGTGCTTCGACAATGTTTGCTGAGGTGCGGACGGATGATTTTTTCGCAATCATAAGGAAGCGGAGCGCTTCACTATTAAGTCGCCTACGAAGCAGCTCGAACAGTCTCCTGAGAGTGTTGTCCGAGCGGTGGGACTTGTCCCTGATACAGAGGTGGATGCAGTTTCATGTTAGCGGCTCCCCTCGTATAATTTGACTTTGTGACATTGTGTGTGTGAAATTTATTGTAACTATTTTATTTGTATTTTATTTTGATTAGAATCTAATTTTATGTGTATAATGACATCTCATGTATGTGTATGTGTATTTGATTTGATTATTTTAATGTTTTATTTGATTTTAATTTTGTGAGTAATGTACGGACTATGTCTGAAAATAAAATGATTATTATTATATTATTAAATATCTCATCATTAATTATTTTTATTAATGATAGACTAGATATAGTGGTTTATCAAACAGTTAAATACTGATAACTTTAGTCACGCATAACGACCAAAGCCGAACAGCTTATGGCTGAGCTAAAATAGTCATCAGGGGCCGGTATTTAAGGTTAAGTTTCGCTTGCCGAGGTCGGTCTGTGGATTGGTGACCATCTTGACATATCAAGATTCCTCCATGCCTCGAAAATCACATGAAGCCGTTGGTCTCGGCTGTAATGAGTCAATTTAAAAAAAAAAGAAAGAATGTTTCTTTCTCAATGATTACATTAAAAAGAAAAGGTATTTGACAATTATTTATCACCAAATGTTTATAACATCGGCTTAAAAACAGGCATAAATATCAGAGTAGAAAATAATAAAGTTAAAATTCAAGCGATATTGCAGGCAAAAATTTAGTAGACAATAAACGTCGCTGTCATCTTTGATGTTTTGACTTTGACGTTCACAATTTAATCAGTTTACACGGGATCAGCCGAAATTGGTAAACATTGCACGTTGCTGATAGTCAAAGTTGTTTTACGACGAACACTGACATCGATTTGTTTCCAACCAGTTTGGCGACGAGTTTAAAGTCAACAACATTTTTTTGTTTTGTGTTTGTGTAGATATTTATCGTGTACGCCTAAAAAGGTTTGTTTAAAGATAACATTATAATATGGTTTAAAGGCCGAAACTGCATTAAGTGGATGACCGCAATGGGCACCCGCGTAACAAAGCGCGGAAACCGCTAGTTCAGCTTTCACGATGTGCTTGTAGTTGTGTTGATGGAGAACTTAATATTTATTACGTAGCAAAAACTGGGCGCGGGGTCCAAATCCCCGCGATGGATGCCCGCGCGGGTCCCCGCAACGGAGCACTTTTGTATGGAACCGCGCGGGCGTCTGCTATACGCTGATTTGGCCCTTAATAGTGCTAGAGATTAGATTGTGTGGTGTTACCGAAACCTGTTTTAAGGTGCCATTCGAATCTTGGCTGCAGGCTGTGGATGCAGGTAGCACAGGCATGACACACAGCCGTTGCCTGTATCCGCAGCCGGGAGTGATTCTGAGGTTGGCTGCACGTGCTGCTAGTCGCAAATCTATTATTCAATCCAATATGAGCGCTATCGGCTCCGAATAGCGATTATTACGATACAGGGCGCCGACCCTAGAGGGGCGCAGAAATGATAAAGCCAGGGCCATTGACTCATATGGATTAAACCAGGGCCATTGACTCATATGGATTAAACCAGGGCCAAGTTTTCTATTAAGTTACGTATTGAGTAGTATATACATATACAGTATTGATCATATAACCTAATATGGGTGTAAATGCGTAGATGCTCGGAGCCTTCAGCACCCACAAGAGGTAAATAGTGGGTGTCGAGCACCCATGACTATAGTTATGACGTAATTAGTTGTGACCACTTGTTGTACTGTAGAGCCTGCCGCCCAGTAACTTATTATCTATAACAACAAAATTAAATTTATCGTAGGTGAACTAGGCAGCGTAGGTAGATAGTTTCAAGTCCGCTTCTTTCGCTCTTGCATCCTAGTTCATTAAATAAAAAACTTTTTCCATGTAGTGCTGTTATAGAAGCTCGCGCTGGGCGTATAAAAGAATAGATTAGTTACGGTATTGTCAGTAGTGGACATCTTTCTTTTGTAGTAAGGTTTTGAATACTCGTAGTTAGTTAATATTTAAGTCAACGGATATATATTTTTTTATTATTTCTTAGTAAGAGTAATATTTGCGTTTTATATTTTTTTTCAGCGTAATTTATATTGTATGAAATGTCTCATTTAACGCAATAATTATAGTCACTCTTCACAAGAGAAGATCCCTTACCGTTTTTAGCGCAGTGCTGTCCCCAAGTGATCGAGAATGGAATCAATAACAAGGACTAATAGCTTTTATCCTATTAGGTTTACGATTGTTTATAATATCGGTTTTTTGTTCTATTTTCAAGTTGGTAATCGGGGCTCTTTTTTTGAAGTGATAAATTACCAAATAACGCTTTCCACTCTGGGTGAGGCGAGAGGGAGTGCCAGACTTTTATTGTATTTCTTCAGTTGCCCTTTGCGTTCTAGGGTCACGGTACCACTATTCAAAACTCCTGTAACCCTGGCAGAAGAACTACTTTACCTAAAGTAATAAAATCTCGAAGTTTCCATATGTGATCGGATCAGAAATGAAAATATCCGCAGGAGAACCAAAGTTACCGATATAGTCCGAAGAATCGCCGTGTGGCAGTGAGCAGGGCACATTGCTCGCAGAACAGATGGTCGATGGGGCCGAAAGGTTCTGGACCAAAATATGGACCGATGGCCTAGTGTGGGTTCGGAAGGATCCGGTGGATGCGTGACGCACAGGACCGGTCGTTATGGCGACACTAAGGAAGGTCTTTGTCCAACAGTGGACGTTTATCAGCTAAAATGATAATGATATGAATGAGCGTCAGAATGTCGGCCTTGATTTGTTTATAACCAATGTTAAAAAAGTAAAGAAAACTCTAGCCGATCGCTTTTTTGTTATAAATTTAATACTGATTTGTAATTTTTCATCGTTTTTTTGTATGTTATTAGCGCTCACGCATTAACTCTATGCTGTTGTTGTCTTAGTTTTAGTTACTCACATTAGTATAAGTGAAAACTTGTAAATGACCGTTTTTTACCTATTTTAAATTTTTTATGTATCAAGTAGCTGTAAGTTTTTCTAATAGTAATAAAATAAAATAAGACACGGACAGTGATTTATGGAATCCAAGGATTTTTTTATCCTTTTCCACATGCATAATTACGTCACTCGTACGGAAATGTCATTCCTATATATAGAAAATTTCATTACTGTGTCAACACTTGTGGTAAAGGTCACCATGCAATCAAATTGTAGATAAGTAAAATAGTATATGCGACAAGAAATGGTATCTTGTCAAAGGTCAAAACATTTACCCTTTAATTTGGAGGTACGAGTTCGATCCCGTCACGAATTGACTGAATTTTCCCAATAAAATGCATGAAAGGAAAAATTTAAGGCACTTACGGTGGAATTTCGTTTCTATGGCTTTGAAAATGATTTTCAAGGCTCGTACAGACAAATACGACACGACAATGCAGCAAAGAGTTTTTACAGAAATTGTTCCGACATTATATATTATGTACCTACTACATGTAGTACGTATTCGGTACTGGTGATAGAATTTTGATTTCCTGGAGTGTGAATTCTTTTTTTTTTTACTTATGACAAATCCCGCTCTTGGGCGGAGCGAGAGATAGTGTTAGACTTTTACTGACTAAAAACCCACTCCTGTTCCTTCTTTGCCTTCGTCCCAGGGCCTCGGGTTTCACTTTCGCACTACCCGTGGCCCCAGTAGGCTTCGACCCTGCTGGGCCCCTACGATTTCCTGACATCTCACTGAAGCGCGCGTGGAACAATACGCGCCGTCGACGACTTGGGCTCCTTGCCACTCTAGCTTCTGTCGGGCTAGGTCGGTGTTTCTATAATAGTTTTGTCTTTTCGTTATTTAACACCGACTTCCAAATTTAAAGTTATCACTTTTCAGTGTTTTTTTTTTTACTTAAGTCGGTTTTTTTTTTTAAAAAAGGTCTTTATTTTACATTTTTTAGTTATGGTACCACCACTAAAAAGTACCCCTCAGCGAAACTTACCTTATAGGCAGAGTGCATCTTTTACAACTTTAGACAATTCTAATAATCCCAAACACGGTCAGATTACATCAATTTATTACAGAGTTCCGGTGCCAATTTCAGGCTTCATCATCAAATCAGTTCGATATATTCCCCCTCTTCTTTCAGTCAGTCATCGACTAAATGCTTAGTAGGAATGCCTTTCGACGTAAAGTTATTAGTGCACTGAACAACTTCTAAATTTTTTTTTTTTTTTTCTTCTTTCTGATGTCTGACTAATTTGTAACTGCGTATATAGAGTGTTTTCAAAAATAATACCTAGCTTGCCTGTTAGTCCTCATCATAGCGTACCTCTATGTTAATATGTGGAAAATGTTGTGGTTATTACATTGATTTTGTTATGTATACGTTTTATTACTAATAAGTGTAATATATATTGTAATATCGTTTTTTTTCCCTAATAAAATAAAATAAAATAAAATAAAATAAACGTATAAACAAAGCAATTTTACTTGTTACGACGGTTCTGCTGTGATCCTATGAGGAGTTCTGTTCCATATCGTCGAAGTTCATGATCAGATCATAACAATATTTCTATGGGACCAACTGGGAAGCATAACATTTAAATAAAAAAAAATATTTCAAAATCAGTCCATAATTGACCGAGAAATCGGTGAAGACACATAAAAAAAAAAAATACATTCAGCCGAACATAGAACCTCCACCTTTTTGAAGTCGATTAAAAAAGGCAAGACTGTGGTAGGTGTGAACAATAAATAAATAACAGATATTTGAAATAGAATGTAGTGTCGTTAAATTAAGTTGCATAAAATAATAACTCAGAAACCGGCCCAAAATCACAATTGTTTGATTTAGGACAGAGGTAGATACATTATTTAACATTAAATCAGGCATTATCTTATCTATTTCATCTTCTTTCCTTTTTAAAAGTAATCTTACTCATTTAGAACGATCTGATTTGAATGCAAAATAGCTCCTAATTAAAAAGGTACTTCATTGGAACTTTACATTAATTGGAACTTCATTAGGCGTGTATAAAGTTGATGACTAGCAGGAAACATTATTAATTTTCTCTTTGGGTAGGAGTTTGTTTATTATTCATAAGACAGTTTTCACTCAGAAAGGTTTCTTTAAAAGGCTTAATATTATGGTTTGTTAATGATGATATGAATAACTTAACAACACTATCACACTAATAAAAAAAAAGGTAAAATGTTGTATGTATGTCTTTGTTGTTACGATCGTATCGTTCGCGCCGAACGCCTCGAGTAGGCCACGCCTCCGATTCCTTTATTCTGACGTCATCTCAACGCTCAGTCACGTGGTCAGAACAAAGGAATAGGAGGCGTGGCCTACTCGAGGCGTTCGGCGCGAACGAAATGATTGTAACTTGGCTAGGTTAGCTTTCTGCTTCTTTTTCTTCCTGCCCTTGCCCCATATATTTTTTTTTTTTATTAATTTATAGACTCGCGTTTGACCACTATCTCACCTGATGGTAAGCGATGATGTGGGCGAAGAAATATTACTTGGGGTTGGTGCAACAAGTTTTTTTCTTGGTAGCAGGTTAGCTTATAATCCTAAATCTATTAATATATATATATATATAAATACATTCAGCCGAACATAGAATCTCCTCCTTTTTGAAGTCGGTTAAATAGCGAAATCACGAAATCTCAGAAACTATAACACCTACAAACTTAAAATTTGGCAGATAGGTTCCTTATAGGGTGTAGACATCCGCTAAGAACGGATTTTACGAAATTCCACCCCTTAGTGGGTAAAATGGGTTGGAAGTTTGTATGGAGGAATCGACTTTTACGCTGGCGAAACCGCTGGCAGAAGCTAGTTAACATATACTTAGGCTAAAGACGAGTAATAAATAGGTAGTTCGCTATCCGGGGAGGATTAAACCCAAGTTGACGCACGTAGTCGATGGCGTTGTGTTCAAGGCAACTCAAGGAGATGTCAGCAAAATGGACGGGGCCCACAAGGGACGATTCCAGCTAGGACTGCGCGATTGCTTGAAAAAGTTACCATAGCTTTGAATTGCAAAGAGTAACACTGAAGGAACACAGGTGGGTTTAAGTAGTTAGTAAAACTTCACACACTTCCGCTCGCGGAGTTAGTTGATGAGTTTCCACCTCAAATGAAAAAGCCTATAATTTTTTATGGGGGATGCACTAATTCCAAGCGGACAGAGCCGCAAGCCGCCGCTAGTGTGGAATAATTATCTTCTATCTTTAGATTATAAGCTCTTGGACTCAAAACTTTGTAGTTGTTGAATTTGTTCATAATTATTGTGTAGGCCGTTGTTATAAGTAATTAACACAAATACAAAGTTCTGGGACAAAGTTCTTCTTAGTCGTGAACTCTTTTTTTTTTAAGGTTACCACAAACTTTAATAACAATTTTCTTCATATTGATATGTTTGCTCTTTTTTCCCATAAATTCAAATATAATCTATTGAGAACTCTAGGTCAGTAAGTAGTCATTTTAGTTACTTCAACATCAATTATTATATATAATACTATTATTTTTTAGAATTTTCTCAATTTCCTTTTTTTATACATCCATCTAAAAAAGTTCAATCATTTTATTATCCATAAAAGCGGCTTAAAGTAATGTTTAATTATCTTTATTTATTAATTGTTGTAGTAGTGTAGGTTTTAGTTTTAAATCGCATGTTTTGCAAATATATATATATATATGCTATTGTGTATTTCGTGGAAAACGTTGTTGGTTACAGGTTTAACCATATTATTTTGTATTTAATTTTTCTATAATTTGTAATATCACTGTTTGTTTTCCCATAACAAATAAATAAATTAAGGTAGGAAATCATCCATGACATCTCCCGCCCTTGGGCGGGGAAGGAGGGCGTGTCAGACTTTTATTGACTAAAACCCACTCCTGCTCCTTCTTTGCCCTCGTTCCAGGGCCCCAGGGTTCTCTTTCGCATCACCCATGGCCCCAGTAGGTTTCGACCCTGCTGGGCCCCTACGTTGCCGACATCTTGAGGCGCGCGTGGAACACTACGCGCCGTCGACGACTTGGGCTCGATCTAGAGAGTTACCGGATGGTCGGACTGTGAGCTACCCATTGCTCACCGTCCGCAAGCAAGCAGCAAGTCGTGCACTCTAGACAGAGTGATCGTGGTATAAAGATACTTGAATTTATTTAAACATGAATAAGTAGGTATGTAAATTTTCTTGAATCTAATTACTAGCTTTAGTTTCTTTGACGTTGAACTAAACATAAATCGTTTCACGTTGAAAGCACTTCAAGCTCGCGTGGATGAAATGCTACATTTATTTTAAATAAGTTTAACCTTACATTAAACTGCGAGTGTACCTACAGAATCTCGAAAGTAAGGGTCAGTTCACACCGAGATGCGACGTGACGCGACGTATATCTTTTCGTGTAGTAAATAATGTTTTGAGTCGCTATTTGCGCAACGTCGCCTCGCGTCGCTTCTCGGTGTGAACTGACCCTAAAACGGTTGGCGCAGTGATTGTGCGATCGGGTGCTGCGCTGAGTGACGCAGGTTCGATTTAAGGCCATACAAAATATTTGTATGGCCTAAAGACAGGTGTTCCGACTCAGGATATCTAGTATTTGTGAGTATAGATGTTTGTGAATTCACCCAGGAAACAGGAGTTACTCCTGGAATGGCTAGTTTTTTTTTAAGAAATAACAATTACTTAATTAATAGAAAAAATCAAAATGCGAATCTTTTACTAACCTTGGTACACAAAATATGTACCAATTTCGATGCATTTAGAAATATAAACGTATGTTTATCAGTTATCTAGTACCTACTCATAGCACAAGCTCTGTTCAGTTTGAGACTAGAAAAGTTGTGCAATATTATTACTATATTTCTTTATTCTTTGTAAACACATATAAATTACATTTTTAAATATTTTTTTTTAAACAAAATCATACAAAAAAAAAAACATTTAAAAATATAAAAAATAGTACCCCACCGGTATCGGGAATAGGGTCCAAGCTACCGGCGGTCAGGGCTCCAGAGAAAGGAACCTCCTAACAATGCGAGCCGTGTCCAGGAGTACCGCTTTCTGAATCAAGCCCTTGATTCAGCCGCCTAACGCGAGCCTCCTAAGGTGTTGGTCGAGGCTCTTGGCTATTAAGCCATTGCCCGACACGACTATCGGCACAATGATCGCTGAGTCCACATCCCACATGTCGACAACCTCGCGAGCCAAGTCAATATACTTGATTTGTTTATCTTTCTCGGCTTTCACGAGGTTCTCGTCATGCGGGACGGATATGTCAACAATCATTGCACGCCTCTCGCTTCGGTCCACCACCACTATATCAGGCTTATTGGCTACAATAGTCCTGTCAGTGATGATGGACCGATCCCAGTACAAAGTGATATGACCATTATCAAGAACTGGGTCGGGCTCATACCTGTAGTACGGCACTATATTATTATTATTTATATTATTATTTCCCTTATTTTAACTTATCTGCGGCAAACTTCGACATAGAATAGAATAGAATAATTAATAGACATTATTGTACACCAAAAAAGCAACACAACTTATACATAAATATGTTGTTTATGTCTAAGTTGTGTTACAAGACACAAAGTCCCCCATTATTGTACTAAAAAAAAAATCCAATAACGGTACCACAATACACTTCTGTATTGTTACGAGAGTGCCATGCCAGTAAAATACGTGATAATTCACTCTGATCATATCTGACGCCCCGCTGACTTCTATTTGTATGGCGAAACGAGACGCCGCATTTGTATATAAATTTCTTTATTATACAACTTTATTCAATTAATGTGGACACGTCAGGACATAAGTATTCGGATGACATAGCTACGAGTATATGAGTTTTTAGGGTTAAGTTCCTCAAAAGGAAAAAACGGAACCCTTTTAGGATCACTTTATTGTCCGTCCGTCTGTCTGTATGTCAAGACCCTTTATCTCGGGATCTTATACTCAGGTTTGCGGTCCCTTGAGGCTGCAAAAAAGAACAAACTTCTAAGTTAACGAAAACAAAAAGATACGGCCGTTTATGTCACAAAAAACCTGTATTTCGACATTCTCAAGGGAATCAAAATTCATAGGGTACTTCGCGTTGACCTAGAATCCTGAAATTTGGTATGAAGCAAGGTCTTATAGCACAAATATAGGAATAAATCTGAAAACTGTAAATTTGTAGTTACGTCACAAATAAAAAAAAAATTGCGATTCGGAAAAATCTTCGTAACTGAATTCGAGAATTGAACTGTTTTCATAGGTAAGGTTGTACGGAACCCTCAGTGCGCGAGTCCCACTCGAACTTGCCCGGTTTCTTTTTTTGTTTTGTGGACCGTGCATGGAAATATGAACATTAATATAATGTTAATCGAGATGAAGACATCTTTCTTTCGGTCCATGATTATTTTTCACTAATATGGTTATGTAGTAGGCAACTCTACTGCTAATCTAAAATGGAATTAGGGCCTTACCATGACATGTTAATAAGTCAGACGTGCGACCGAGAAGGAGGGATGGAGCTATACACCCTATGTAGCTGTCTAGTTTTCCGCATGACGCAGTTTCTAACCGGACATGGTAAGTTCGGAAGGTTCCTGCACCGGATTCGTGCGGGATAAACGCCCGGGTGTCACTATTGTGTGGATCGCCCGGAAGACACGATGGAGCATACGGTAGAGGTGTGCCCCCCTTGGGCAGAGCACCGTCGTATCCTCATAAGAGCGATCGGCGGCAACAACCTCTCGCGCCGAGCGTTGGTACAGGCCATGGTCCGGAGCGAGGAGGAGTGGCAGGCAGTCGCCTCGCCTTGTGCGAAGCAAAGGAGGCGGCCGCACTTGCAAGGGAACGGCCCTCACGCCCCAGCCCGATCCCGATTTCCAGCCACTATAGGTGCAGGCTTGCGGACGGCGAGCAATGGGTAGCACGCCGTCCGGTTGTCCGGTAACCGTCCGGACCGAGCCCAAGTCGTCAACGACGCGTAGTGTTCCACGTGCACCTCAAAGAGATGTCCGCAAATCGTAGGGGTTCAGCAGGGTCGAAGCCTTCTTGGGCCATAGGTTAAGTGAAAATGGACCCCAGGGCCCTGGAACGGAAGGCAAAGAAAGAACAAACGAGTTGGTTTTAGTCAGTAAAAGTCTGACACGCCCTCCCGCTCCGCGGGAGATGTCATTAGATGATTTCCCACCTAAAAACAAAACTATAGCTGTTAAGTTATCCAATGCGGATATGCTGTAGGCCCAGTAGGAGATGGCGAAACAAATTGGGCTGCTATCTAAAAGAATGGCCAGATGGAAGTATTTAAAGATAAAGAAAAGTAGGTGGGACGCCTTTGTTCCGCAAAACGTTCTGTTGTCGGGCGTTGATGGCTGCGCCACAGTTTTAACTTTTGCTGCTATTATCGTTTATCATTACTGTTTCCTATATATTGTTTTTGTTCCTTTGTTTAAAAGGACACAATAGGCTCATAAAATAATAATAAATTAAATGCTGCTAAAACCCAGGTGTGTCAATTTTCCGCTAAAAGAAGCCAATTCAGCCCTACTTCAATTTTCCGGGGTGTAACCGTTTCCGACAATCTTGATCTTCTGGTGTTACGTTGACATCAACTCTCAACTTTGGGCCATACACAGAAGCCTGTCGGTTTTCTACCGGTTGCATTTCAGGGAGTGTGCGTCGGATTTGCATAGCCTAATTCCGCCAAGCTCGTTCCATTTTCTGACCACCACGCGTCCGGCGATGCGCTACCGGA
Source organism: Mythimna pallens (assembly GCA_961205895.1). Lineage (NCBI taxonomy): Eukaryota > Metazoa > Arthropoda > Insecta > Lepidoptera > Noctuidae > Mythimna > Mythimna pallens. The sequence goes on along the minus strand of OY540833.1, from coordinate 17,712,405 downwards.
ACATGGTGGACATCCCACCTATACGCACAAAACGTTTTAGGAGCACATTCACTGTGCGTACAGCTAAGGAGTGGAATTCCCTGCCGGAGTCTGTGTATCCTGATAGTTGCAACCTAGGGATCTTTAAATCCAGATTGAATAGGTTACTTCTAGGTAAGCGCGCTCCATCGTCGACCGCATTGACGCTTTCCATTAGGTAAAATAGCGGTCAAGCGCGAGCCTATATCATCAATAAAAAAAATAAACTGACTAAATAAACTGATGAGGGATGTGGACTCAGCGACAACGATAAGTTAACTGGTTTTCCGCATAAATAAACGGTCATCGGGCCATCCGGGCCACTGAGGGGTTGTTTTGCTCCCGTACCCAGTTGTGCGCTGGCGCCTAATGCCCGCCATTACCTGCCGGAACCTGTGTTGTACTTAGAGTTAGTGGTGTCCGACTAGTGACCCTTATTAAGTTTTTTTGGATAAAAATCAAACATGGTGTAAAAATGATTGGAATTGATTCAGTTGCTGATTATGAACAAACTATATTCATGTTTCACATATACTAAATATAATGTTGTATATTATACATATATCACTTCAAATCAAATTCTAACAGTTTTGGCAAAATATTCCCACTGCTTGTACCTACTCCGGCCTCCTCTCCAGGAGAGGGAATGGGTCGTAATCCACCACGCGGCTCACTGCGGGTTGGTAAATGTCACATGTCTTAGAATTTTAGGTTCTAGAATATGCCGGTTTCTTCACAATTTTTTCCTTCACCAATTTGAGAGCAGTGGTGATGAAATAAATTATACAAAGTAATGCACCAGGCTGAATTTGAACCCGCGAGCTACAGCTCGTAAGTGGGAAGTGGAAGCAGGGGAGTTTTCACTCGGCCACCACTGCCCTTTAATATCTCTATAATACATTCGTAATATACGTGTAACAAAATAAATAAAAATTGTTTTGTTTCTTATTATTACTTACCTTTAAACTTAAAAGATACGAATAATAATAACAGTTCATTTTCCTTTGATGGCATTAGGTAAGCTGTAACATCAAGTTTCATGACTTAGTACCTCTCGACTCGAAGCGATCATACCGTTTTAATACCATGGAGTAAGTGAGAATTTACATAAAGAAATAATATTTTATTTTATTAAATAGTTAAACTTTAATTAGACGTGAAATAGAGAAAACTATTCAACAAACATACCTCTTTGAAAATGGTATAAGAACTCAGAAATTTAAGCGGGAATTACATTATACCGACGAACACATGTGAGACGTCTACGCTCGCTCAAGATGTCAGCCAAACCGTAGGGGCCCAGCAATGTCGAAGCTTACTGGGGCTATGGGTTCGCTTCTGAAAGGAATCCCGGGGCCCTAGAACGCAAGGCTACGAAGGAATATAGGAGAGTGGGTTTTAGTCAGTAAAAATCTGACACGCGCTCCACTCTAGAGCGAGATAATGATTTCCCACCTTAAAAAAAAGCGTGAGAGGTTGGTGCGCACATTACATCAACGCATCGTGTGCCACATATGTCCCGGATTTCAACCATGTCGTCCATATAGTTAGTTAGATCATTTAGAATTAAGTACGGATCAGACAGTGAATTTGGAGAAAACTTTTTTTTTCTTTAATTGCGAGAGAGCCTCATGGAGAAAAATTAGGGAAAAGGAATTGCTGATTCACAACATAAACTTAAGAAGAGAAGAAGTTGGCGAATATCACAATCTTGTCAAATATGTGGAAACAGATGAAACTCGCTTCTTCATATACTTTCGCATATCAAAAGCACAATTCGAAGAAATTCATGACATAATACTACTTGAAGTCGTCTCAACCTTAGTTTGGCCTTCGTCGTGGAGTTTATAATATTAGCATAAATACGTATTTTATTATTATAAGCAACTTAATTTAATGATACTACATTCTATTTCAAATACCTGTTATAATTATATTTATTGTGCACACCTATCATAGTGTTATCTTTTTTTAATAACCTTGAATGCCTTGTTGCATTAAGTCCGCCTATGTACCACTACTGTACGTGAAGTTTAAATAAATAAATAATAGAAGACGATACCACGATTTTTCGCTTCTTTTTTCCAATTTTTAAGATAGACAAACAGGTTATCCCGCCATCTCCTTCATGGTCTGCCGCGGCCCAGTCAGGGCACCAATCCTGTGTTTTGCGGGTTCATAGCTCATCAGGCATACGGCACACATATCCAGTTCAGTAATTTATTCATCATCTTCCTTCTCTTGTCCCGTTTTATTTGGGGTCGGAACAACACGTTTTTTTCTTCCATTCTGTCCGTCACGCTATCACTAATTCCCTTTTCTTTCATATCACTTCTCTCACAATCCACCCATCTTTTCTTTGACTTCCCTCTCCCTCTCCATCCATCCACATGTAAACTCATATTTTTTTTAGCAACATGCGTTTCATCCCTCCTCTTCACATGACCATACCAAGACAAACGATTCCCTTTCAACTTTTCAATCACTGACGCCACTTTCAAACTTCCCCTAATAGGTATATTCATTTCTCACTTTATCCATTCTCGTCACACCACACATCCATCTTAACATTCTCATAATTTTTATATATTTTTTTTATTTGATATAAACCAGTGCTTGACTGCGATCCCACCTGATGGTAAGCAGTGATGCAATCATTGATGGAGAGGCGCACTAGTTTATTATCATGTCGCTATTTAAATAATAATACAATTATTCATTAAAAAAAAAACTAATACAGCAACAAACAGTCGGTTTAGAGTTATACGCTTCTTTATGTATGTTGTAAAATCTATACTAAAAGTTTTAAAACCCTGCCTCTCAAATTAGGTTAACTTTTTTTTATTAAGTATGTAGGTATAGGCTCACGTTTGACCATAATCTCACCTGATGGTAAGCGATGATGTGGCCGACGATGGAGCACGCTTGTCTAAAAGCAATCTATTCTCTTGACTTAAAGACCCCTAGGTTATAGATATCAGGATATAGACTCCAGCCAGTTACGGATTAAGACTACTTGATGCCCTAAGCAATCTACACCTGTGGGCCCCCCTATCCGTATGTCAACTAGAATCGGTCTTTAACTTTACCTTTACCGCCTAAAAACATTAGATTTTTGTAAAATAAGGTGAAGAGATGTATCGTAGGTACCTTAGAAGTGGAGTAGGTGCGACAACAATAAAAACCAAAGCATAATTTATTTATTAGGGGTTAAAGTATGAAATTGCCGATTTGTATATATATATATATAATCGCGGATTTTTTTCATTTAACATATTTATTTAATCATAATAATTACCATTATTATCTATACATTGCTGACATCTAATTGCAAGGTCATTTATGCCTTTGCGATAGAACTCTGGTGATCTAGATTCGACAAACTGTGTGAAAACATTTTGTACTGCCTCCTGAGAAGAAAACTTTTTATCAAGTAGAAAATTGTCTAAATCACGAAAAAAATGGCAGTTCATTGGAATAAGGTCTGGCGAATACGGAGGGTGACGAATGGTTTCTAATTGCAGTTCCTGTAGAGTTAAAATCTCGCGTTATCATGGAGCAATGATTCATGAGTCGGGGCTGTTTCACCACTAATTTTGCTTTCATTGTTCGGAGTTCGGCACAATAAAAATCTGTTGTTATTGTCTGACCAGATTGATGAAAGCTATAGTGAATAACGCCATGCTGAGACCACCAAACAGCCATACCATTACCTTTTTATTGGTAAGCTTTGCTTTAGGACACTGTTGCGGCGTTTGACCTGGGGTCAGCCATTGCATTTTTCGCTTACGGTTATCGTAAAGAATCCACTTTTCATCACATGTCACAATTCGATCCAATATTCTTTCATTTCTGTATCGATTCAACAAGGCAACACAAGTTTCAACACGCGTTTCTTTCTGCAGATCAGTCAAATCATGAGACACCCATTTTTCATGTTTTTTTATTGATGGTAAGGTAACGTTAAGCCATGCCGCTAATTCCTGGGTAGTTTGGCTCGGATCGACTGCCACCATCTCTTACAATTCATTGTTATGTATCTGTGTGTGCGGTCTTCTACGTGGTTCGTTCTTCAAATCAAAGTTTCCATCATGAAAGCGTTTATACCAAAATCTCACGGTGCGTACATTAGCAGTTCCCTCTCCAGACGCAATATTGATATTGCGTTCTGTTTCTGCCGCGTTATTTCCGCGTCGGACTCGGGAACCTGTATTCAAAAATCACTCGAATTTTCGAAGTATCCATCTTTCTTGTCTAAGCTGAATAAAAAACAACTGAAAGTCGATAATCGAATGTTGCACATTTTTTAACCGACTTCCAAAAAAGGAGGAGGTTATCAATTCGGTTGTATTTTTTTATGTTTGTTTCCTCAGAACTCCGTAGTTTATGGAACGATTGGCAATTTTTCTCCTCTTAGAGAATATGCTTCCAAATGGGTCCCATTTTTTTCAAAATCCAGTTTTCAGAATTGATGAATCCATGAGGAATCGAAAGAACTCTTCAAATATTATAGGTAACCATATAGTTATTTTGGTAATTTCATCGAGGACTTAAGGATTTGATGAAGTGGGACTGATGAAGAAGACCAGAAATGGCCAACGGAACTTCATACTCACCTAGATATCACAATGAAGATAGTTAAGTGACTATGACAATACAAATAAATAAATGGATCTGAATTGTTATGTTGAAATTGGTATCATCGAAGTGAACTGATGATGATGATGGAGCCGGAAGGTAGGCACTGGAACTTCATAATTAATCAATGTAATCTCGCCATGTTTGGGCTTATTGGAATTGTCTTGAGATGCACTTTGGCTATAAGGTACTATCGAACTGATCTGATGATGGAGCCGGAAAGTAGAAGGTAGACACAGAAACTTCATAATATATTCATAATACAATGTAACCTAGCAGTGTTTGGGTTAAATGGAATTGTCATGAGGATAAGCACTCTGGTTATAAGTGTATCGCAACTAAAAAGTGGGATTAAAAAAAATCGGAAGTCGGTGTTAAATAAGAAACAAAAAATACCGAGAAACACCGACTTTCAAAATTGAAGTTATTTTGATCCTTTTAGTGTTTTTTAGTGAAGTCGGTTATTTTTTTTTTTGTAAAAAGTTTTAGAAATTCATAGGTACTATGTGAAAAAAGTTTCACTCAAAAATCTCAAACCATGAAAGTTTTATGTCAATTTGATGTACCTATTACAATAAAACGGCAATTTCATACTTTAACCCCTATTATTGTGGATGCATAGAAGCCGGCCAGCACAATTACTCAAAAAATAAAACATTTGATGGGACGCCAGGTGGGGGGGGGAAGTGCGCGGGGTAGGGGTGTTTTGTGATTGGCTGATCGCAATTCCGGTACATTTGAATTGCCGAATGCACTAGCGGGCAGCGAGTGGGCAAGCGGGGTTATGACTCTAGGTCAGACTGTATGTCAACTTAAAACGCACGAATTTTCAAATTAGAAAATTCGTGCGTTTTAAGTTGACTTAGAAATTTTTTTTTTGGTGTGGTTTTTGGTGACATGAGAGTGAGACGTGATGCTCTAAGGACGGTTCTTTTTTATACTGCTTCTGGTGCCCCCCAGACGTGATGCCCTAGGCAATTGCTTAATTTGATTAAGGGTTAATCCGTGACTGACTCCAGCAGGGAATTCCACTCCTTAGCTGTACGCATAATGAATGTGTTCCCAAAACGCTTTGTACGAATGGGTGGGATGTCCACCATGTACCTTACTACAAATACTCCTAACTAACTATGTATAGCTTGATAGAAATAGCACAACATTTACATAGGTCAGAATCTACTCTGTGTAATCTGGGGTAAGCCATAGGTGACGTATGGGTGGGCGTTAGTGTCTGGTCTGTGGCATAACTCAAAGCTCTTCGTTAAAACTGAAATTCGATATCATTCAAGACCAGTACGCCAGAAATAGCTAAAGCTGAGCATAGAATAATTAATAACAATCACATATTGGCTGAATTATCACAATATGTACTGAATGGCGCTCGTTAGCAGGATATTGTAGGTCTTTAGAAGAAATTAAATTATTAAAATATTCTTCACTGAAATATTTATCAGTTTAAAATCGTTATGTATTGTAATTATTCGGCAAAGTACTGCAAGATATAACTTACAGTTCTGTGTGGAAATTAAGCGCTTGCATGATTAGGACAAAATCCTCCCGAAACAGTTATTTTTTTTAGATTTAAGCCTTTTTTGAAGTGTGAATCCATTGAATGTCTTCTCCTGCTCTAAGATGGAGCGAGAGGACGTGTCAGACTTTTACTGATTAAAACTCACCCGTGTCCTTCAGTTGCCCTTTTCATTCCAGGACCTTGGCCTTACTAGGCCCAGACGGTTTTGCTGACAACTGTTCAAAGCGCACATGGAACACTACGCGCCGACGACGACTCGGGCTCGTTCCTTACCGGACGGTCGGACGGCGAGCTACCCATTGCTCGTCGTCTGCGACTCCCGACGCCTGGAGCACCTATTATTGCGGCGGCTGGGGAGTGAGAATTTCCGTTCCATCACGTTTGCGGATCTCCTTCGCTAGCATTACTGCTTCTCAGAAGGCGGCGATCACTTCCCATTACCGTGGACCATGACCTGAACCAGGGCCCAGCGCGAAAGGTCACCGTCACCGGTCGAAAGTAGATTTAAGAGCACCCAACCCGAGATAGACTACTAAGGAGTATCATGCTGGCCAGACATAAGCAGCATACTAACAAAGTATAGGTACAATATGGTAGACACTTTTAATACCAACCAAGCAATCACGTATTCACGCTGTTTATTACCCGTAAAACCTTCTCTGAAAAAAAAGTAATTTCATTACAATCCGCTACAGATTGGTGCCGCACACACATGCTTCGCTTCGCACAATTAATGAAAGTTAAAAAAAATATACATATATGAAAATATTAATTTCTGTAAGGCCAAAAAAATAAAAGTAGCTGTAGAAACGTGTTTTATGACATGATGTGTATTTTTTATTATTTATTTAAACTGTATGTAGAGTAATGAGTACATATTATGTGGACTTATTGTAACAGGGCATTATGTACCGGGCAACATTTGGGTTAACAAATTAAAAAAACCCGACTGCGAAAAAAATAACTTTAAATAAAAACTGAAAAGAAAAAAACAAGTTCAGTCTAGTAGAAACTAATTTAAATTCATTTCAACAGATTGCAACAGTCGGGACCCATTTTAGATGGAATGATTTTAATCTACATTATTTTAACGAGACCCGACTGTTGCAGTCAATATGTTCCATAATAGGTTTTATTATTTGTTTTATTTTATGTGTTTAAATTAATCCAATTAAATTGGTTTCTACGCTACTGGACTGAACTTGTTTTCTTCTTTTCAGTTTATATTTAAAGTTATTTTTTTCGCAGTCGAGTTTTTTTTTTTAATTTACAGTTTTTAGTTATCTATTCTATTATCACTCTTTATTAACTCTATTTTATTCGTACATTTATCACTTAAAGTTCACAAACCTACCTATTCATCCGCCTCGCATTTTTGTATCTTAAGTAAAATTGAAGTGTCTGTTTGTTGGGCACGCCACAATTATGGCGGTAAGTCTCCTCTTTGAGGAGTGGCTGGAAAGACCTCACGACGTCCTTACCTTCCGCATGACGCAGGTCCTCACCGGGCATGGCAAGTTCGGGAGGTTCCTGCACCGGATTCGTGCGGAAGAAACACCCGGGTGTCACCATTGTGTGGACCACCCGTAGGACACGGTGGAGCATACGGTAGAGGTATGCCCCGCCTGGGCGGAGCACCGCCATGCCTTCGTGGAGGCGATCGGCAGCAACGATTTCTCGCGCCGGGCATTTGTACAGGCCATGGTCCGGAGCGAGTAGTGGCAGGAGGTCGCCTTCTTCGGTGAAGTTGTAATTCTAGCAAAGGAGGCGGCCGCAGGCGCGAGGGAACGCCCCCTCACGGCCCAGCCGCTGGGATTCTGATCCCGATTTCCAGCCACCGTAGGCACGGGCTTGCAGACAGCGAGTAATGGGTAGCTCGCCGTCCGACCGTCCGGTAACCGTCCGGACCACGCCCAAGTCGTCGACGGTGCGTAGTGTTCCACGCGCGCCTCGTGTTCCACGCGCGCCTCATGGAGATGTCAGCAAATCGTAGGGGCCCAGCAGGGTCGAAGCCTAACTGGGGCCATGGGTTGTGCGAAAGTGAACACCGGGGCTCTGGAACAAAGGCAAAGAAGGAACAGGAGTGGGTTTTTAGTCAGTAAAAGCCTGACACTATCTCCGGCTCCGCCCAAGAGCGAGGGATGTCATAAGATGATTTACCCACCGAAAAAAAAAGTATCTGTTTGTATTATGAAAAAAATCATTTGTTTACAAGGTGTATTCGATACCTATATCAAAAACGTGAATTTTGAATTTTTTGATTAGTTTTTGGTTTGTTTCGGCTTATATCCGAAACGGCTAGACCGATTTTGACAGAAGTTTCACTGACGGATACCAAATATTACGAGCAAGTTACATACATGTTGTGTTTTTGTGTGTTGTTGTTTGTTTGTTATTGTTGTTGTTTGTGTTTGGTTAGTTTGTTTGTTGTTTGTGTTATAATGAGTAACTTAACCTCTTTTTTTTTGCGGGACGGGACTTATTTCTCGATGTGGCATCTTTATTCTCGCCTGAGGTAGTTCTTCTTAATTCCCCGGGGTCTTTAAAGCAATGAGCCAATGACAAAAGATAATTATATTAATTACTGTTTTTTTTTTTGTTATGGTTAATTTATGGCATAAAGAATCAAAATTCAGTAAAATATTGGTGTTATTTATCACTAACTTTATATTAAATTGAGCCTACAACCAATTGAGTGTAATTTATCTATATATGTATGTATTTAAAAATATATAAGTATGTTTATCAGTTGTCTAGTACCCATAACACAAGCTCTGCTTAGCTTGGGACTAGGCGGCGTTGTGTGTTAGTTGTGGAAAAAAAAAAATCTCTAAAAACGCTCTATATTACGTAAATTTATTACCTACGTTATGATCCAATTAGGCGATCGATGATTGCCTACACATCAAAGTTCCTTAACAATTTTATTATCATTCTTATAACTTGCTTGCTTAAATATAATATAATCGGCATATAACCATAATCAGCCTTATAATGTTCCCACTGCTGGAACTCCTGAGACGAAATGGGTTGGAATTCACCACGCGAGCCCTGTGCGTATTGGTGGATTTTTTCGGGTTTGAAAACTCCCGCTCTTGGGCTGAGCGAGAGATAGTGTCAGACTTTTACTGACTAAAAACCTACTCCTGTTCCTTCTTTGCCATTTTTGCAGAGCCGCGGGGATTTCTTTACTAAACCACCGCTGCTGTGCTTAAATATACAAATTAATATTAAAATACCCAAGGTCTTCTTAAGATATAATAATTATGAAAAATATTCCGAATAAATTGACGATGTACGAGCAACTCGGAGATTTACAACAAGTTGGTAGAACGCTTGGGGCTACCAGAGGGACTTGCGAGCCGCCTTTGCGAAATGATAAAACTTTTAATACTGTGTTGAAATACGAAGATACATAATTTAGCTTTCGAGATTATAGAGGATTTGCTTTGGTTTGTTGTGATGTATATTTAATCAATTCCAGTTTGTAAATCATTACGCGATCGTACAAAAAATTGCCTCTTTTTTTTAGTCTGAATAAAAATACGAAGTTTTAAATTGTCATGATTTGATATCAATACCTTTTATTACTCAAGGTTACCGACATAGTACGAAGAATCGCCAAACTAAAGTGGCAATGGGCATGGCACATCGCTCGCAGAACAGATGGCCGTTGGGGCCGAAAGGTTCTGGAATGGCGGCCACGAACCGGAAGACGTAGCGTTGGAAGGCCTCCTACAAGGTGGACCGATGACTTGGTAACGGTTGCGGGAGTCCGATGGATGCGAGACGCACAGGACCGTTTATTGTGGCGACACTTGGGGGAGGCATATGTCCAGCAGTGGACGTCTTTCGGATTTTGATACTTTTTAGGGTTCCGTACCTCAAAAGGAAATACAGAACCTTTATAAGATTACTTTGTGGTCCGTCTGTCTATCTGTCAGTCAATACCCTTTATCTCGTGAATGCGTGGAAGTATCGAGTTCAAATTAAAACCATATACTTAAATCTACGGTCCCATAAAGCTGAGAAAAAAAAACAAACTTCTAAGTTAACGAAAACTAGGCCTTTTACGTCGCAAAAAACGTATATTTGGACACTCCCAAGAGAATCAAAATTCATGGGGTACTTCCCATTGACCCAGGATCCTGAAAATGGCATAAGCAAGCTCATAAAACACAAAGTATAGGAATAAATTTGAAAATAGTAAATTTGTTTTTACGTTATAAAAAAAATACTTTTTGCTATTCGGTAAAATCTTCGAGATTCCTTTCGGGGATTGAATCCTCAGTGCGCGAGTCCGACTCGACAAGTTTGAGTTCGAATCCCAGGTTTTTTTTTTACATGGGAAACCATCAAGGGCGTAGGGCTTGTCTCTCTTCTTCTTCTTCTTTGCTCTGCCTCACGATTTCAGCCGCTTCCTTTGCTTATATTACTGCTTCGCAAAAAGAGGTTCCATTCCCTTCCATTTCGTTTTTCTCTATACCATGACCTGAACCAGGGGTGGATGTGAGAGGTCCCCGCCGACGATATGATTTTTATACTTAGAAACTGTTCTACTGCAAGAAGATATGTTTTTTTTAATCATATCTTTAAAAATACGTCAGCGTATAGACGCATTTTGCCTGTCTGCGGTAGTATTCAGTCGTTGCGAAATTCATGGGCAGTAAAGCAGATTAGACAAGGCTTATGTTATTAATCTAGCCAGAATTCTGAAGAGCATAGCACGTATTAAATATTCGGTCTATTGGTACAAGTAAACATCTAGGAAATTGTTCGCAAACATTGCACAGTCTAGAATGAATAACACAGTATGTTTTGATTTTGCTAAAAACTGACCATCAAAAGTGGTACATGTTTCATCACACTTAGTAACGGAATCACCTTATTCCTCCTGACTCCTCTTATCACAATTTATTTGGGATGGGCGCAACATAACTTTTTTCTTTATTTATATAAACTAGTGCTTGCCTGCGATCCTACCTAATGGTAAGCAGTGATGCAATCGTTGATGGTGAGTCGCTCTAGTTTATTAAGGGCCTATTCACTCTATCCTTGAACACACCTAAATTATAATCGGACAGGAAGCAAATTGTTCCGGTCCTTGGATGTACGCGGTGTAAACGACGAGGTAAAACGCTTAGTCCGAACCGTAGATGTCTTAACAACGTAAGAGTGTGCGGAAGAAATACAAGAAACTGAAGAAATGCATACGGTGAAGGTGTGCTCCGCATGGGCGAAACACCGCCGTGTCCACGTGGGGGTGATCGGTGGCAAGGACCTCTCGCGCCGGTCCCTGTTATAGGCCATGATCCGGAGTGAGGAGAAAAGTCTGACATATCCAGAAGTCATTGGATGATTTTCCACCAAAAAAAAAGTGTGGTCTTCATCAATACTTCACTATTCAATAGTCACCACTTTTCTCTTTCCAACGTTTCTGTAAATGCCTCGTACTATTCTTGTAACCACTAAAATTTAAACTTGAAAGTCTCCTCACGACCCATGATTCTGCATAACGTACACTACATCATTTCATATACTGTTCTCCGATATCGGAACCAGGGTCTAAAATATCCGTGGTCAGAGCTCCAATGAAAGGAACTCTCAATACCAGCCGTACCACTTTTTCCACCCTTGAACAATTACGAACAAGAACCTCCTAAGATGTTGGTCGAAGTTCGTCGCAATTAAGACATTGGTTGACACGATAACAAGCTTATAACTTAGTAATTTTTCATGATGTAGTTATGAAATTTTGTGCATATATTCTTTGCATAAAAATACTAGACATATGTTTCTGGTTTCGCGTATACTAAAAATAATGTTGTATATTTAGTTTTGCGAATGTTTTTTTTAATTAACCAGTGATACTCCGCGACTGTGATTGATATCGATATCAGTGACACAGTAATATTTATTATGTTGGGCACGCCACAATTATGGCGGTAAGTCCCCTCTTTGAGGCGTGGTTGGAAAGACCTCACGGCGTCCTCACCTACCGTATGACGCAGGTTCTCACCGAACACGGTAAGTTCGGGAAGTTCCTGCACCGGATTCGTGCGGAAGCGACGCCCGGGTGTCGCCACTGTGTGGACCGCCCGGAGGACACGGTGGAGCATACGGTGGAGGTGTGCCCCGCTTGGGCAGAGCAACGCCGTGTCCTCGTGGGGGCGATCGGCGGTGTGAAAGCGAAACCCGGGGTCCTGGGACGAAGGCAACGAAGGAACAGGAGTGGGTTTTTAGTCAGTAAAAGTCTGACACTATCTCCCGCCCAGCCCAAGGGCGGGGGATGTCATAAGATGATTTTCCCACCGAAAAAAAATAAAATAAAAAAATTATGTAAAGGGGAAAGTTTGTATGTAGGTATGTTTATTATCCCTACACGATCGAACTGCTGAACGGATTGGCACATGGGTAGAAAATGTCATTGTATGTTCCCTAGGGATAATTTTCTACTTTTACGTGAGCGAAACCTCTGGATAAAGGTAGACGACACTAAAAATACAACTTTTAGCTTCTTATCAGCTTATTGAACTGTCCATAATGTGATTACTAGCAAACCTATTTAATGTCGGGTTAAAAATAAAAGAACACAGCATGATCTATAAAAAAATTCATACCATTTGTTACAAAATTACTTAAAATTTATTACAAGTTGATATCGTTTTTCTAGTGGAAAAACATTGTTTCGCTCATATTCGCAGAAATGAATAAAAAAACACAACAAAGGACGCCAAACTGAGTAGAGCAGAAAAGCTATTGTGTGCGCTGCAACGTCAGAATTTTTTAATCAAATCAAAAACTGGGCAAGTGTGAATCGGACTCGAACTGTGGGTTTTATATATCTATACAGCTATATAAGAACGTTTCTAAAAATGAATTTATTTTCGAGGTTTCATTGCACAGGATGTAGCGAAATAAATTATTATTATGATAACTTCACTATATAACTTGACACTACTGGAGCAGTGGTGGCCGAGTGGTTACCACTCGTAACGAGTTGCAGGTCATGGGTTCAAACCCAGCTGGGCGCATTACTTTGTGTAATTTATTTCATCACCACTGCTCTCAAAACGGTGAGAAAACCGGCATGTCCTAGAACCAAAAAATTCGAAGACATGTGACATCCACCAACCCGCACTGGGCCCGCGTTGTGGATTACGGCCCATTCCCTATCCTAGAGAGGAGGCCTGAATCCCAGTAGTAGGAACATTAAAAAGGCTGATTATATTATGCTATGATAACTTGAAGCAGAATCTAAAATATGACCACGCATTTCCGTTTCAACCTGTATAGTTAGTAGACGCTACTACAGCACTGAGAAGGAAAGAACCCAAAGTACGACTTCAGAGATAACTAGCAAACTTTAACGTTCCAAAAATTTAGATAACGATGACTGACTTCCACGAACAGACAGACGTAGCCTGTTAGAGATCCGTCCGATACCCAGTGTAGTCCAGAACATGTTCCAATAATGGACTGCCCCTCGTCTCAATACATCAACACTTTTTATTACACACCTATTGAACGCCAGTGACGCTTTGGGCACAAATATTTATAACGTCCATCACAAATTAAAAAAAAAAGACTACGTAAGAAGAACTAAGAGATGTGCATTAGTTCATAGTTGGGGTGCCTTTTTTGTGTTAAAGCTCCTTCCACTTTAAGTGGAGCGTGAGGGACTGTCAGACTTTTACTGACTAAAACTCTCACGTATTCTTTGCGTTCAAGGGCCATGACTACTCTTTCGAACTAATTCGCATCCCTGTCAGAGGGATGGAACCCTGAAAATCGTGTTTTATCGACATTCGACAGCCATGTTGAACTTTGATAAAGCTTCAATGTCAGCGTAGGTGTCGTGAAGTGTCAGATGTGATGTGTGATGGATGTCAAATATGGTTCAGGTGTCAGAAAGCTAATATTTGTACTTAGAAAATGTTCACTTACCACTTACCATGACTTGTTAAAATATCAGGGGTGCGAGTGAAAAAGAGGGATGGAGCATTACATCCAGGGGCGTAGCTACCGCCGTATAAGCCTTATTAATGATACGGGGCCCCCGAGCTACAGGGGTCCCGACATATGTCTAAATTCTTAACATGTTAGCCACAATCTTTAAGTTTTATATTGATAAAAGGCCCGGAGTGGATGAATAATGACTATATGATACTCTGTAACTATAATAATAGTGTTTAGCACGCTCCTCTCGCTTTAGCATTTTCTACATTCAAGACGACAATAAAACCTCAACCTATTTTAGTAGGTCCCTTCTAAATGATCCATTGAATGAGCTCATTTTCATTTTCAAGGCTTCTTATGGCACTATTTCTATGTTAGTAGAAGCTGTTTCGTACAAAAAAACAAATTTCAATAATATTTGATATGGGGGCCCCATTAGGACTAGCTACGCCACTGATTAAGCCCTATATTAGCTCCATCCCTTTAACAGTTCAGTTTAGGTTGTCAAATGGATCGCGTTAAGACTTAGTGTTAGGGCCTCTAAAAAAGGTAAATAAGAAGATTTTTTGACTGATTGAGACTGAGATTGGAATGTGGACACGGGAAATGCCCCCAGCAATTCCTTACTTTTTTTTTGGTGTTTGAAATCATCGGATAACATTTTTCGCTCTGGGTGGAGTGAGAGGTAGTATCAGACTATCTGGCTAAAAGCCACCTGAGTCAATATACTTTTTTTTTCAATTTTAGTGGCAAAAGTTTCTTCTCTTCAGTTTCTTCTCCTCGGTTATCACGAGAATTAGGGTCCCGGGTCCCTAATTTTCACGAAAACCGAAGAAAAAGTTTCGCCACCAAAATTGAAAAATTTGAAAAATGTGTATATTAACCCACCTGCGTTCCTTTAGTGCCCTTTGCGTTCCAGAGCCACGATATCTCTTTCGAATATTCTTGCATCTCACATCTTCCTTGTATTTAGATTAGCGTTCATTCGCAGAAGCACTCTCACAAGATTTATTTACTTATCTTTATCGTACTTACAGATTTTAATCTGATTTACATAAAAAGTAATATTGAATTAATAATAATAATAATAATAACCACCGGTAACTTGGACCCTGTCTCGATACCGGCGGACTACTATTTTTTATATTTTTAAATGTTTTTTTTTTTTTTTTTCTATATGATTTTGTTAAAAAAGGAATATTTAAAAATTTAAATTATATGTATAATGAATGAATAAAGAAAATAATAATAATAATAGTTTATTTGCATCAAGTTTTATGGTGAATTACACCTGAACAACGTCCTTTGAAGATCACTTGTACTAGCTCATTTTCTTCTTAATAAAACTCTCTAAACAAGTATTTCCTTGTTATTAAATGTAATCTGCGCAGGAAAACCTTTGAACCGTCCGGTTAGTGACAAAATAACACGTGGAACCGGGAAAAAACCCAGATTGGTGGTTGCTATGATCAAACGAAAAAATATTGAAAGTTGTTTGCAAAGGGAAGCCATAAAGCGCCCGTTTGTGATCCTGCTTCTACAACTTTAGGATTGAGGAAAGAGGGATCAAATAAATATTACTGTATTCGTTTATACAGCATAAAACCGATATAGTAACACACACGCACGCGCACACCATAGCCTAAGGTTGTCTGTAAGAGATTGTCATGTGCGACAAGACGCCCGTTACATACTTAGTTTTTGTCAATGTTTATCCTGTCTACATTATGGTGTACAATAAAGTTGTAGCGACATCTATGGCGTCACGTAAGAACTCATCCTGCATCGTCTCCGCGCGATTTGAACATTATGGATATATGAATTTGAATATATTTATAACACATATATATACATGTATGTGTTATATTCACTTTTATGTGTACTCTGATAAAAATATGAGTATATTTTAAAAGTTGTTTTTTTTTAGGATATTTAAAGGTTTATGGATTACAAAAAGGAAAATAAATGGACATTCTAGTAAATACTAGTCACTTTGGTAACGATATAAAAATCGACCTGTTTTAATGTTTTAAGTAATATAGAACAGCTCGAAATCATCTATCGGGCAGTAGCCCACCAGACATAATACCCGTCAGATCGGAGGATCCTCCCATTTCAACGGAGGTTTGCGGGACTTTACTCTCTGTTCCGCTTACCGGTCAATAGATTTGAAAAAAATATATGTTATTATAGATTAATTTACAACATTATCAACTTATGAGTTTTTCGTGAGACTTTTGAAAAAAAAAAAACGACATGATATCATTTCACTTGTTTTCCCTACTCCTTTCAAAATGACCAATCATAAGTTGTTTGTTAAAGTACATAAAGAAAAGAGATTTTCAAAGATATCTAAAACCCGTGTAAATTTAAGACGGGTCGCTAGTAACTAGTAAAAATGATTAATTTTATTCAAGAATAGTTAATTAGGTAACTTAATAAGCCATCATTAAACTCGTGTCTAATTAAATTAACATAGCCTTTGTAAAAAAAAATTTGCTAAACTTGAAAATGAGTGATATTGTATCTGAGATAATTTTGAAAAAGTTGAATTTAATGAGTTATTAGTCCGTGTTCAAAATAACCTTATGAAAATTTTAATGAGTGTGAAGGTAACTAAGGAAACTCTGCCCCTAACGTATGATTTCCATCATGAATCCGTTCTGATCATAGAAATATAAAAAAACAGTTGCTTTTGCATAGCAAATCGACATTTATGTGTGCGTAAGTTGTACAGTGCATGGAAAATACTCGCTGTTTAAGGGCCTATTACACTACTCAATATTCAGACAGTCTTAGTCGATGTCGCGTAGTGTAATAAAGGTTAGACCGGTCTTACTCAGAACAAAAAAGAAGACAGTCTGAATATCGTGTGCTGAATATCGCGTAGTGTAATAGGCCCTAAATAGGTTTATAATGGACTGTGTAGTATGGTCTTATTTATGAATTGCGGATGTATGCGTGACTACGTAACTATTGATGCATGTGTAGCAGTGTCTATGGTAGGGGAAACTGGAGACATCTTGTTCCGGTAAATTTTTTACTACATAACATATCTCCCCCTTTCTTATATCTATTTTTCTTCAGCCTGAGAAAAATTGCCTAAAAAACCATAATAATAATAATAATAATAATAATAATGTAGACCAATTGGCGTCCGTAGCCTGGCTGCGTTTCGGTGACCTCTTCGGGGAAACCGAAGGTTTTGTCTGTGCAATTATGGACGAAGTTATCATGACGAATAACTACCGGAGATTTATTGTGAAGGACGGCACGGTTGACATCTGTCGGGCATGTCACCGTCCGGGAGAATCAATTCGTCACATTATCTCTGGTTGTTCTCGTCTAGCTAACGGAGAGTATTTGCATAGACACAACCTTGTAGCCAGGATTATCCATCAGCAACTTGCTTTGAAATATTCTCTTGTGGAATCAGAAGTGCCGTACTACAGGTATGAGCCCGACCCAGTTCTTGATAATGGTCATATCACTTTGTACTGGGATCGGTCCATCATAACTGACAGGACTATTGTAGCCAATAAGCCTGATATAGTGGTGGTGGACCGAAGCGAGAGGCGTGCAATGATTGTTGACATATCCGTTCCGCATGACGAACCTCGTGAAAGCAGAGAAAGACAAACAAATCAAGTATATTGACTTGGCTCGCGAGGTTGTCGACATGTGGGATGTGGACTCGGCGATCATTGTACCGATAGTCGTGTCAGCCAATGGCTTAATAGCCAAGAGCCTCGACCAACACCTTAGGAGGCTCGCGTTAGGCGGCTGGATCAAGGGCTTGATTCAGAAAGTGGTACTCCTGGACACGGCTCGTATTGTTAGGAGGTTCCTTTCTCTGGAGCCCTGACCGCCGGTAGCTTGGACCCTGTTCCCGATACCGGTGGGATACTATTTTTTAAATGTTTTTTTTTTATTTTTTATTGAAATATTTAAAAATATAATTTATATGTACATAAGCAAATGAATAAACGATAATAATAATAATTTTATTAGTCCAGTGTTACAAAATGTATCTTAATCTACTAAAGTTATGTTACATAGAGGTATTAACAGTAACTGGTAAAATTAACATTAAAGTGAACTGTGGTCCCCAAACTAGGCAGTGCCTGTATCTTGGGGGCCGGAGTTACGTTTAGTTACATTTAGACATGCTAATTGCTAACTTTCATAATTGTAACAAGATTTTTTTTTTCTTTTTTTATCAAATCAAACAAAATGCAATACAATACCGGTAGCAATCTGCCTACCGGGGTAAAAGTAAAATAAAACAAAACGAAAAAAAAACAATGAAAATGAACATCCTAAATAATTGTTCCTAATACTAAATTGTCTGTGTGAGTGTGGCAAGTTAAGGTTAGTGTGATGGTGTGTATGTATGTGTGTGAGTGTGTGTGCGAGCGAGACCGGGTGTTCACAGTGTTGTAAAAATGTGTTATTAAGTTAATATTTCCTCAGTTTCATTGTATGACGAGGAAAGAAGCCAGCTTTTTGTCATCCTTTTACATGAATGGGTACTAAGAACTTTGATGTCACAGGTCTTACTTATGTTGTTGTAGATGAGTATGTGTAAGTAAGAGGGGCATCGTCTGGCCAAAAGACTGTTTGCGGCAGGAAGAGGGACGTGAAAGATACGTTTAGAGAGCAAACTTTGGTAGTCGGGTCTATTTTTGATCGATTTGTGTGCATGCAGTGTGGCACTGAGAATAAATAGTTGACGTACCCGTATCTATGGGACATAAGGCTGGCATTGACACACAGTATAAACTAAACTAGTTTGGGATTTACGCCATGATGATTTCGGTTTTCAGGAGTGACTGGAGAGACGTCACGGCATCTTCACCTTCTGCATAACGCAGGTCCTTACCGGACATGGTAAGTTCAGGAGGTTTCTGTACGGGATTCAGACGAAAAAAACGCCCAGGTGTCACCATAGTGTGAACCTCCCGGAAGACACGGTCGAGGTGTGCCCCGCTTGGGTGGAGCGACGCTGTGTCCACGTGGAGGTGATCGGCGGTAAATAATGCTGATATTGGTAGCGCACGTCAATTCCCTTATATTTTTAGCAACAATTATAGCTGAAAGAATGGTACTTTGTACGTGCAGCTTTAGCTAACTCTTACGAGTTTTGAGAGCTAGATTTATTCGTAAAGATACCTTCTGTTAAAGACAGCTTCGCATGGACAGTAGTGTCAGACACCGTGGGGTGGCTACGTGAATAGATTGCTTTCACGCCGGCGCCGTCAGACAATAAATATATTGAATATTTTCTGTTGCATATTCTCAACAAGTATAAGTAACATGTCATTTGCCAATAGGTATAAGACTTTATTTTTCATAGGGTAAGGCTGTAAATAAGGACATACTACTTTTCCTTTAATTTTATAGATATGATGATAATGTTGCTCGACTAATTTATTATTTATTTTGTTACACACGTGTAAAACGCCTGATTTGTACGTAAGAGGACGTCGCGTGGCGTGCATCAAGTGTAGCTCTACAAGTCTAGTTTCCATATAAAATGTATGGAGACCGATGCGCCCAGTTCAACGTGTGTGGCACACGTGTGCGCAGTGAAGTTCTAGTTGGATTTCTACGTAGAAAGACGTCGCGTGGCGTCGCGCAGCGTGGATTAATTGTAGCTCTACAAGTCTAGTTTCCATATAAAATGTATGGAGACCGAAGCACCCAGATCGGCACAGGTGTGCGCAGTGTAGTTCATCCTTTAGGGACATATTATAAAAATGTGTAATAACTAACACCTTTTATTATTTTCCTTAGAAAGCAAATAACCATTTTGATTTGATTTAAAATTGATCAAAAACACAACAACAACAACTTTTCAATTTGAACTTAATTCCTATAATGTTGAGTTGGGTCCTTAATACCATCGTCAGTTTTCAAATTCTTTATTTATCTTTTATGAATGCTTAGAGCAGTAGGTTCATAAGATATATTCTTTTGAAGCTACTAGTTATGCGGCTCCACACTACCTCATAAAAAACTAGATTTTATAGCTTTAAAACACGGTATAATAGGATGAATTATTCTGTAAAGTCTATTTTACTACTATTTGCAGGCGACTTCACCCGCGTGATAATAAAACATTGTCCCAAGAGAACATAGTTCCGAAATTATAATATAATATTCCACAATTGTCACACAACGCCGTACAGTCCCAAGCTAAGCAGAGCTTCTGTTATGGGTACTAGATAACTGATAAACTTACTTTTATTTCTTAATACATAAATACATAGATAAACTACACCCAGACACAGAACAAATGATCGTGCTAATCACACAAACATTTATCCTGGGTTGGAATCGAACCTTATATAATATTCGAAACAGTGTGAAGAATATAAAAGCTTTATAATTATAGACTGGTTATTTTTATGAAAGATAAATTGGTAAATCAAATCTAATTAGCATTTGAAAATCATTATCTAACATTAACATTTACAACTTAATTGAGGCGGTTATGCAGTAAAGCTGATTCAAACCCCACGGTGACGAACCTATTTTGATTGTGACCGTATTTAATTAATTAATGACATTAAAATGATTACAAAGCTTTTAGCAATCAAAATAAAGGTTATAATACATTAAAAACAAACAAGTTAAGCGAACCTTAATATAGGTATTGGAAATCGATTGTCGTCGGTTTTGAGTAGGTAAATTAATACGAGGGGGAGTGTTACTCCCAGTGACTAATTGATTGGGTAACGATTACAAGAATGTTAAATGTTAACAGAACGGTTTATTTAAATAACATTGTTAAGTGTTAAGTGGTTGTTATGTTAATTGAGAATTGGGATTTCATTTAGGGTTGCGAGAGTGAGTATTGATTTGTGGATTTGTGTTAATTGGAAGCTGTTCTTCCAATTAACACATATGTGTTCTATTACCTATACTTATAGCAATAAATATTATTGATGAACATACAACCTAATCTTATTTCTTGCGTTATGTATGACAAATAATTTGAGTTGTTTTGTCTTGTTTAGTGTTTATTTTTTTTAGGTGGGAAATCCAATGACTTCTCCCATTCTTGGGCAAAATGGGAGGGCGTGTCAGACTTTTACTGACTAAAATCCACTTTTGTTCTTTCTTTGCCTTCGTTCCAGGCCCTCGGGGTTCTCTTTCGCACAACCCATGCCCCAGTAGGTTTCGACTGAGCCCCTACGGTTTGCTGACATCTTTTTGAGGCGTGCGTGAAGACTAGGTGTCGTCGATGAGTCGAGCTTGATCCGGACGGTTACCGGACGGCTGGACGGCGAGTTACCAGAAATCGGGGTCGGGATTCCGGCGGCAGGGGCATAAGAGCCGTTTGTGATGTAACAACAAATTTATTGTTTTCAGATTTATGCCCTATCTGTGCTTTAAGACCTTGTTTTATGCCAAATTTCAGGATTTTGGGTCAACGGGAAGTACCCTATGAATTTTGATTCCCTTGAGAGTGTCGAGATATACGTTTTTTGCGAAATAAACCGCCGTATCTTTGTTTTTTTCGTTAACTAAGATTTTTTCACAGCTTCAAGAGACCACAGACTTGAGTATGTGGTTTTAATTTCTTGTAATAAAGGGTCTTGACAGACAGTCAGACAGGCAGAGGGTTCCGTTTTTTCCTTTTGAAGTACGGAACCCTAAAAAAGACAGGTTTGGTATACGAAAGGTATACCAACATTAAGTAAAACCAAAATTAAATATGATAATTACACCAAGAATTGTTTGCAGGTCAAAAAAGCCATAGATTCACTGATGTAAAACTACGCATACAAGTAAATAACGTGGAGTATTGTTTATTAATTTTCCATTCGACTCCCTTGACTACAAACCAAAGCTTTACTTCAGCCTCTTTCATAAACATCAAAGTAGGTAAGATCAAATAAGTTCTGTTATTGACTTGCAACCCATGTACGCAAAATTTTTATTCGTCAAGTTGCCAGAATGAATAAAGGTAGAACTACACTGCGCACACGTGTGCCACGAACGCCGTTGTTCTGCGTACAAATCAGGCGTGGTCCACGTGTGCGTCGGTCTAATGTAGTTTTAGCTTAAGAGTATGTTTTCATAATATTTCAGGTAAGTACCTTTTTCCAGTATGTTAGGTTTTGGAAACAATTTAATCTTAGATTTTATACCTCTAGATGTAGCCATGACACTGTAGGGAAGTGTGGAAGTGAGAAGCATATATACGAAATAAGTAAGAAAATTGAGACAAAACATAACATGCTCTGTCTCGTTCGACGTGGCCGGTATTTTTGCTTGGCGAACTTTATAAAGTTAGCCAAACAAAGGCCTGTCATTGTCACTGAGAGGTCGACTCAAGTAGTTTTTTATGTTTTTAGAATAATTTCGGCAATTAAAGTAATAGTTTTAGTGTATATATGAGAAATAGACTCCAATAGTTAAGTTTTTAGTGTATTTCAGTGGTCATATTTAAGGAAAAGTTTACGTAATAACCTCATTGAAGGCTTATAGTGCTGTCTCATGTGCGGCCACGAGGTAGCTATATCTATAGGTATTTAATCTAAGAATTTAATAGACCCAGCAAACGTTGTTCTGTCATATTAATTATCAAATAAAAAAATGAGGGTAGGGGTAGGAGGGTAAAAAATAGTCTACGACCTATTCTCAAACCTACCAAATATACACAAAAACAATCATAAAAATCGGTCAACCCGATTCGGAAGTATTCCATAACAAACACTTTTTTTTAAGGTGGGTAATCATCGAACGACTTCTCCCACTCTAAGGTGAAATGCCCTCCCGTGTCAAACTTTTACTGACTAAAATAACACCTATGTTCCTTCTTTGTCTTTTGCGTTCCAGCACCATGGGTTTCCTTTTCAGAAAATACTTATATACGGGGCCTTAGCGGGCTTCGGCACTGCTCGGCCGAAGACACACTGTGACACTGTGATTCTCTGGCAATGACGCAACTGCACACCCGATCCTATTATACCAATCTCCTTCAGTCAGTTGCGTGGTTGGCTATTAGAATACGCCCACACGCAATCGGAAAGCTGGTGTTTCTCGACCCTGAGTTGTAAGTAGGCCAAAGAGGCCATGTCATCACCGAACAAAACCCTAACCAGAAGCCTTCTGCGACTGGGCAAAGGCGACCTGTGCTTGATAACGGGGACCATCACTGGACACTGCTCACGAAATAAGGACTTTCACACAAGCTTCCTGTGCAGAGCATGTATGAAACGGTCGCGCACGTTCTCCTTGAATGCTGTTAAGGGGCTATTACACTACGCGATATTCAGCACACGATATTCAGACTGTCTTACTTTTTGTTCCAAGTAAGACCGGTCTAACCCTTATTACACTACGCGACATCGACTAAGGCTGTCTGAATATCGAGTAGTGTAATAGGCCCTTCACCGATGACGCATACGAACCCTAGAATTAACGAAATCCCTCATGAATGCCCTGAATAAACTAGTAGGCCTAATTTGCTTCTTCTTATAGTCCTTATTTTATTTATCGCATCCATATTTTTATAATCTCGAACGCGTAATGCGTAGGTGTTGTGAGATCGGAAAAAAAGATTATACACATTTGGATGGACAGCTGAAAATATCCGTAAATTGAATACTTACGTAACTTGGTACGTAAGGAGTCCTGAGTGCTGAAATGTAGGTACTTACAAAAGGGATTAAAGATATTTACGTTTAATCTACGTAGATATGTATAAATTTATGTAAATGTAACCACACGCTGTTCCATATAGGAATCTACGTAATGAACACATTCGGATAAGACGGTAAAATAATTGTTTTAACGTGGAGATGGAGGCAGGGTTGTATAGAAAAACATATGTTTGGTACTTTCGAGAAGTTCAGACAATGGAGCAAAGGAGTGCGGGATTGTTCTAAAGAGTTACTGTGGCTCTTGGACGCAAAGGTGAAACCCAGCTGGGTTTAAGTCAGTAAAAGTCTGATACGCCCTCTCGCCCCAAAAAAAATATAGAGCAAAAGAGAGAGAGAGAGAGAGACCCCGAACCCGACTACCAGTTACCGTAGGCATGGGCTTGCAGACGACAAGCAATGGGTAGCTCGCCGTCCGGACCGAGCCCGAGTCTTCGACGGCGCGTAGTGGTCAGAGATTTTATTAAAACTGTAAGGGCCCAGCAGAGCCTGAACCCATGGGTTGACTTCTGAAAGGGAAACCCATGGTCTTTGAATACAAAAGAATATAGGTGTGGTTTTAGTCAGTAAAAGTCTGACACACGTGCCTACCCCCTCCCTACCCTACCATACTTTAAATTGGGCACGCCATAATTATGGCGGTAAGTCCCCTCTTTGAGGAGTGGCTGGAAAGGCAACACGGCGTCCTTACCTTCCGCATGACGCAGGTCCTCACCGGAAATGGTAAGTTCGGGAGGTTCCTGCACCGGATTCGTGCGTAAGAAACGCCCAGGTGTCACCATTGTGTTGATCGCCCAGAGGACACGGTGGAGCATACGGTAAGAGGTGAGTCGCGCCTGGGCAGAGCACCACCGTGTCCTCGTGGGAGTGATCCGCGGCAGCGATCTCTTCTTGGCCTTGGTACAGGCCATGGTCCGCAGCAAGGAGGAGTGGCAGGCGGTCGCCTCCTTCTGCGAAGCAGTAATGCTAGCAGAGGAGGAAGCCGGACCTGTACGCGCGAGGCAATGGCCCCGCGCCCCAACCGCCGGGATTCCGATCCCGATTTTCGGCCACCGTAGGCGCGGGCTTGCGTACGGCAAGCAATGTGTAGCTCGCCGTCCGGTCGTCCGGTAACCGTCCGGACCGAGCCCAAGTCGTCGACTGCGCGTAGTGTTCCATGCGCGCCTCAAGGAGATGTCAGCAACCGTAGGGGCCCAGCAGGGTCGAAGCCTACTGGGGGCCAAGGGTCTGATTCTTGATTGATTGATTCCGAAAGGAAGACTCGGCCCTGGTATGAAAGGCAACGAAGTAATAGGAGTGGGTTTTTAGTCAGTAAAAGTCTGACACTATCTCGCGCTCCACCCAAGAGCGGGGGATGTCATTGGATGATTTTTTTCACCGAAAACAAACCATACTTTAAAAAAAACCTTGGGATAATTTTCTTATTTCACAGGCTTAGGCTTAGTTACTGGCAAACGCTAGTATATAATAAGGACGTAACATACATAAGTCTGTCATTTACAGAGATTGCGCTGGCAGCGTAAACCGGATATGGTAGTTGCTTTGATCGTAGCAGCTGGTGGGTAGGTAGGTGCATCCGAACAGTAAATTAATTACGAGTAAAATATGCTCCGTTAAACTTGATAAACATATACAGGCATAATATATGTTGTACTTACATTGCACGTTTGTTCTGGCTGGCTGAATGTTATTAAAACCTTCTACTGGTGAAAACCTTTTGAAGACTTGAAAAAAAAAACGTGAGTGTAGTGGTATTAAAGTGGAATTGCAATCATCATCGTCGATGAATGAAATTCATCATCATCATCGTCATAATCATCATTTCAGTCGAAAGACGTCCATTGCCGGACATAGGTTTCACATATGGCACCACGATGACCGGTCTTGTGCATTTCGCATTCATTAGATTCCCGCAAATGTATTTACTTATGAAATATTAACAAATAGACAAAAAATCTAGGCTCTTTTATTTCCCGTGGCCATAGTGGGCATGAGCCCTGCTAGGCCCCTATTGTTTTCTGACGCCGTCGACGACTTGGTTCGGTTCGGACGGTTACCGGACGGTAGGACGACGTGCTCCTCTCGACCCCCATCTCGGTTCAAGTCTTGTAGCTGCTGTTGGGGCGTTAGTGTCCGTTTCATCACAGCTGCGACCATCTCCTTCGCATGCATTACTGCTTCGCAGAAGGAGGCATCCCATTCCCTCTCGACCCTGACTAGGGCCCAGATGCGAGCTTTGGCTGTGAAACCACAGCCAAAGCTCGCATCTGGGCTCGCATCTCAAAGTCTTGGTCAAGCTTGCCGGAAATCTTAATGTTGAGTTGTTGGATTTTTCATGAAATGTACTCTGGCTATCAATGATTTGAATGTTATTAACACTTTCACAATAATATTTGCTGTGGTTTACTTTGGCTGTGGTTTCACAACCAAAGGTCGCATCTGGGCTCGCATCTCGAAATCTTGGTCAAATTCTAGGGCATGTAAAAAGGTTAAGGTAGACTATGTTCTGGAAAAGCATATACGATACTTTTTATCTCAGGAGTATGTTCCCTTAGGACAATTATCTACTTTCACGCAGGCGACGCCGCTTGCACTAGCTGTAGTCTATAGATACGAGTATATTCCTGTTATCAGCATACTAGACAACGCTGCGATTTAATCCTATAATCACATAATCACCTCACAGCTCCCACGTGTAGGCTTACGCATGGCAGATTCTTGAACCTACTCTAGAGACTGATTTAATATCGACTGTGTATACTATCTTACTAGTATTCTAATGCTAAAGTCTGTAATTGTTTGTTTAGATATTTGTAAATCAATAACGCTTCAACGGTTGAACTGATTTTAATGTGGGGTCCGAGCGCTCATACGCTTTTTAAAGAATTATCTAAATTCCTAGTTCACGTGACCCAAGCGCTGGCTTTTACCTCGGTCAGAGATTAAGCATTGCCATACAACGTGGCAATGCCGCCAGCCTTTTGGGCACACTTCCATATTTTAGCTAGTACTTTTTGCCTTTATTGTATACATAGTTTTAAATATTTAAGTGTTTTTTGTAATATAAAATAATTAATAAAGTAAATATTAGATTATTAAAAAAAAAAAAATGAAATATGAAACATAGATAGATCATGGCCAGGATTAATAATACTTTTTATTCCAGTACTACTTTTTTGTGATAATAATTAGGTAATAATTTTCTCGATGTTAAAGCTACAATGACTGACTAGGGCTGTAGGAATTCTCTAGTGTTGAAGAGAAGCTGAAAAGTTCTATGTGCCTGTATTCAACCAAACTCAACCCTCACCAAAAGTACCTATATATCTTTTGTAATAGAAAGCAGTACCTTATTATCTCATTTAATTATAAACATTTATTTAACGCTTGCGTGATCACCAAAGATTAGGGAAAAATATAACATGGTGTAAAAATTATTGAAATAGATTCAGTTTCTGATTCTGAACCAACTATATTCAATTTTCGCGCATACAACATTAATTTTAGTACATGCAAAACCCGAAACACGTATCTATAATAGTATTCTTATGGAAAGAATCTGTGTACCAAATTTCATAACTGTATCATGAAAAATCACGAAGTTATAAGCTTGTTATGTTGCCTGGTTGTCCGCACAAATACATGGTCACCTGGTCTTCTTGGCGACTGAGGGGTCGTTTTGCTTCCGCACCCAGTTGTGCACAGGCGCCTAATGTCCGCTATGACCTGCCGTGACCTGTGTTAATACGAGTACCCGGAATGTTGGTGGTGTCCAACTTGTGACCTTTTTCATTTTTTTTTTGGGAAAAAGTCTAACATGGTTTAAAAAATTATTGGAATCGATTCAATTACTGATTCTGAACAAACTATATTCAGGTTTCGCAAATATATTAAAAATAGTGCTGTATATACATCTGATATTCCAGCTATTTCCAAAATTTTCACGTTAATATTCAGGTTTGGTAAATTTTCGTATCTCTGTCTAGATTTATGGCGAATTTTGGTGCTTATACCCCGGATTTATTAGTGGCACGGACATCGCAATTGAATTATTCGCATTGATGGATATGATGGACGTAAAGGCGCATTTACCTGGGCTTCGGTAAATATTTGACTGGTCTGTTGGTCTAGTGGTCAGTGGCCCTGACTGCTATTTCGGAGGTCGTGGGTTCGATTCCAACCCAAAAAAATGTTTTCACAAATGTTTGTGTGATGAGCACGATTATTTGTTCTGTGTCAGGGTGTAATAAGTGTGTATGTGTTTAGAAATATGTAAGTATGTTTATCAGTTGTCTAGTACTTTTAGAATTTCCTCTCGCTGCACTCAGAACGGGAGTACTTATTAGATGATTTTAGATCCTCCAAAAAAAGGTTTTACGTTTTTCCAGTTTATTGTTGGATTTAATTGTTATGAGAACAATTGGAATCGTGTTCTCTAAATAAAAAAACCTTTCAGCAAATGTAACACAGATTACCTCATATCTTTAGAACAAAAAAATCTATCATGTTAAGGTACCCGCAGACAAGGGGTATGCGACAACGCAATAGCATATGCATAATCAGCCTTTTTAATCTTCCCACTGCTGGGACTCAGGCCTCCTCTCTAGGAGAGGGAATGGACCGTAATCCATCATGCGGGCCCAGTGCGGGTTGGTGGATGTCACATGTCTTCGAATTTTTTGGTTCTAGGACATGCCGGTTTCCTCACGATGTTTGCCTTCACCGTTTTGAGAGCAGTGGTGGTCGAGTGGTAAAGGCCCCGACTTACGCGTTACTTTGACAGTCGACTTGTCACGGGATCGCGGGTTTTTATAGCAATTGTTCGACAGGTATGACTTACATAAGACAAATAAATGTCCTCCACAGCCCCAGGGACAGAAATCTGTTTTTGTTCATCATTCAACTTCCTGCTTCATCATTTTCACTCGTATGATATTCTTCCATCTGTGGAGGAATATCATACAAGTGAAAATGATGAAACAGGAAGGTCAAGACCCTCAGCATTGAGGTATGTGATTTATTCCAAATCCGTTCAGCCGTTCAAGAGTGATGAAGTAATAAACATACACAATCACAAACATTCGGCATTATAATGTCAGTCTAATTAATATAAATTTTAATAAAAATTAGGTAATACTGCATTTGTTCATTTGGATTTTGAAAAATAATTGTTAGTGAGGAATCAAACCCAAAATTTTATCCAATGACTAGCTTCTGCCAGCGGCTTTGCCCGCGTGAATGTTGGTTTCTTCATATAAACTTTAGACGCCCGTTTCATCCCGTTAGGGGCAGAAATTTGGAAAATCCTTTCTTAGTGCTCGCCTACGTCATAAAAAAAACCTTGTGCAAAATTTCACGCTCCTAGTCACAGTAATTTTGGCTGTGCGTTGATAAGTCATAAGTCAGTTTCTCCTTTTATATATATAGAAGATAAAGTTTTTTTTTCAATGTTGATGAAAAATAAATTATCATCATACTATCCGATAGGATTGTTTTTGCAACTAACCTTATTTTTATGGAATTTTTTCATCATAAGCTTAAAACTGCTGCATAAATGAGTATTAAAATATGTTTTAAAATTAGATACTCTAAAAACGGAACCATGAAAGGAGTCAAAACAAACTAAAAACATACTATATAACGAGTCGCCATCTACTGCCAAAAACACAAAACTAAAATCTACATAAGAAAGTCATCAGATTTTTCATTAATTATAGAGAGGTAACGTAAAGTTATTTCAAAGTTCAAAGCTAACCGTTGAACAAGAACAATACTTCTTGTTCATTTAAAACTTCACTCACTCACTCGTTCCGCTGCTCTGAACGAGAATAGAGATGAGAAACTCACTGGAGTTTATACTCGAGTGAACTTTACTTTGGAAATAAAAATACTTTCCTCATAAAGTGAAGTTTTATGTTAGGGTTTGGTGTTAAAAGGCTTATTACACTGTTCAGTTTGTAGCAAATTTAATTAGGAAATCGGCATTGAGATGTAATCGCAGTTAGAACAGATTGGATACGATTTCGAGTAAATTGGAAGTTCCGACAGCTCTACTTCCTAAATTGTTTATGGTCTAGGACAGTGTATAATCACGGGCGCTACGATTTAGAACAATAAAATTAAATATATTTGGTTGGATACCAAACTTAACAAGTTTTTTTTTAATTGATATAATTCAGTGCTTGACTGCGATCCCACCTGATGGTAAGCAGTGATGCAAGTTTATTAAGAGCCTATTCACTCTAGCCTTGAAGACATCTAAATTAAGAAAGAAAAAAAGTATTAAGGAAGAAAGTGATCGAATTGCTTTTTTTTTTCGGTGGGAAAATAATCTTATGACATGCGGGGGATCTTGGGCGGGGCGGGAGATAGTGTCAGACTTTTACTGACTAAATACCCACTCCTGTTCCTTCGTTGCCTTTCGTACCAGGGTCGAGTCTTCCTTTAAGAATCAGACCCTTGGCCCCAGTAAGCATCGATTTGCTTGTAATCAAGTAAAAAAAACACGTTGTTTTTGTCTTTATTGTATATATAGTTTTAATTAGTTAAGTGTTTTTTATCAATTAATTGTAGATGTAGATTTGTAAAATAAATATCATTCAACATTTAATGTTTGATGAATTGGCAAAACGAAAAAAGCGAGTTAGAGCCTGAAAACTCTGTTGGCATTTAGTAATTCCGTAATTTACTCAAATATATAATTATAGTAAAAAAAAAATCCAAAATCGTCAGGTTCCAAAATATGGACTATGTTCATTATGGACACCTTTTTTATAACTACTAACTAACAAATATCGTTTTACCCAGCACTTACTCTTTTTAACCGACTTAAAAAAAAGGAGGAGGTTATCAATTCGGTTGTATTTTTTTTTATGTTTGTTACTTCCGTCGTTGTTGGACCGATTTGCAAATGTATTTTTTTTAACTCCTTGGTTACTAACGGATTGCATTCGAACACCATACTACGCTCCAAATCACAGATTGTTGACGTAGTAACTCAGAAGTTTCCCTGCTTAAGTGAGACTGGGCTGGTCATGTCTGCCGCATGCATGAACAAACAGTGGGTCGGTATATCACAAAAAAATTGTGATATACCGACTGTGGTTGTGGCAGAGCATCTCCTTGATGGCGGGATAATCTAGATGTCTTTCTTAGATGTTTTTTTTTCTGAATTGGCATTCAGTGGCTCCTAGTAAGAAACAATGGAAGAAATGGAGGGAAGCCTTTTTCCCGGCTGTGGGCCAGTGTAAGCTAGATATAATGATAATTGGGCCACAATTTAGAACTTTCTTGTAAAGTATCCATCACTCATGGGTCTTTTTGTAATGACTGTGTCATCGAAAATAACCCTTCACCCGTCACACTAAAGCTGGAACTACATTAGACCGACGCACACATGTGTGTTACACGTGTGCGTCGGTCTAATGTAGTTCTAGTTTGATTTGTACGTAGAACGACATCGCGTGGCATGGCGTGGCGTGGATCAAGCTTAGTTCTACAAGTCTAGTTTCCATATAAAATGAATGGAGACTGACGCGCCCAGATCGGCGTGTGTGGCACACGTGTGAGCAGTGCAGTTCTAGCTTTATAAAGGCGAGAATTTATGTGTATATTTGTAGGCTGAACGAATTTGGATAAAATTTGCCATAAGGGTAAGCTCTAGCATTTAAGATGTCATTTTTTATCCTGGGAGTATGTTCATTTGCGATCATTTTTAAATACACACGGGTAAAGCGGAGCCGGTGGTAGAATCTATTACTTCTATATTTGATATTATAAAGAGGAATGATTTGTAGTTTTATATTTTTATTTGAAATGAAGTTAAAGAATAAAGTAAAAAAAATCTGGATTGATTTTTTACCAGCCCAATAGCACTTAGTGACATGGGCTATACACCACTAATTTTTAATTAGTACAAATACTTAAAGAGCTTATAAGAAAAGGTCTTGTAATTATTTAAGTAAAGTCTCAATAAATAATATTCATAAACAGCAAAGTTATTAGCGTTTGTTTATATCCCAAAATGTCACTCAATTTATGGAAATATTGTACAGGCTATTGATTATGAATGAATAAATGACGAGCAAAATGAAAAAACACTGCGCCTAGTATTTTCTAGTAGCAATTGTTATGAATTATTGATTCTATTATGAATTTACCAATTAAGACAAATTTTCGTGGACAATTTTGGGATTTCGTTTTTTTTTACTTTTAATTTCAAAAATTTGATCATTAACGGGTACGGATAGAGCCTCATTTTTTTTGTACTAATAAAAAAATAGGGATATATAATTTTTACTTTTACGCTGGCGGAGCCGCTGGATAGTTAAAAATAATGGCCACAAAGCAACCTACTTATAATCTTATTGACACAGGATATTAAAAGGGTTGGTCAAACCATCCCCAAACTTCTATAATAACATTAAACGAGACCCAAAGTCGATGAGGGTTTATGTACTTTGATCGACATTTTGTTAAGTGTAAAGAATTTGGTTAAGGATGTCAAAGAGTAGTTAACTTATACAACGTGTTTTTTTTTTATATTCCATAACTCTAGAGTATGAATGAAACCATATCAAAAAATCAACTGGCATATGAATTATTTTTCAATTATCTATTTTTTGTTTTCATTTTCCATACAAAATAATTCGATAAATTCACGATTATTTATGTGAAACACCCTTACGTGAGATATGACAGTGTAAATATGTAATATCATTTGTTTATTTGCAAACTACTTTATATTTAATCGATGACTGATGGCAACGTCACAAAAGTAAAGATTTGTCATAGGGGTATCAAATTTTGACCTAAATTAATTATGATTGATGGTATCTTCGAAAGCATGCAGTTTTGGGCCACATATTCTAGAAGTTTTAGTATTATTTTTCTTTATATAATATAAACCTTGAATTATGACATATGAAAAACAACACATTGTATTTATAGTGGACTCCGGATTTTTTTATTTATTTTTATTGATAGGTTCGCGCTTGACCATTATCTCACTTGAATTGATGTGATTGACTGTGGAGCATGCTTGCTTAGAAATAACTTATTCACTCATGATTTAAATGTAGTACCTATCAGGAAACACAGACTCCGGCAGGGAATTCCACTCCTTAAAACTGTATGAAAAATGAATGGCTTGGGCCTACTCAAGACGTACCCTACCCTAGATAAAGATGTACCTTAGTACGTACGGGTTAGGTAATAGAGTTGGAAAATTGAGCCTAAGGTACAGGCCTAGCTAAGAGAACCTAAGTTTTGTCCCTAAGTTGACAGGTGTGTTTACACGAATGAGATGTATTATACGTATACAACACGTAACTAGAATAACGCACATCCTTATACCCGGGCCTTGGTACAGCCCATGGTCCGGAGCGAGGAGGAGTGGCAGGCGGTCGCCTCCTTCTGCGAAGCAGTAATGCTAGCAAAGGAGGCGGCCGATCGCGTGAGACAACGGTCCTCACGCCCCAACCGCCGCCGGAATTCCGATCCCGATTTCCGGCCACCGTAGGCGCGGGCTTGCGGACGGCGAGCAATGTTTGGCTCGCCGTCCGACCGTCCGGTAACCGTCCAGACCGAACCCAAGTCGTCGACGGCGCGTACGGCGCGGGAGATGTCAGCAAATCGTAGGGGCCCAGCAGGGTCGAAGCCTACTGGGGACGAAGGCAACGAAGGAACAGGAGTGGGTTTTTAGTCAGTAAAAGTCTGACACTATCTGCCGCTCCGCCCAAGAGAGGGACTTGTCATTAGATGAATTTCCTACCTAAAAAAAACATCCATACACTCGAATTAGAAAATTAAGTTACAATCATAATTTAGCACTGAAATTATACTCACACGGATTTTTTAAGAATTTAGTTATCCAATTAGGTTAACTAAGGCAAATAATATGATAATCGACGCATTACATTGGTAGCGCATGGTATTAGCATCTACGCACGCAAACATAAAAACTCTAGTGACGTAATCAAGATTTATCAAGAATATACCTCCTCAAAAGGATAAAACGGAACCCTTATAGGATCATAAGATTTAAACCATATTCTCAAGTCTGCGATCCCTTGAAGCTGTGAAAAAAAAACTTCTGAGTTAACAAAAAAAAAAAGATACGGCGGAAAACTAAGAAATGAACCCATAATAGATACGTTCAAACAGGTATCATTAAGAATTTGTGAGTTAACATAAATAAAAAGCGAAATCAAAATGCAAATCCTAGCGGAACAGAGCCCTCGGGTAACCCTACCAAAAACTCTTAGTTGTTTTGTTTGTTTTGCATGTAACCCCAGATTAATTAATGGCCGGTCCCGCACCGACACCTGTCGTTTGATGCCGAAAAGTAATTAATTGGTTTAGCAAAAAAGAAAACATTCGATTATTTGTTCGCTACAACTTGTCGAAACTGACTGTTGCAATACCGACTCCATATTATGTAAACTTGTAGTTTAAAGTAAGTTTTAACGTGGAGATTTTTGTTTCGTAATTTATTTTTTGCTTTCAATCATTACCCTTTTATTTTGCCACACAAAACACACACGATATCCGTGATACACACACACACATAGGGATACATTATGGGCTATATTTTCCCCTTTACATTGAATTATATATATTTTTATTAACCGACCTCAAAAAGGAGGAGGTTATATGTTCGGTTAAATGTATGTTTTTTTATTTTTATTTTTTATGTATATTCACCGATTTCTCGGTCAATTGTGGACCGATTAAATTTTTTTATTTTTTTATTGAAAGGATATGCTTCCGAATTGGTCCCATAGAAATATTGTTATGATCTGATCATGAACTTCGAAGATATGGAACAGAACTCCTCATAGGATCACAGCAGAACCGTCGTAACAAGTAAAATTGCTTTGTTTATACGTGTAGTCGATGACTGACTGAAAGTAGATGTGGAATATATCGAACTGATCTGATGATGAAGCCTGAAGTTAGGCACCGGAACTCTATAATAAATTAATGTAATCTAACCGTGTTTGGGATTATTAGAATTGTCATGAGATGCACTCTGGCTATAAGGCTATAAGGTATTTAAGTTTGGCTGAGAGGTAATTTTTAGTGGTGGTACCATAACTAAAAAGTGTAAAATAAAAAACTTTTTACAAAAAAAATACAACCGACTTCAAAGTAAAAAAAAAAACACTGAAAAGTGCAAAATAACTTTAATTTCGGAAGTCGGTGTTAAATAATGAAGAGACACTTTACTTTGAAGTCGGTTGTATTTTTTTTGTAAAAAGTTTTTTTATTGATTTAAATTAGTACTTGACTGTGATCCCTTCTGATGGTAAGTAGTAATTATAGGCTATAATAAAATAAAATTACTATTCTAGAATGAGTTTCTTTGAGCTGCGAGATTGATTGAAAGTCACGGCACTGGCATGCAAAGGGCAACTGAAGGAACTATAGATTTAGCTTCACTTTTTTTTTGACTGCCCGACATTTTGACAATTCAAAAGTGCCTGTAATTGGTCTATTTGAAATAAACGTTTCTGGTTTCTGAACAGAGGTTAGTCAGTAAACTTCTGACACTCCCTTTCACTCCATATACAGCAGGAAAAGTTATTTGATAAATAGATGCAACCTAAAAAAAAGAGCTGTGGTGACCGAGTGGCAACGGCCCCGACTTACGACTTAGGTCGCGGGTTCTAGCCCAGCCTGGCGCATTACTTTGTGTAATTTATTTCATCACCACTGCTCTCACAACTGAGAAGGAAAAGCATGTCCTAAAACCAAAAATTCGAAGACATGTGACATCCGCAATCCGCACTGGGCCCGTGTTGTGGATTACGGCCCATTCCTTCTCCTAGAGAGGAGCCCTGAGTCCCAGCAGTGGGTACATTAAAAGGCTGATTATGCTAAAAAAACAAAGATAGATACTCGCCATTCATAAATGTAATCTTGTAATCATAGTGAAGAAGACAAACAAATGTGAAATTTGGAATAAAAAATAAAAAAATATAAACAGACTCCATTTTCCTCTCGACATCAAAATAAAAATTAACATTTTCACCATGTCCCGTAGTCAAAAACGGATGGATATTTCCTCATAATAAATTCAAATATATTTAAAATCCAAATGGAGTTTTCTCTCTGTCCGTTGCGTCTGTATTTTTCCGGGCTTATAATCATACCCTGCTTGTTTATTTGTTGTAACTCGTAAGCCAAGTCTTCTTAGGTAAATATTTTGTAATAAGACAAACGTTTATGTTTTGAGGAACTGAATAAATTTTTATTTTTTTATTGCACAATTATCACACAACACCGTCTAGTCCCAAGCTAAGCAGAGCTTGTGTTATGAGTACTAGACAACTGATAAACACACTTAAATATTTCTAAATACATGCATATTATACATGATAAATTACATCCAGACACAGAATAAATAATTGTGCTCATCACACAAACATTTGTCCTGGGTGGGAATCGAACCCACGACTTCCAGCATAGCAGTTAGGGCCACTAACCACTGGACCAACAGGCCAGTCTATGTAGATACCGTAAGTAATTTTTCAGTCTGTATAAATGGAATAATATAGATATTGTTGCAGCACCGCCATTAAATAGATTAAATGACGCTTCCGCAATATCGCGTCGCGGTTGTCTGTCTGAGCCTTCAAAGCAGTTACGTTCTCATAGGGGAAGAAAGAAAATCTTATTTTCTAGGACTGACAGTGTGTTTCATAGATTGCAATGGGAATAGGCAGAGCAGAATCGTTTGTCTTGGTATGGTCATGTGAAGAGGGGAAATGAAACGCATGTTACTAAAAGAATTATGTGAATAGATGGAGAGGGAGAGGGATGCCAAAGAAATGTTGGATGGATTGTCTGAAAAGTGATATGAAAGTAATGGAAGTTAGTGATAGCTTACCCGTCACGCTATCACTAACTTCTACATGTTAAGAGAGAATCGAAGAAAAAAAACTTGTAAATGGTCAGGAAGATGATGATAAGCAGAGCCTCTTTCACAACCATTTTTATACGATATTTTAGATGACAACAATCAAATGAGATTTATCGATTTAAAAAATATACCTAATATTGAAATTGGTAGGTATTTACTGGTATTTATTTTTAATTAAACATGTGCAAAAATGATCAGTAACCTAATATTTTAGTAGATAATACAGGACATAAGGCCCAACACACAAAACTGCGATCCTTCATCATATCGTAATAAACTGCAAGTTCGCACGACGCATCGTAAGAACGCATAGCTAATTGCTTCGAATCGCAAATTGTATGGTCACTGGAACCGCTTTGCCGCACGAAATCGCATCGCTGCAATTCATATCGCAGGTTTCTGCGAAGCGGCATCGTATCGTATTGCAGTATTGTGTGGGAGCCCATACCTACTCTACAAAAAAAGTCACTTCGAGGGAGAATTCAATTACTGTTACTATTTTTCGACAGATAATTGCTTGTCGGATGAAATAAAAATATATTAAAAATAAAACTAAATTTATACACGTGCTGCCAAATTGCGTTCCCAGCCGTTTCGTCTGTAACCCTAAAACTTTTTCATAGAGCCTCCCTAGACATAAATTATAGGCTGAAAGATTTTCATACTCGCAATTTTTTTTGTAACATAATGAAAAATAAATTCAGTGCTTATTTTACTTGGTAAATTACTTGCTGGGCTAGACGTCTTCTTTTCAGAAAAAATCACAGTAATATTACAAAGGCTTTTTTAAAGTAGAAAAATCATGTAATGACGTCTCCTGCTCTAGGGCGGGGCGGGAAGGCGCTTCAGACTTTTACTGACTAAAACCTCACCTATGTTCTTTCTTTCAGTTACCCTTTGCTTCCCAGGACCACAAGTAACCCCTTCAGAAGTCGACCCATGGCTCTAGTAGGCTTCGGCCCTGCTGGGCTTCTTTGAAGCGCGCGTGGAACACTATGCGCCGCCGACGACTCTAGGTCTGAACGGTTACTAGACCGTTGGACGGCGAGCTACACTTTGTTAGACGTCCCCAAAATTTTATTAAGGCTAAAATTTGTATATGTGTGTTGTTCAATAACAGGATGGATTCAGATCAAATTTGGCATATGATTAAGTCACGTCCTGGAATACGATTTTTTTTGTATCTCGGGTGCATGTTCTCTTAGGACAACTTTCTAATTACACGCGGGCGAAGTCGCTGTTAGATGCTAGTATTTAATATGCTTCAGTAATTTCTTTTAGGGTGTGGTTTAAATGATGAAAATTTCGTGACGAAAGTTGAGTATGAGTGTGGATGTCTACAAGAGTAGGAGTAGGCTATAGAAAAGATGATTGTGTGAAGGATCGTATACACCCCTATTTTTTTATTAGAACAAAAAAAATGGGGATCTATCTGTACATGTTACTGATCATATTTGTGTAGTCAAAAGTAAAAAAAAATAAAACCCCCAAAATTGACCACAAAAATTTGTTATACTCGTAATTGATAAATTCATAATTGAATCAATATCAATAACATTTGCTACTAGAAAATACTAAGCGCAGTGTTTTTCCATTTTATAGCCATTCGTTCAATCATAACTTTGCTGTTTATAAATATTATTTATTGAGACTTTACTAAAATAATAACAAGACCTTTTCTAATAAGCCCTTTAAATATTTGTACTAATAAAAAATTAGTCGTGTATTCTAGAATGGGAGGTCACCCTCTCAGTCGGACAGTCAGTTAGTGGAGTCGTCATCTCAGTAGTCATACAGAGATTTGCGGGATTATTTGGAAGAGCTACTGCGGCCCTGGAACGCGATGGGCAACTGAAGGAATATGGGTGGGTATTGTCAGTAAAAGTCGGACACTCCCTCTGGCTCTACCCAGAGCGA
The DNA here is from genome assembly GCA_961205895.1 of Mythimna pallens. NCBI lineage: Eukaryota > Metazoa > Arthropoda > Insecta > Lepidoptera > Noctuidae > Mythimna > Mythimna pallens. The sequence goes on along the minus strand of OY540833.1, from coordinate 17,673,743 downwards.
GATAAGGTGTGTGATGATTTTGCATCCTCAAAAAAGATACGCCTTGACATGAAAATCTTTTTTTTTTATTTTGACCATGGATACAAAGTTCTACATTCAGAATACTAGAGATTACATATTTCTAATAGTTAAGTTATTTATCATTAGAATATGGATGTACATATTCTAATGTTTTTGTAGGATTTGGCAGCAAAATATCAAGTCAACCTTTTCGGGAAATTTCACTGAGATAGTCAACACTACAATAAAAGTGTCAGCTCTGTTTTACCGAGATGGCGCCTGTTTCCACATTTGCGCAGACACTTGAGATGCAAAACTACCCCAATTTTACATAAAAATATCCACTAGGACTCAATTTTCGAATAATTAAAACAGCCACTGATTCTTCGCTCGAAGAAATCCCGCCAAAAATCCCGAATGTCTTAAAAAGACAGATTGTGTTACCAGCGAGTAACATTTTTTTGATAAAAAAAATATCTATAACAATTTTTTCAATTGCAATTCATGTTATAATTCAGGCGCAGCATTTAAAAGACCATTTTCACTTTTTCACATTGATTAAATCTTAGATAAAATTATAGAGATTGATATCCATTGACACCACTTTCATATTTAATATCCAGGCCCAAAATTGTATAAAAGTGGATCTATCTCATTTACATACCATACCTAAATTGAACCACAAAATCACATACTGTAAAATCATATTCACCAATACAGTGATCAAAGCTAACCGAAATCAATGCGAAAATCCTGGCTCATTTCAGCTGACCATAAATAGGTTTAATAGAAATTGCATTAATGAGAGAATTTCCAATCATAACAACTAATTAACAGTCTTTTATCATAATAATTACTGTGTAATAAATAGAGGTCGAAATTAGGTGGAGTGATTCATGTACTTACTACGGATTTTATACAGCGAAAGAATAAAGTAGATATGCCTCAAATCCCGAGATTAATTTTGAAGAGCAGAATTTGTTTTATGACACTATCAGAAATGTACACTACAGAAATAATGTCTTCCTGCATTAGTGAGGAGGAGGAGGAAGTGTATAAAGTGGTTAACCACACCTCAGTTGACGTAGAGGGATCTTTTTCAATAAAAAATACAAATACAAAATGTATGTTAATTATCTTTGTTTTATTTGTCTTATCTATTTCTAAGGTTTTTATTATTATTTATCTGTAATATTGTGGGCCACACGGGATTTTTAAAATCCCGGGAAGATCCATATTAATATCAAGCTTTCGATCCGAGTACATAAATAACTCTACCTCATTCCAACTTCTGGTAATAATACAGTTTATTAACATTCGTTCATTACATACTCGTATAATTATTGTGACCTAATTTTCTTTTGATCTAAATACGACTTTTTTCATTAATACCATGACTACATTCTGCTAGCAGCTTTGCTCGTGTGTAAGTCGGTTTTTCCATACAAACTTTAAACCCCCGTTTCATCCCCTTGGGGGTGAATTTTGGAAAATCCTCTCTTAGGTAATACTCGCCTACGTCATAAAAGGAACCTTGTGCAAAATTTCACGCTTCTAGGCCCTGTACTTTCGGCTGTGTCTTGATATGACAGTCAGTTTCTTTTACCCGCGGCTTCGCCCGCATAAATAAAATATAGCATCTGTCTGGTACTTCCAGAGATTAACTCCAACGAACAAAATAACATAAAAACAAACTTTACCTCTTTATAATATTAGTGTAGTTAGATGAAAATGATAGAACTACACACTGAATAAAAAACAACCTATTTACTCTGAGACTAGTGATGGTTTAGTTGAAACAGCCCCGACTTACGAGTTTTATGTTGTGGCTTCGAACCCAGACAGGTTCTTTACTTATTTACTCTCAAAATGATGAAGGAAACCGTGATCAAGATTAGGCGAACAAAGAAAAGATGGTTTATCAATACAGTTCCTTTTCGAAGGAATTGTATTGATCAAGGTTTAGGATAGAATTAAATAATTGATGTGTGACTTAGCTAAAATGAATTGTAGTCTTTTTGTTATTGGCTAATTACAATGGCGCGACGTGTGACGTATCGCTTTACGATAGTTTTAAGAATTATAGACACAAAAATAGGCCGTAAAGTATTACATTAAGTATGTTTCCCTAGAATAGAACCAATAATTCAAAGACATGTAACATTTACCAAATTGCACTGGGCGCGCATGGTAGATTACCACCATTAGGGGAGGGAGAAGAGGTCTGAATCCCAGAAGTGGGAACATTATATTGCCGATTATATTATATTATGCGTGTAAAATTACAAATCTGTCATACAGAAACAAGCAATAACATATCCTGTAGAAAAGCTTTAGGAAACTTAATTACGAACTCACAGCAAGCAGAACGAGCGTATGAATACACAGCTTACTAGGGTTGCCACGTAGTTAACATTTTTAGAGACGGATTCGGACCGACTTTTTTATTGAATTTAAGTGTACTCAAAATACTTTGTACCGCTTTTTACAATGAATTTAAGGGTAGATACTTAATTTATTAAAAAAAGGTATAAAGCATGTCAATGCGGGATAACAAGAAATAAAAAAGTTAAGTAAATAAAGCTAAATTCTTATGTTTATGGAATATATACATATATATATATATATGTAAGGAACATATATATATCCAGGGGCAAACTTAAAGCTACACTGCTCACATGTGTGCCACACACGCCGATCTGGGCGCGTCGGTCTCCATACATTTTATGTGGAAACTAGACTTGTAGAGCTACACTTGATCCACGCCAAGCGACGTCGTTCTACGTACAAATCAGGCGTGTTACACGTGTGCGTCGTTCTAATGTAGTTCTAGTTTTAGGTTTGGTAGGTAATGAGTGTCCAATACACTTAGGAAAGAAGATGGGGTCGAAAAATAGTCCGAAAAAACGCTAAGACAATAAAATAGAACAAGCAGTGCAATACCAACTGAGAACAAGATCTCTCTAAACTTTACTAATCCTGTTCGAAATAAATGTGTACGTTTACTAACTGATGCTAAAGAAACTTTTCACATCAAAAGAAAACTACTTAAGCCCTAAGGCAAACTGGACCGAAGCGATTATGTATTCGATAATGATTTCGTATCAGTTATCTCGATATAGAAGAATTTATATCCTTACATTGAGTAGAGTAAACTACGCCACTGGATGTGAGGATATAGAAAACAAAAAAAATATATATCCTTACATCCAGTAGCTTTCTTTATATTATTATTTTCGGACATCGATTTATTAGCAACTTATTACTTTATTTACATTTAAAAATACTAACTATAATTACAATAAAATAAAATAAATAATAATAAAAACTCTAATCTAATTACAACTAACTAAAACTAAAATATGGCGTCAAAAAACTCTTCCACATCGCTGTCGACTGGTAATGTGCCCAAAAGACTGGCGGCATTGCCACGCTGTATGGCAACGCTTATCCTCTGTCCGAGGTAAAAGCCAGCCCTTGAGTCACGCGAAGTGTCAACTAGACGTAGCAGTAGCTTAAATTATTAAGGAAATAAATAATTATATTATAAAGATATACAACAGAATACCAGCGCTGCGTTATTTTTACTTTTTAGTATAATATCGCAACTTAAGCTGAGATAGGAGCCTTTTTGGCCTCGCACTGGTCTTTTATTTTATCTTTAATATTGTTTTCTATTATTTTTAAGTTAAGTATTTATAGATTAAGCAGTTACTTTTTATTTTATCGTTGTTGGTCCTGTGTGAGTCTCAAATAAATGTTTTCTTTCTTTCTATATACAAAACAAAAAAAAAACAAACAAAAAAAATATTACTAGTACTTTTTACAAAATGTTTTGGGGAAACATTAAATGTACGTACAGCAAATGAGTGGAATCCCCTGACGGAGTATGTGTTTCCTGATAGCTACAACCTAGGGTCTTTAAGACAAGAGAGAATAGGTTACTTCTAGGCAAGCATGCTCCATCGTCGGCCACATCGTTGCTTATCATCAAGTGAGATAGTGGTCAAACGCGAACTTATCAATTACAAAAAAAAAAAAAAAACAATTTACTGCACAGAGATAGTCATTCAGTGGATAACATGTTCTGAATTTTTACACACGTCACACGCGGTAGCTACGCCTCTGCTTACATCCGTAAATATTACTTAGAAAAGAAGGGGAACTTTGTCCGCATCTGTCTGTCTGTTCGCGGTAAACTCAAAAACTACTGATTGATGGCCACCAATAAACCGAATGATTCAGAAGGAAGTTTTAGATGTGTGATAAATGAGAAAAGCTGAGAATTTCGAAGCTAGGGAGGGTTGCTAGTGATAAAATAAAAATGGTACCTACTAATTAAAAAATTCATTGACGAATCTTCGCGCCTTTTTGTTGGAGATTATAATTGGGTAAGGGTGAACAAGGCCGGAAAGGTAACTACCTAAGGTAGAAGCTTTTAAAGAATTTAAAGAGACAAAGAGTGGCACCAGAGAAATGATTTTTAACCGACTTCAAAAAGGAGATTCGGCTGAATGTTTATTTTATGTATGTTCACCGACTTCTCGGTCAATTGTGGATCGATTTTGAAAATTATTTTTTTGTTTGTAAGGTTATGCTTCCAAGTTAAAATATGGTTATGATCTGATCATGAACTTCAAAGATATGGAACAGAACTCCTCATAGAATCACAGGACCGTAACAAGTAAAATTTCTTTGTTTATACGTGGTCTCACAGGAACACTGCCGTAACAAGTAAAATTGCTTTGTTTATACTTATACGTGTAGTGGATGACTGATTGAAAGAAGAGGGGGAGGGGATATATCGAACTCGAAGGTAGGCACTGGAACTCTGTAATAAATTAATGTAATCTGAACCTTTTTGGGATTATTAGAAATGTCATGAGATCCACTCTGGCTATAAGGTATAATATTTAAGTTTGGCTGAAGGGTACTTTTTAGTGGTGGTACCCATAACTAAAAAGTGTAAAATAAAAAGCTTTATATTTGTAAAAAGTTCTTTATAGATAGCAATTTTCCTCCCGAAAGATTATCGGTTTTGTTAAACAAGCTCTTTATAATCCACTAATTAGGGTAGGGGTTTATCGGGCGTTAAATCGCAAATTAAATAAAAGTACAAACTGTGTTAAAAGTCCGCACTCTCAGTTATTATGGGTCTCTTTTGAATACTGTAGGCATTTATAAGTTTTTTTTTTTAGAATTCCGTAGCCGTAATCAACAGGACGGGCCTTACCATGACGTCTTGGAAATGTCAAGCGAGGGAGAAAAAGGGATGGAGCTATATACCTATAAAGTTCCATCCCCTTAACAGTTACCGAAGGCGCGGGCTTGCGGACGGCGAGCAATGGGTAGTTCGCTGTCCGACCGTCCGGTAACCGTCCAGACCTAGCGCAAGTCGTCGACGGCGCGTACGTTTCCACGCGCGCCTCAAGGAAATGTCAGTAACTGTAGGGGCCCATCAGGGTCGAAGCCTACTGATTCTGAACCCAAGTCGTTGACGGCGTGTACAGTTCATGCGCGCCGCTAGGAAATGTCAGCAAACCATAGGGGCCCAGCTGGGTCGAAGCCTACTAAGGCCAAGGGTCTGCTTCTGAAAGGAAGACTCAGCCCTGGTACGAAAGACAACGAAGGAACAGGAGTGGGTTTTTATTCAGTAAAAGTCTGACACTATCTCTCGCTCCGTCCAAGAGCGGGGGATGTCATAAGATGCTCCACCGTGGTTTGATATGGGTTATTATCTAATGACTTGATGGTGTGAGAGGGCGGGCATGTCAGACTTTTACTTAATAAAACCACACCTATGCTCTTTTAGTTGCTCTTTGTGTTCTTGGAACACGGGTTACCTGACTAAAACCCATCTTTGTTCCTTAAGTTGTCCTTTGGCGTTGTTCGAAGAATTACCGCGGCTCTGGAAGACTAAAGGGCCAACACTGCGTTACGCGGGCGACCGTGCAGTTATCCGTAGCGTGACGTCGCGTGTGTGTCGTGTGCGACGGTCCTCCTAGCGGGAACCGGATTATTACCTGCGCAGTGTTGCTAGTTCAACTTTAACGTTGTGCACGTAGTCGTGTCGATGGAGAACTTTAATGTATTATTTATTACGTAGAAAAAAGTGCGTGGGGCGTGGCTGCCCACGGCGGGTGCCCGCAAGGCGAGCCGCGACGGAGCAGTTTTATATGGGAACGCGCGGGCGCCCGCTTAAGGCAGCGGCGACCCTACCAGGTCACAGCCTGACATGTGACATGCTTGTAGCTCATTCTTTACCCAGAAGCCAGTATCGTCTACTATAACATTTTCGGCAATGCGAACTTTACAGGTTGATTAATCTAATATTATATTATATAAAAGGAGAAACTGAGTGACTGACATATCAACAGACAGCTCAAACTACTTGAACTAGGCATTTGAAATTTTGCCCAAAGCTTAATTTTATGACGTAGGCGAGCACTAAGAAAGGATTTTTTTGGAAATTCAACCTTAAAGGTGAAAGGTGAAAAGGGAGAACTTCTTTTGTATGCAAAATATCATTCCGTGTGTCAATATACTTGAAAGTTAGCACAAATAATAACTTAAGTAAATAATAAAGCTTGTCATTATTTATTTTCAGAACCGTAACTGTAAATACATGGTAGGTATATCTGTTTACAAATTACGTTTCCCTGACTCTTAAACTAGGGTATACCTGTGTCTTAAGAGATAGTGAAAACCATCATAGTACCTATCCTCTCTCCGATCCCTAATCGTTTTAACAGGAATACTCTTAACGATATTGCAGCCTCTTTACGAAGGCCGGAAAGTAACAAAGGGAAGCAATAAAATTGATATGTAAGGGATCACTACAGCCTCCTTTATGTTTCTTTAGAAACTATTCCCGAAGGTACATTCACATTTTCAGAACATGATTTTCCATCAGTTTTTATTTTTTAACAGTACCTTAATTTTGGACGATTGTATCAAGGCGTTTATCTGGTCATCAAATCTTAAAGGTTTAATACAATAATTCTTTCAGGTTGCTGATTGTTCTTACTCGCAATTGCAGCGCTTCAGCATGTCTGCTGACACTCACATGAAAGGCTTTCATGCCATAATCCGTAAGCGAGCGGCATCGCTGATGCGCAGGGTGAGAAACAGTCCCAACAGCTACCTGGAGGTAATTGATAGTAAATTAGAAAGTCCTCTAAGGAGGCAATGGCAACATATCAATCTTAAATAATTTTCCTTAAGTATTAAAGTACTAGAGCAGTGGTGGCCGAGTGGTAACGGCCCCGATTTACGAGTTGTTGGTCGCGGGTTCAAACCTAGCCAGGCGCATTACTTTGTGTAATTTATTTCATCACCACTGCTCTCAAAACGGTGAAGGTTTTCCTTCACCGTTTTGAGGAAACCGGCATGTCCTAGAACCAAAAATTCGAAAACATGTGACATCCACCAATCCGCACTGGGCCCGCGTGGTGGATTGCGGCCCATTCCCTCTCCTAGAGAGGAGGCCTGAGTCCTAGCAGTGGGAACATTAAAAGGCTGCTTATGCTATGCTATGCTATGCTTATGCTATGCTATTAAAGTACTAAAATTAATTCCTAAGTTTCTTTTATTTAAAAATAAATTTCTTTCAGTAGCCCTTTTAAGTTTAAAGGCCGCAGTAACTTTTTCGAACAATCCCTCAGCTCTGGCAGGCGTTGGCCGTGGCGGGTTCCGTCTATTTTTGCTGACATCTCTTTGAGGCACGCATGCAACCCGTCACGTCACACCAGTCGACCCCAGGCTAACTTCGTTTTATATAAAATAACCGGAAAGATTCACATGCAAACATCATCTCGTCGTCTTCCGACCCTTGTCCCATGTAATTAAAGAATTAACATTAAAAAAACACACATCTATTCACTTTCTCTGTCAATGGACGCGTAGCTTCATAGACGCGTATTCGTCATAATACGCTTGGTGTAGACGACGGCACGACGTTGCCGCTTTGTCAGCAGAGTTTCATAGTTATGTAAGCTGTGAGCAGGCGTACTCGACTCCAGAGTCGAGTTTTGTAAACCACAGTCTCGGCGGCAACGATTTCTCGTGCCGGGCCTTGTTACAGGTGACGGTCCGAAGCTAAGAGGTGTGGCAGGCGGTCGCCTGCTTCTGCGAAGCAGTAATGCTAGCAAAGGAGGAGGCCGCACGTGCATGCGCGAGGCAGTGGCCCTCACGCCTCAGCCGTCGGGATCCCGATCCCGATTTCTTTCCGGCCACCGTAGGCCCGCGCCTTACGGACGGCGAGCAATGAGTAGCTCGCCGTCCGACCGTCCGGTAACCGTCCGGACCGAACCCAAGTCGTCGACGGCGCGTACAGTTCATGCGCGCCGCTAGGAAATGTCAGCAAACCATAGGGGCCCAGCTGGGTCGAAGCCTACTAAGGCCAAGGGTCTGCTTCTGAAAGGAAGACTCGGCCCTGGTATGTAAGGCAACGAAGGAACAGGGGTGGGTTTTTACTCAGTAAAAGTCTGAGACACCCTCCTGCTCCGCCCACGGGCGAGGGATGTCATTGGATGATTTTCCCACCGAAAAAAAAAGGTATATAACAGTCTGAAATCAACTATCGGGCAGTTGCCTGGACCAGAAACAACACCCGTCTAGCCGGAGAATCCTCCCTTTTCAACGGAGATTTGCGGGACTTTTACACCCTGTTCCGCATTCCTCTAAAGATGTCACAAATACCTATACTGAGATGATTTTGCATATAAAAAAACATGACGTATAGACTGCACCTAATAGTTGCGATTCAGTAATCTACATCCAAGGTCATCAAGGGTGACTGGGCCCATCGAGTAAACATCGCAACTTTGCGTCCCATATATCCAACGAGGCACGCGAATGTTCGCCGTGGATAAGCAAAGTAATAAAACTAATAAATACACGCGACAGCGCCCGATTTTCTCGCACTGTTGCGTTCAAAGAATGAGTTTATACATCAGTGCGAATACCTTGTAAACTTTGTGTTTGAATATACTAGCCACGAATATTGTAAGGTGCTTAGTTAATTCGGAACATAATATAATCCCGTTCGTTCCAAATGAATGAAATTCAACATACAATACGGTCGAAATCTCCCAGAGAGGAGGCCTGAGTCCCAGCAGTAGGAACATTAAAAGGCAGATTATGCTTATGCTTATGCAGTGATTCTTGGGATACGTTAGTGCGTTCAAACAAAAAGGTCTTCAGCTTTATAATATTTGAATTATATAAATACTAGTGACCCGTCCCAACTTCGCACGTGTTTTTGAAATTCTCGGTTTTTCTCTACTATAATATGTATATATTATACACTTCCTCGATAATCACTCTGTCTATTGAAGAAAACTGCATGAAAATTCGCACAGCAGTTTTTGAGTTTATCGCGTCCATACAGCCAGATGGACAGATGGACCGACGACCAGCCCCCTTAGCCAAGTTACAACCGTTTCGTTTCGATTCTCTTTTCGTCGACCACCTCGAGTCGGCCACGCCTCCTATTCCTTTGTTCTGACCACGTAACTGAGCGTTGAGATGACGCAGACGTCAGGACAAAGGAATCGGAGGCGTGGCTGACTCGAGGTGGTAACTTGGCTAGGGGGGCTGGTGAGAGTCGTGGGAATGCGGTGGATGCGAGACGCACAGGATCGGTCATTGTGGAGACGCTTGGGGGAGGCCTATGTCCAACAGTGGACGTCTTTCGCCTGATATGATGATGATGATACAGCGAGATAGAGACAGTGGGGAGTTTTGTTTTAAAATACGAAAGTATAAATGCGAACGTGAGTTTGGTTTGTCAGTTACACTTTCACACTTCAACGGCTGAGTGGATTTGGATAAAACTTAGCACACAGGTAGGTCAAGTACATACCTATTATACTTTATCCCGGGAGTATATTTCCTTGAGATAATTTTCAATTATCTCGCGGGTGACGCCATTGGCATAAGCTATATTAGTACCAACATGATAAGTTATTCGAAAGTCCAGAGTTAATTCCTGCTTCAATATCAGAGAGCCAGTAAGCAATATTTGAGGTTTCGGGCAGTTTTAAATTGAAAATAGTTGCAATGCATCTGGTTTAATCAAAGTGGTCCGAAGCTTGCCTGTGTTTATTGAGGTTCACAGTCAATACACCAGTTTTGGTCCAATTCACGCTTTGAAACAGGGGCGCCGGCTTTTAGAAAACGTCATGGACGCTCATGCTCATTCGATGGTCTCGAAAAAGTGGCAAAGTGTGAGAAGATAAATACACACTGATCGACCGACAAATAAATAAATTTAACAACTTATAATAAATTGAGACAACATCACGTACATTGTCCTGGCTCCAAACTAAGGTTTTCCCTTGGAGCAACGAAACAACGAAGGTAACACAAACACCCAGACCCAACCCAATTATCAGTTTCCTCAACAAACATTGGTGTTGGTGCGGGAATCGAATCCGCGACTCTTGCGTCTTAAACAGCGCTCTAAACCACTGCGCTAAACGGGTCGTCGGGTAATGAAAAAACGCCCATTCATAACAGGCGATTAGAAAGAAAGAAAGAAAACATTTATTTGGGACTCGCACAGGACAAACAACGATAAAATAAAAAAGTAATACTTAACTTAAAAATAATAACAGAAAACAATATTAAATAAAAGACCAGTGCGAGGCCAAAAAGGCTCCTATCTCAGCATATGCTGCGATATTATACTAAAAAGTAAAAATAACGCAGCGCTGGTATTCTGATAGGGCCTGGTGACAGGTGATGCCACGGACACACTCACGGAACACAGAGACAAATAAGATAATAATATATTGATAATAAAAGAATAAAACAAAATATACTAAACAAATAAATTAAACTACAAAAACGTGTAAAACAAAAGAACCATTACTGATCTGTTTCTTGATGTCTATAATTCTCCGGGGTTCTCGGCATCCACAGTTTATTTCTCATGGATGCTCGAGCACCCGAGAACCCACGGAGTCGGCGCCCCTGCAGTTAGACCAAAGGGAGCAATACAAATCTCGCTCCGATAAAATAATAAGGGTTAAATTTGTGTGTTTGTGACTGGTCCGATATTGGTAACTTGTTAAAAAGTTTCATTTTTAATATACCTAGAAGCTTACATTTGTAGAATATTAAAATACAGATCGAAATTAAAATTGAATCGTGTCAGGATTTTCTCACAATTCTTTACTCAGTCTTATCAATTAACCAATACCATATTTGTAGGTATAATAGATTAAATAGAAAATTAAGTATCTATAAATTAAATAAGAATAGCTGTAAAAAGAATATTCTTCAATATTTTCTAAATATATCTTATGTACAGACAAGACCTACTTGCTGAATGTAAATAAAACACGCCGTATCTTTTTAAGTTAAGGTTTTATAATAGTTATATTTAGTGTTAATTTATTATTTTTTGTTTAAGCACTTTCTAGGCTGAAGCATTAGGTTCACCTCAGTTCTTGCGAATAAACAACTGTGTTCTTTTTAATATTTATTATACTTTATTGTAATTTATAAGATAATAAATAAACGATGTATTAATACTAGTTATACACAAATATGATTATTATGGACCAATCAGCATAGAAATATTTGTAAAATAAGCGATTTTTTATTTTATTTATCGAAAGTTTATGCACTAGTAAGAAATATTGATGCAAAGGCGGACTTAGGTTTTTTTTTAGCAATCTACCTTAGGGTGGTGTAAAAACAGGACATGGTAGGTGGTACTTAATGTTACAATATTATCAATATAATACCATTGGTAAGATTTATCATTCTTTAGAACACATAGTTTATAGCGGCAATTATGTGGCTTGAATGCTCTGTGCCAATGCCGGAGCTTATTCAGGATCTAATCTGTTGAGCTACACTAGTCTGCATAGACTAAACTAGAACATACGGTCTATACCTAAAACCAACCTAAAAAAAACACAATATCTACTCTATTATCTACTCATGTGCTTCTATACCGCTCTGAGCAGTTTCGCATTGGATTTGCAGATTCTAAATTCAAATTCTCAATTTTTTTTATTAAAGAACCTATTAGTGAATGGCTAAACGGTTTCAGAATTTAATGGAATATCTATCTATAGTAAAATTTTATAATTTGTAAAATATCATGTATTTTTAATTAAAAACTAATCTTAAACTCAAGACACATCCTGTAGTCGATTAAATAATTAGTAAACGTAACGTGGCTCCTGTAGCAGTAGCTAATAATGAAACATTGTAATTGAGTTAAAAGCACGCTTCCCCTTTTTCCACTAATTACAGTCAAAGAGACTGGTTCTGTTTTAATTGACATTGCTGTTAGCAGCCAGTGATTGAGACTACTTTCGTTGAATCGAAGTCCTTGCAATTTGTACTACAAAATATTTTCTGTACCTGTATTTTTTATTACCTTGATTCATACACACAGTCTTTTTTTCTTTTAAAACTAAAAAAAATAATAACTACAAATAAAAAATACATATTATCAAACACTCACAAATCCTGGCACTCAATAAAATAACGCACTTTTTTTAAGTCGATTTTCTAATGCCGTTTTAGGAGCGAAAAGTTGTCGCGATATTCCCGCTGAAAAATGGCGGGAGCACTCCCGGCCGACGTCTCGTCTCGACTGGTCGAGATACGTCGAAAGGGATGCTGGGACCCGGGCACGTCCCCTCCCGCTGCCTGTTGCACGATAGCAGAACAGACAGAAGGCTTGTTTTAATTTCTACATGATTGAAAATAACGATTGTTATACATAGCACGAATATAAACTCTTTTCATAGCTTTTTTCGCTGTCGAAACTTGACATTTAATTCAATTCAATTCAATTCATTTATTAATTTTGTGAACAAACGGTACAATGATCTTATAATATATGTTTGGTCCATCCAATGTTCCGCCGAAAGGCATACAAAATAGCGATGGTAATGTCAATATATGTATACCTACTATCAAAATTAAATTAATTGTAAATATAATTCTCCGGTCCGCAAATGATAATTGACAAAAAAATAGAACAGTATAAAAATCATGCAAAAAATTAAAAAACGTAAAAACAATGTCAGCAATACTACAGTTGTCAAAATTAAATCAATTAAAAATATTACAAAATGTCACAGTATACTAATATAAAAAAATAATACAATGTCAGCAAAAAAAATTAAATTATCACAAGAACATCTAAATTTTATAATTTTTTTTTTAGGTGGGAAATCATCTAATGACCTCTCCCGCTTTTGAGTGGGGCGAGAGGGCGTGTCAGACTTTTACTGATTAAAACCAACTCCTGTTCCTTCTTTGCCTTCGTTCCAGGGCCCCAGGGTTCTTTTTCACACGACCCATGGCCCCAGTAAGCTTCGACCCCACCGGGCCCCTACAGTTTTGCTGACATCTCCTTGAGGCGCGCGTACTACGCGCCGTTGACGACTCGGGCTCGGTCCGGACGGTTACTGGAGACGGTCAGACGGCGAGCTACCCATTGCTCGCCGTCCGCAAGCCCGCACCTACGGTGCTGGAAATCGAGATCTAGATCCTAGCGGCTGGGGCGTGAGGGCCGTTCCCTCGCGCGTCGGCCGCCTCCTTTGCTAGCATTAGGTAGTACTTCGCAGAAGGAGGCGACCGCCTGCCACTCCTCCTCGCTCCGGACCATGCCCTGTACCAAGGCCCGGCGCGAGAGAACGCTACCACCGATCGCCCCCACGAGGGCACGACGGTGTCCTGCCCAGGCGGGGCACACCTCTACCGTATGGTCCACCGTGTCCTCCGGGCATCTGAATTTTGATGATAAATATTAAAATTCTTAAAAGTATCTAATTTAATTAATAAAAAGCTTAATTACTGTAAATTATTTTCTGAAAAAGGATTTGTTTTATATTATATAGATAGATAGATAGATCTATATTCTTTATTGTACTTACATGAATAACAAAATTACAATAGGAACTTTAAATTAATATTCACATCGGATGTACCTACTCATAGTGGAAGAAAGGCCTGCATTCTTAATCCAAAGTAATTATTTTTCAATACACTTACACGAAAACCCGCTCCTATCCCTGCCACTTTTAGGCACGTAATTTTCTCTTTTCCGCACTATTGTGAAAAAGTACGCGAGTTCGTCTTCGCCTTAATGTATTGTATTTATAGTATCAGGTTTGCCACTAAGCAACCTCACGAGTCGCGCTTAAACCCCCGTTTATTTACTTCTTCGTAAGTGTATTGAAAAACGTTTGATACACGTCAGTGTCACTGCAGCACTCGTACCTGCGGCTCGGGCGAAATCTGCCTCGGTTGCAATGGCAAACTTTCTCCACATGTATCAAAATGATTTCAACCGTCAGTAAGTTTTCCAGAAAATCTAGATTAGAATTTTCCGAAAATCATATTACGAGTATATTCAGTGAATTATGGTTCTCCGTTGTTATAAGTTGTGCTTCTTAACTTTTCTATGGTGTCCTGTCACTCTGGATACTGCATTGAGCCACTAGCTTTTGTGCCCCATGCAAATTGGATGCGGTTAGTACCTCGTTTCAATACCTGCTTTCTAACTTTCATAGAATAGAAGCATACAAAATGCTTTATTATCTAAATTATTTTTTGATTTACATAATATTTAATATTTTTTTCATTTACTATGACAGATTATGTCAATTCGATCACGGACTCTATTCAGCAGCTGATTCATTAAAGGTTTTCGACGACTTTTTCGAAGATTTAGGGTGATATCTCGGCAATTACTAGAGTACTTCATTATTAGCTACAGGTTTATTGTATGGACATGTCTCCTAAAAAAAAACTTATAATAAAAAACACAGGCGATTAAAGAGCATAACCTTTTTCAGCAAGATATTTTACAGGTATTTTGCAGATTGCATTTTGGAGAGTGTGTGCGGGAATTGCATGACTTGATTCCGCCATCTCCTTTCTACCATCGGACAACCCGAAGTATGGCGAGTATCCACCCTTACGTTGTTGAAACTTCAACGGTCCGGATTAAGCGTTTCGCTTCGTCGTTTATACCGCGTATATCATAGGACTGGAACAATTTGCCTGCTGCGGTCTTCCCGTCCAACTATAATTTAGGTGTCTTCAAGGCTAGAGTGAATAGGCTCTTAATTAACTAGTGCGCCTCAGCCTCACCATCAATGATTGCATCTCTGCTTACCATCAGCTATTATATCGATTAAAAAAAAAGATGATTGAATTGACCGTAATTTTCCTGTACAAATCGACTCATAAATTTGTTTCTGTAAAACAACTTTATTGAACAATTGAATTGTACGAGCAGTGGTGGCCGAGTGGTAACGGCCCCGACTCACAAATTGTAGGTCGCGGATTCAAACCCAGCCAGGCGCATTACTTTGTGTAATTTATTTCATCACCACTGCTCTCAAAACGGTGAAGGAAAACATCGTGAGGAAAACGCATGTCCTAGAACCAAAATTCGAAAACATGTTACATTCACCAACCCGCACTGGACCCGCGTGGTGGATTACGGCCCATTCCCTCTCCTGGAGATAGAAAGCCTCAGGCCTTCTTTCTGGGTACATTAAAAGGTTGATTATGCTTAAGTATATGTTTATGCTTAAGCTAGACGAATGAATCATTATTAATACCTGTAACTAGACAGGAGAGTCGTTCAAATATTAGGACTTTGAATTAGTTCACTTACTTTAATTTAGGTGAACGAGGTGTAATATGTGGTGGTGAGTGTGTAAAATGATGCTAATTGCACATTCCAAAGCGTAGATTTCTATGGAGAACAATGTGCAAGAAACTCCATGAACAATCTTTTCAATCATGTTTTGCAATTACAAATATCTCTGTCAATAACTATCAATGTCAATAAAGTAAAAATAAAAACTAAATATAGATATTAAAATAGCAACTGGCAGCTAAGAGATGACCGGTCTCAACTGACAGCGCCCGTTCACGGACCGACAGCGCCCGTTCACGGACCTGACACGAATATTAGCAACATTCAGCTCAACCATTTCCGTTCCGATTCCGAATCCGGTTCCGATGTAGCCACTTCCGTTACATCCTTATGAACAACCCCGCGGCCCTGGCAGCCCGATGCCTTAGTGGCTAGCGTGCTCAACTTGTCGCTGGTATTATTTTAGCCACGAGTCCCTCTATAATTTTTCTGGTGATGAGTAACAAGCCAATTAGCTGTTGGTTTTAACAGAATATTTAATTACGTAAGTTGTCAGTGTGTGGGTGTTTGTTTTGAGTCGAGTTTAAGGGAACATTTGCAGTAATGACATGATTTAAAATTAAGTGGTGTTTAACGGAGACGAGGGTTTCCTGTTCTGTGATTAATTAATTAGTTAAGTGTTTAATTATATCAGATTGTGCGTCGTTTAGTCCTTTTTTTGTGTTTGGGGGAATCCTTTAAAAGGCTTCTTTTTTTTGGGTGGGAAAATCATCTAATGACATCCCACGCTCTTGGGCGGGGCGTGAGGGCGAGCCAGCCTCTTACTGACTAAAAACCCACTTCTGTTCCTTCTTTGCCATTGTTTCAGGGCCCCAGGGATCTCTTTCCCATCACCCATGGCCCAAGTTCTTGGCCCGAAGAATCGTCAAACTTACGTGGCAATGGGGCATATTGCTTGCAGAACAGATGGTCGACGGGGACGAAAGGTTCTGGAATGGCGACCACGTACCGGAAGACGCAGCATTGGAAGGCCTCTCACAAGGTGGACCGATGACTTGATGAGGGTCGCGGGAATCCGATGGATGCGTGACGCACATACCGGTCATTGTGGCGAAATTTGGGGAAGCCTATGTCCAACAGTGGACGTCTTTCGGTTGAAATGATGATGATGATGATGGCCCCAGTAGCTTTCGACCAAGCTGGGCCTCTACGGTTGCTGGCATCTCCTTGAGGCGCGCATGGAACACTACGCGCCGACGAAGAAAGGCGTCTGGACTTTTGGGAAGAAGACCATGTATGGCAAGACATTAACTGGCATGTCACTCGTCACGTGACTTCTCCACAGTTGATATCATTGCGATACATTTTGTACTTAGCATTTGGCGGGAACGCTAACAAACCCGCTAGTTCCTATTGTAATTTTATTTGTGTGCTAGCTGACCCGGCGAACTTCGTACCGGCTAACAGTCAATGGATGTAGTATATCTTTTGATATAGTCAATCGATTGCGATGAAATAAAGCCTAAGTAACATATCAAGTTACACACAATTTTAATGTATAAAAGTTATCTGCATCGTTTTCGTACATTTTACGTGATGCGCGCACAACTAAAAACTTCTACAGATTTCTTATATTTTATTTGTGCATATGTGTACAATAAAGAGTATAACTATTTATCTATCTAACAGAAAAAATATCTGTCTAAGCCTGCTGGGTGTGTGGAATTTTAATTTTAATAAAACTATCCCGGTGATCACCATCAGGACATTTTTTTTCGGTGGGAAAGTCATCCAATGACATCCCCCGCTTTTGGGCGAAGCGGGAGAGTGTGTCAGACTGTACTGACTATACCGAGGCCGAGTCTTCCTTTCAGAATCAGACCCTTGACCCCTGCCATCAGGACGTGGAGAACATGGAAGTCGTTGGTGACAGTGACAACGATTAATTTTTTTTTCTATGTCACAATAGTTCTCTCATTATTCGGAAATGTAGTAGTATAAAGTTTCTTATTACATAATGAAAGACTTGCCAGAAAAAATGAAATAATAATAATAATAATAATAATAATAATTGTTTATTTTTCACTCTACACAAAGTATATACAAAAGTTTCATAAAATGGACAATAATGCAACAATAAAAACTTTGTGAGAGTCTGGAGTCCATACTAGGATACCCTGTGTGACGGATCACCAGGCTCTCACCCCAAAATGTCGATGCTTAATTATATGACAAAAAAAAAAAAAAATTTGAACACAGTTAACAATTTAGCAAGAATCCAGATAAAAATAATTTTACTTTTACATAACGAAATAAAAAGTGAAGTGTAGATATTTGAAACATAGTTAACATTTAAAGATTTGAACATAGTTAACAATTTAGCAAGAATACAGACAAAAATAACTTTACTTTTACATAAACAAAATAAAAAGTGAAGTGTAGATATTGTGTAAGTGTAGATAGTGTGATAGTGTCATAAAAAGTGCTTGCAGTGTGATGGTGTAAGTTTGAGCGAGTGCGTGTAGGGTGCATAGTTATACATAATTACATACGTTTTACGAAGTTACGAGGGAACAATGAGCAACTGCTCAGTGGCATCGTAATCTAACCTTTGTAACCAGACAGTGAGTTTTTTTTTGCAAAGTTTTTTTGGTAGGGCATAAATTATTAGGATCTCGTTAATTATATTATATAAATAGTTTCCGAGAAAACCAAAATGTCGACGGGCAAAAGTTGTATGAAACCGGACTGTGGAACAGACCGCATGTTTACGTCGCTTACCTTCAAATAAGGTAGGATTATAGGTAAGTTGAGAGTGCTTGCGTAGGATCGTATTTAAAATGAATAGTTGACGTACAGTTAACACTTCAGTACGCTCGTAAAGTTCTTTGGTAGGAAATAAGAACGGCAGAAAATTACTTACTTTTAATACAGCTCTTTGCGCTCGCTCGATTCGAAGCATAACCGTTTTGGTCGCCCCACCCCATATAGTTATACAGTAAGAGATAAGCGACTGGCACAGCGCAAAATATACCGCTTTCAATATTCCTGAGTCCGCAACATAACGGAGGTTTTTAAATACAAAGATCAGTTTTCTGATTCTATTGGCAAGAGAATCTATGTGCGGGTGGAAACTCAAAGTATTGTCTAGTATGACGCCCAGGTATTTTATAGATTCTGTGTGTTGTAGATTGGGACATGAGCAAGGAGAACCTTGAGTTTGCAAGCACAAGGATGAGTGGGCAGTTATTTTAAGGCTATTCAGGGAATAATTGGGTTTTTTTATACAAAAAGAAATATACTTTGTTTTGTCAACATTGAGAGCAAGTTTATTGGTAGCCAACCAAGATAGAACCAGGTTTAGTCCAGTTTGTGCGTAACTGCAAACTTCAGGCCATGTGTCAGCCTCAAACAACAGAGCTGTGTCATCAGCGAAAGTTATGATTCTCCCGCTGGGCATATTCAGCTCAGCGAGGTCATTTATAAAAGTCAGGAATAAAGGGGGACCGAGAATACTGCCCTGTGGGACGCCGTGGATGACAGGAAGATCAGAACTAGTCCACATATCTATTTTAACCCTCTGGAATCGATTAGTGAGATAGTCCGAAAAAAGTTTTAATTGCTCATTCCTTATACCAAAGCTCTCTAATTTGCTCACCAACAGTGGGACGGAGACCGTGTCAAAGGCTTTTGCGAGGTCAATGAAGATTACTATTACCTTTTTGTTAACATCTAGTTTTTCAGAAACAAACTTGGTTAAATCATGAACCGCGTCGCTGGTTGACATACCAGATCGGAAACCGTACTGTGAAGCTGATAGCAGCGAGTTTCCTTCAAGGTAGCCCACCAGGCGCTCCTTCATGATCCGCTCCAGTACCTTAGACAAAGCTGGTAGGATGGAAATAGGTCTATAATTGTTGACACAGGCTCCGTCTCCACTTTTGAAGATTGGGCGAATCTCTGCTATCTTCCACGCATCTGGAAATTTCCCGGACTCAATGGCAAGGTTACAGATAAAAACGATTGGAGAAATAAGGACCTGCTTATATCTCTTCAAAAAGTTGGAAGAGATGTTGTCATAGCCAACAGCGCAATCAGACCTTAGACTTAAAATTATATTTTCAACCTCTTCTAAGTCGGTGGGTAGAAAAACCATCGAGTGCGGGTATTGTTTATGCGTAACCGTTGAGGTAGTGCTACCAGAACTACAGCGATCAGCGATGTTTTTACCGATGTTCACAAAAAAGTCATTAATGAAATTAATGGAGGAAATTGGATCCAGGGTGTTGATTAGCTGAGAGGCCTCATTTTTCGTGTTTTTTGTGTGAGTAATGTCTTTTATTGTGTTCCATAATTTTTTGTTATCAGTTTTAGCCGCAATCTGAAGTTTCATTTTGTCGTGTTCTCTTTTAATTTTTTTCAACAAGTCGTTGCAGAAATTACGATATCTTTTATAGGATGTGACTGTAACTTGATCGTTAGGATTCCGTTTGGCTTTTTGGTGCAACTTGTCCCGTGTCCTCATACAGCGCAATAGTCCAGGTGTTATCCAAGGCTTTGAGATTGTCTTTCGGTTTGAAGTTTTGATAATTTGAGTATTAGATACTATAATTCTATTAATTGTGTCAACGAAGTACTGAACAGCAATATTAACATCAGTCATTGAATATAATTTATGAAAGTTAATATCCTTAATTTCTATATCAACCTTTTCATAACTTAAACTTTTAAATATTTTATATGTTTTGTTTTTAGGCCTATTAAAATTCATGATTAGGATTACCGCATCATGATCAGTGATGGAGGTTTCAGCTACATAACAAGAAGCTTGAAGTCGCGTTTTCAAAATAATGTGATCAAGACATGTTTTCTTATGAGTGGGGATAGTATAAGCCGGCAACATGCCATGGGATGCTAACAGATTAAGGTAATGAGCAGAATTTGAGTCTGTGTTAGTCTCTGCTATGTCTACATTAAGGTCCCCTATTAAAATAAAGTTTTTTATATTAGAATTTGTATTTAGAAAAAGTTCGAGAGATGAGAAAAAGTTTTCAAGTTTTTTGTACCCCGCAGGTCGGTAAATTGCTAGCATCGCTGTACTATGATCAATCTTGACCATTAGACTGTTACAATCAGAAATATTAGGTTCCTCTACGGATACGCTAATGTTATTTTTACAATATATAACCACCCCTTCATTTTGGGTTAAGATATGATTAGTTTGGTAGGAATTATAACCGTCAAGCGGTGGAATGCGTTGAGCACAAGACAGCCAGCATTCCGTTAACACAATGAAGTCCCAATCAACTTGCGATCTTTGTAATAATGTGAGCAAACCTGGTGTATTGCGCGTTATGCTTCTGATATTTTGATGTATAACTTTAAGTGATTGATTGGAATCCGTTATAATATTAACGCAATTGTCAATATCACAAGTCGACGAATGTGCAACGGTAATGCTGTCCAGGTCTGAGATTAAGTCTTTCGTGCTATTGAATTTTAATTTTAAAGAATAGCGACGTTATATTCCGATTGATGTAATAAGTTTCAATAAAAAAATAGTGTTCAGAAAGCGGTTCGAGATCACTTATCAAATCATCAGAAAGCATTTTAAGTAAACACCATAATAAATACATGTGAGATGTGTAAAAATGTATCATAGCAAGATGTGATAAGGCAGTGAATAGTTTGGCGACGCTATGGAGTATATCCGCGGAGGCGGTACTTTTATAAAAGTATAAACTCGGTTGTAGGGTATGCAGAATAATTTTTGACAGCAAAGTACGCTTACTATGTTGTTGAATAAGTACGGCCCGTGTATCGTTAATGAGTTGACGTTGTAAACAAATACGCTCGATTAGTAAAGTTCTCTCTGAGATAAAATAACATACAATATTAATTTTGAGTATAATTGTTATGTCAGTAGTTCTATTGTGGTGATATTTTATTTGCTTATAGACTAGTATTATTCGTGAGAAGTATGCGAAAAAGTGTATAAATGTGAAGTTTAGAGTGCATGTTGTTATAATAGTAATAGTGATGTTCAGTAGATTATAAAATAGGTAATAATAAATTACGGTGGTATGTGCAAACAGGTGATAATAAAAAATGAAGGTAAGTACAACTTCAAGTCATTTAGACCTTAGCCTATGAAGATCTTCCTCGCTGTCAATTCGGATTGGACAAGACGATTCTTTTTCTTTTATGTAAATCTTGCCGTATGAGTTCCAGAAACTATGATAATTATACTCATTCTTGAAACATTTTACCAGGTATCGAAGTTTTTTGGCAGTAGTTGTCAAAAATTCATCAATATAAATTGGTTGGGACTGGGATGGTGTACCTGCCAACTGTATATGCAAAGTATTTAACTTGATGTTGTTTTCCTTGTTGAACGTTCTACATTTTTTAATCACATTATTCTTCATAAACGTTGTAGTAAATTGAACGATGATAGGGTTTCTACCTTCCGTTTTTGTTTTTATTCGATATACATCGTAGACATCAGAATCGCTTATGGGCTGACTAATGACCTCTCCAATGTTTTTTACAATGGTTCGTAGGGTCTCTTTGTTCTCATTACGATCTTTAGGGATATTATTAATTTCAACCGAAGCCGCTCGGGAATTACGCTCCAGTAACTCAATTTTCGACTCCAAGTAAGCAATTGTTTTAGTATTTTTGGAGTTTTCATGTTCCAAACCACTCATCCGTTCTAAGAAAGCGTCGTATTTGTCAGAGACAAATTGCAAGTCTTTCTTAATTTCCTCAGTTCTTTCCTGAATAGTGTGCATGGCTGAATTGAGTTGGTCTAATTTCAGATTTTGTTTTTTCTGAAAACCTTCGAACATAGCCTTGATTTCAGAAACGGATGCTTGTAAATCAGCTGATTCATTGGATGTCCATTTCCTCTTAAATCTCCTAGTGATGTTACGCGCTTCTTGTGATTCTTCACGCTGATTTAAAGAGAGATCTAATTGAGTATCAGAGCCATAGCTGTCATGAATTGCGTTTTCCAAATGGGAAAAGGTCGGAGTAGATTGCGTAGGTACCTGCACCTGTATTAACGGCTGCGGTGGTGTGCGTTGAGTTGACATACTATAAGATGGCGGACAAACAGTCGTGTGTGCCGTACTTCGTTATGTGCGTGTGTGTCTGCACAGTGTAAGTGGTAGCTGGGCGGGGCTAACTTCCTTGCCAGACTAGCTAGTGTGCTGTTGAGACACGGTATGCGTGTGTGCTAGCTTCACTACTCACGGCGATCTTACTTCCACACTGTTTCTGGGCGCCTGGTACTTTTGTTAAGAACACAATTTATTAAATTATTTTATATCAATTAAAAACTGTAATTTTAAATAAACAATAAAAAGCTATCGCAGCTGCAAACACGTCCGAACATTTCGGAGATCCGGGGGGAGAGGGATGATGATGAGGGGAAATGATAGCACGTTTATTAGCCCAGAAGATTAAAGAAAGAAAAGATGGGACTTACAATATTATCCTAAATAGATTACATTTATGTTTAATAAAAACTAATGACCCGCCCCGGCTTCGCACGAGTGCAAATTATATATTTCGCAACCGTCTGGTTCAATTATGCGGCTAATTGAACGTTTAGACCTTTCATTAAACACTGGCATCCAAAGGGATGCCTAGGCCGATAGCTAATTGAACAAGAATCTCTAAACTTTTAACAACTTAGGGTGGAATTCACCAATAAAACTAATCGCGTTTTAACGTTTGGCTCGCATAATCGCGTTTAGCCGCTGTCACTAGTGTCACTTGTCTGTATTTTTTTTCTGTTGTATTTTTACAACTGACACTAGTGACAGCGGCAAAACGCGATTATGCGAGCCAAACGGTAAAACGCGATTAGTTTTATTGGTGAATTCCGCTCTTAGTGTATTGAAAGTTAGCCCAATTTTTTGGAGACGAATAAAATCCTCCCAGATGCTCAATCAGGGTTTAGGAAGGGCCGCAGTACAGCGACGGCTTTGTTGGATGTGTCTGACAATATTTTGTCGGCGCAGGACAATGGGATGTGTACACTCTTAGTTTTGCTCGATTTTTCACGCGCATTCGATTGTATTAATGTTCCTTTGTTACTGTCGAAACTCGTTTTTTATGGATTTGACGAGAACACAGTAAAATGGTTTGACAGCTATCTTAGCGATCGTACACAATTTGTTGAAATACGCCAGGCAGACGGATCAACTGTTGTTTCTAGGCGATGCTCGGTGGGAAGGGGGGTTCCACAGGGCTCAATTCTCGGGCCAGTATTGTTTATTTTATATTGTGCAGATTTGATTAAAATTATTCATAAATGTAAATACCATATTTATGCCGATGATACACAAATTTATATATCATTTAAACCGGAAGACTATGAGCAAGCACTAATAGATCTAAATGAAGATCTTGAAAGTATAGTACAGTGGTCCAATGCCAACACGCTTGCATTGAATCCTACAAAGACCAAGTATATGCTTTTTGGTACCGTTAATCAGATTAGTCAAATAAAACCCTGTGCAGGTAATCTAACAATTATGGGTCAACCCATCGAACGGGTCTACGAAGCTCGTAATCTGGGTCTTACAATCGACACGGAACTTCGTTTTCACAAACACGTGATAGAGTGTATCCGTAATTGCTATTACAGACTTAAGATTTTATATAAAGCCCGACCCTATCTTAGTGAGGAATTGCGAGTCTTGCTTGTAGAGTCTTTGGTTTTGTCAAAATTAAATTATGCGGATACAGTGTATGGTCAACGGCTTCTGTCTAAAACCGAAAGAATGATCCAAAGACTTCAAAATGCCTGTGCACGCTTCTGTTTTAACGTTCCTTTTAGAGGACATATAACACCATTTTTAAACGAGCACAACATTTTAAAAATGAAAGCTAGACGTAAACTGCATTTGGCGACCTTACTTTTTGGGGTTATCAAGTCTCATTCCCCTTCTTACTTATACGATAAGCTGTCCTGGACTCGTAGACACGGAATTGGTGAGGGTAGAAAATGCTCTCAACAGCTTTCTACTCCCCAGCATAAATCAGCGGCTTTTAGAGGCAGTTTTCGCTACACATCTTCCAAATGTTGGAACAATATTCCGCCCCCGATAAAATTCAGTAAAAGTTGCTCGGCATTTAAATCAAAATTAAAGTTATTTTTATTGAATCATCAAATTGCATTCCAAGATGTTCGAGCCGACATATCAGCCATTTGAAATACAATATTTTATTATTTTATCAACTATTTACCTGTTTCGATTTTAGCATTGTTATTTATTTTACACATTTTGATATTAGCCTTGTTATCAATATATACACATGTTTTAATTTTTATCAATTTTATACCTTTTTGTTGTTTTATTTTCTTTTTAAGTTTTACCTATGTTATAAATTGTTTACACTCTTAACTGTTTCTAATATTGTTAAATGATATCTCAGTTTTATTATTTGTTTTAAATGGGCACATAAATGTTTTTGGACTTTTTTATAAATAAGTATTGCAAAATTTTCTTTTAGTTGGTTTCTGCACAGAACCTTTTTAGATTTTAATGAATATTTCCTATTTTTAAGTATATGGCACCCAAGGGTTGCAGCTGAAAATCAGCGTCAGGTGGTGACCTTGTGTTACCATTTGGCATTATGCTGAGCTGAGGCCCTTTTGGCATTACTCAATGTACTATTTGTTTAATTTTAAGGTGTTTTGTTTCTTTTTTTTGTAATGCCAAATAAACGCAATTTTCTTTCTTTCTTTCTTTCTTTCTTTCTTTCTTTCTTTCTTTCTTTCTTTCTTTCTTTCTTTCTTTCTTTCTTTCTTTCTTTCTTTCTTTCCTTTGAAGACGACTGGCCAAGTCTCCGACATAGACCAAAGAGTCACAAAACTTAAATGGCAGTGGGCAGAGCACATTGCTCGCAGAACAGATGGCCGTTGGGACTGAAAGGTTCTGAAGTGGCGATTGCGTACTGGAAGACCTAGCGTTGGGAGGCCTCCTACAAGGTAGACCGATGACCTGTTGAGGTTACGGGAATCCGAAGGATGCGAAACGCACCGGATCGTACATTGTGGTGACACTTGAGGGAGGCCTATGTCCAACAGTGGACGTCTTTCGGCTGAAATAATGATAATGACGATGATGATCAAGATTCAGCAAAGTTATTCACATTGTCATATGTTTTTTTAATACGCAAACCTGTTTTGTTAGTGGAAACCGCATTAAAATCCGTAGCTTGGTTTAGTTAGGAAGAATAAGTGGATAAATAAACAGATCCCAAAAGTCCACTTAGTTTTAAACTGTGTAAAGAAGAGTTTGTTCAAAAGCTTTGATTTTATTCATACTCTTAACATTATTTCCTTTTCTTCCAATATGACGTTCATCAAAGATTCTCATTACGTACACTTTATGTGGATAGAGAGTTTTCGGACCCTTGGAGCGCGCTCTTTAGAGCTCTTTTAAGTTATCCAGAATATTATTAGAAAATATACGTTAATAATACAGTTAGGAATGTCGACCCTTTGCAAAAATATAGCGACATGCTTGTGGCCCGTTCTCGTAAATTTTAGGTTTTCTTACTGACATCATTTTGACTAGGATTATAGCAAAATGGATTTTTTTCTTTTCTTACCCTGTTCTATCCCACCTCGTTAGCAACGATTTCCCTCCATTTTTCACGAGCCCGTGCTTCCTCCTTCCAATTCTGGCAAAATCGATCTAGTTCGTCCCGCCATCTCCTTCGCATGCATGTGTCTTCAAGACTTGAGTGAATAGGCTCTTAATAAACTGGTGCGCCTTACCATCAACGATTGCATCACCATCAGGTGGGATTACAGTCAAACACTAGTTCGGATTTAGATGTCGCTCCAGTTTAAGGCCGTACTGATTGTAAATTTGCACATTATTTTCCTGAATAAACCTTTCTTCCTTCGTAATGTGCTACGTAATTCAGGGGCTGGTGAAGTTTAACTCATAATTCAAAATATTTTGTCACTTTATCTGTTTCAGCATGATTTTTAAAGCTCAGCGAAAAAGTTGAGGGTCGCACATTACTTGGGTTGATCAAGCTTCATCTAAAATTCATACTTCAAAAATACAGTTCTAGTCGACAGCGATACGGAGGAATTTTTTGACGCCATATTTTAAGATATTTATTTTTAATCATTTTAATTGGTGCTTGACTGCAATCCCACCTGTTGGTAAACATTTTTGGTGGAGAAAGGAATTTCTTGATTTAGAAAAAAAATATAATTATGACATTTAATTTCTGTGATTTTGTTTTGTAATTTAATTTAATAATTTAACAATGTTTTGTCTGTTTTTATGTTTGTGACATTTTAAATTTAATTTAGCTTGATTTCTATGTAATTTTTTAAATTTTATTTTAATTCTTATGACATTTTTATTTTTTTGTTTTATTAATTTAATTTTCGTGACATTTTATATTTTAATTTATTTTGAGTTTTTATGACGTTTTATTTATTCATTTTTTAAAATGTAATTTTAATTCATTTGACTTGATGAAAATTACATAAAAATTACACAACGCAAAAAACGTTGTGTAATTTTTATGAAATTTTTAATGTACCTTAGAATGTCCAGTAGTTTGTACTTTTGCATGCCTTCTGGTTAAATATGGCTGATGCTTATTATATTTTTATGTCACCGTTTTTTATAGCCATATTTGCAAAATAAATTATCTTATCTTATCTTAACAGTAATGCAATCATTGATGGTGAGACGCACCCGTTTATTAAGAGCCATCTAGCCTTGAAGACACCTAAATTATAATCGGACAGGAAGACCGGAGCAAACAAATTGTTCCAGTCCTTCGATGTCGCGGTATAAACAATGAGGGGAAACGCTTAGTCCGGACTGTAGAGGTTTCAACAACGTAAGGGTGGATTACTCGGATAATGTACAACATAAAGTTTGAATTTTTTAAAGCTCATTTATACTACTTTTATAATATCGCACTAATGTTGTAATGGTGATAGATTGTGAGTGTGTATGTTTATTACATCTTTACGCTAGAACGGTTGAGCGGAGTTTGTTCCCTTGGCAGAATTTTCTATTTACACGCGAATTAAGAAGGTGACAGCCGGAGGATTAAAAAAAAAACCGAAATGAATTAGAAAGAAAAGTTTAATTATTTTAAAATTACAATATTAATTTATAATAAATCTTAAGTCTAGACTTGGACGATGCTAGTACCAAAGTGCGAATGAATTATTATAAAAATACAATATTCTGAACGTCTGCGAAGTGCGGATGCAGCATCAGCAGATTGGAAGCAGGTGATCGGCCGCGACACGATGAGTTGGATCACCAGTCTTGGTGTTTGCAATTTTGGGTGGAAACAATCCGTTGACGTATATAGCTATCATCTCACTATTCAGCCGTTTTGGTGTAGGCAGGGCACGTAAGATGCGGGTGCCCCTAGCAGCAGCTAATTAATATATCTATAGCATAGCATATAGCATAGTCGGACTTTTAATGTTCCCACTGTTGGGACTCAGGCCTCCTCTCAAGGAGAGGGAATGGGCCGTATTCCACCACGCGGGCCCAGTGCGGGTTGGTGGATGTCACATGTCTTCGAATTTTTGGTTCTAGGACATGCCGGTTTCCTCACGATGTTTTCCTTCACCGTTTTGAGAGCAGTGGTGATGAGATAAATTACACAAAGTAATGCGCCTGGCTGGGTTTGAACCCGCGACCTACAACTCGTAAGTCGGGGCCGTTACCACTCGGCCACCACTGCTCCTAATATATCTACACTAATATTATAAAGAGGTAAAGTTTGTTTTTTTGTTTGAAGGAGGTAATCTACTGGTCCGATTACCTAAAATTTTTTTCACCGACAGAAAGCTGCTTTATTCCTGAGTGACATAGGCATATAATATATTTTATGTACGTGGGCGAAGCTGCAGGCAAAAGCTAGTAGTAATATTATAAAGCTGAAGAGTTTATTTGTTTGTTTAGTTGAACACGCTAATCTCAGAAACTAGTAGATTTGAAAGATTATTTTAGTGTTGGAAATCCCATTTTTCAAGGAATACAATATACGTGTAGAGGATGAGAGCAGATAGGAGCGGAGTACTAATCAAAGTGCGAGTAAAACTGCGGGGCATAGTTAGCAAAATTGGTAATAATTGAGTTAACTAAGTCGGTCAAGCCGATAGGCACGAGTAATTTATATGTAGGTATATATATTATAAAATGAATCCATATTTCCTTTGATCACGTCATCACGTATGGAGACGCGGCTGGACCAATTTCGCTAATTTACGCTCTTCCTTGGGGTTCAAGCTTACTCCGTACCAAATTTCATCAAAATCAGTTTAGGAGTTTAACAGTAAAAGCCTAACAAACAAAAAGAGTTACTTTCAACATTTTAGATATTAGTGTGGATTAGGTAGCAGCTCAAGGGTATGGTGTGGTCATAGCATTAGAATAGAATAAACTGGCATTATGCTGAGCGTTCGTTTTGCGCGGACGTGGCTCATATCTTTCCTATAGAATGTTTATAATTTGCAAGTTAGTCCTAAAATTGCGTAATAAAATATTAATATATATATTAATTATAAATAAAATGTTTTTCTTTCTTTCTTATTTCTTATAAGCCTGCGTATGTAAACATTAAAGAAAATTATAAAAACATTCACTCAAAAACCATCAAAGAAGGGAATCCTTTCAAGAATCACGAAGTTCATAATAACTTGTCGTTATACCGGAGTCACTTCAGGTGAAATTAATAAGGTTTCCGAATATCTCAATTTCACCGTCGTCTTCGGTAAACTCTTCGGCAAATCGAATATTACCGAAGATAATTTACTTTACCTCCTAAGGGTTGGATAAATGTCCTGTTTCCTTTACAAATAAATTGAAAGCAATTTCAATGATGCTTATCTGACTAAATGGGAAAGTTAATTACTGGTTTTGATTTCGCCTTATATTCTATGACCTTATTGATTTTATTCTGCCTATATTACTACATTTCTTGGGGTGACCAAGAAATATAGTAATAAAGATAGGATAAAATAAAAGCGTAAAAGAAGAAAATTGTTTTAAAGGAACCCGAGATAAAAAGCGTGCCTGCGTATTCTTGGACATGGTTCACTTTTTTTTAATGTGGAAAATCATCCAATTACTTCTTCCGCTCTATGGTAGAGCTCCTGGGCGTGTCAGACTTGTACTGACTAAAACTAGTGTCCTTCAGGTACCCTTTGCGTTCTAGGACCACGAGTTTTCCGCCCTGCTGGGTCCCTATGCGCTGTCGACGACTTGGGTTCGGTCCGTATGGTTACCGGACGGCCAGACGACGAGCTACCATACCTAATAACCTACCTAATATTATAAACCTACTTAACCTACTTAATATTATTAAGTTCCTAATGTAATTTGTATTTTTGGTGTACAATAAAGAATATATCTATCTATCTAAAGACAAAAGTTTGAATGAAACTATGTGTGTAGGAATATATGTTACACTTTCACGCTTAAAGAGCTGAACGGATTTCGATGAAATTTGGCACACAGATAGACAATCTTCACACCCTAGCTGCCGTGACCCTGACCTCCAATACCAGCCACTATAGGCGCGGCCTTGCTCACGACGAGCAATGGGTAGCCCGTCGTCCGACCGTCCGGTAACCGTCCGGACCAAGCCCAAGTCGTCGACGGCGCGTATCGTTCTACGCGCGCCTCAGGGAGATGTCAGCAAATCGTAGGGGCCCAGCAGGGTCGAAGTCTACTGGGGCCATGGGTAGTGTGAAAACGAATCCCTGGGCTCTGGGACGAAGGCAACGAAGGAACAGGAGTGGGTTTTGGTTATTAGAAGATTTTCCCACCTTAAAAAAAAACACGACGCGCAACGCTCGTTCTACGTGACGCTGCAACGTTGCCCAGTGTCCCGCAACTTGTGCCCAAACATTTTACAACGCATTCACGTGACGCAGAACATGTTGTTGGATAATTTGATAGCATGCGCGTCATTTTGGGGGACATTTTGTCTTGTAGTGTATCTGAGGCTTTAATGTACCTAAAAGACTGGTGGCATTGCCACGCTGTATGGTAAAGCTTACCATTCTATCTAAGGTTTAATGACTGCCGTTGTTTTTATTTAATTTATAAATATAATTACACATTAGCAAGTATTTTTAAACATGTAAATACTTATAAAGTTTAAATAAACTAAGTATCCATTTCGAGCTGTTCAAAGCTGTGGCGAGTCACTAGTCTACACTAATATTATACAAGGAAAGGTTGTTTTTTTTTGTTTGTAAGAGGTAATCTCTGGAAGTACTGGTCCGATTGCTAAAATCTTTTCACCGATAGAAAGCTGCTTTATTCCTGAGTGACATAGGCTATATTTTATGTGCGCTGGCGAAGCCGCGGGCAAAAGCTAGTAGTAAATAAAAAAACAAAAATTTCACACTATTGGTTTTTTATTTAAATTACAAACTTTTCTTTGTACATAACTATAAAACATACTCGAAGCCAAGAAATCATGTTATTCAGAACTAATATTTACAAAGCAATATTAGGTAGACTCATTCAACGAATTGATTTGGAGAAAACATGTACAATGTAATATGAAACTGTATTTATTCAGGAAAACTAGAGGAAATTCGAATAACATCAATGATCTATATGTGTAATTAAACGTAAAAATGTATCTTTTTAGGGCTCCATACCTCAGTCAACAAAAACGGTACTAATATAGGATCAGTTTGTTATCAATCTGACCGCCTGTCAAGACCCTTTTTCTCAAAAACATGTGGTACTACCACTTCAGCTAAAATTAATACTAAATATTCAGGTCTTGAGTGAGAGCAGTGGTGGCCGAGTGGTAACGGCCCCGACTTACGAGTTTCTAGGTCGCGGGTTCAAATCAAGCCAGGTGCATTACTTTGTGTAATTTATTTCATCACCACTGTTCTCAAAACGGTGAAGGAAAAATACATCGTGAGGAAACCGGCATGTCCTAGAAATAAAAATTCGAAGACATGTGACCTCCACTAATCCGCACTGGGCCCGTGTGGTGGATTACGGCCCATTCCCTCTCCTAGAAAGGAGGCCTGAGTCCCAGCTGTGGGAACATTATAAGGCTGAATATGCTATACTCAGGTCTGCAGTAGTAGACCTAAGAAGAAGTTAGACTTTAGAGCAGTGAAAAAGTCTAACTTCTTAGTCAATGCAATCTACAGATACCTATTCGCATTGAAATAAATACCTATAGGGTTCTTCCCGTTGACCTAGAATCCTAAAATTTGGTAAAAAGCAAGTTCTAAGGAACTCATAACGTATATATATATTTAATACGTTATTACGTGCTTATTGGTGGATATCACTTTTGGGGGATTTGAATTTTAGGTTCTTGGACATGCCGGTTTGGCTAAAAATCAAAGAATGAAGAAGAATGAAGGCTTCCTCACGATGTTTTCCTTCACCGTTTTGGTGATGAAATAAATTACATAAAGAATGTGCCTGGCTAGTATCTAATTGTAACCATTGACATCTTTTTCTGAAAGTTGGAACTCCTATTTTGCGATTATAAAATGAAAAGCAAACTAAATTAACATTAATCCATTCTTTCTGAAAAAGGTTATTTTTTTTATTAAAACCGAGGGTTTTTTTAATTAATCTTCTAATGTACAGAGTCAACAAGAAGAGTTTGAAATATTTATATAATTAATTAACTTTACAAGTCCCAGCTAAAACCAGCTGTTACTCCGGATATAATGTCTGACATAAGGAAAATCTAATAAAGATATTCTCTACATTTACGTGTATGAGGATTCTTCGTAATTTGTGAACATTTTTGGTGAAATGGACGAAGTTGGTGGTAATGTTAAGACGTTTCGGAAGAACATAATACTACGTGGATTACTTTGAATTTTAGACTACAAAAAAAAAACTCATGTTCTGTTTAACTTAATAAACTTGAAACACAATGAAAGGAACATGTAATAATAGTACATTTTGATACAAGTACAGAAAGTTTGTCATTGCGACCGAGGCGGAATTCTTATGATGTCTTTGTTATGGAGCCGTGAAATTTGCACGTGTATCAAACGATTTTTTTTCAATACACTAATAAACGGGGATTGAACGGTGACTCGTGAGGGTCAACGTGCGCCCAGCCTGATACGGTAAATGTCATAAAATTGTAGCGGGTGAGAGCACGCGCACTTTTCTGTGAAAATGTGTGTACCTACATAGTTATGTATATATCTGGGTAGTCTACAGGTAATACAAGCTTGAAGTTATATACAATCTTCGTTCTTAAAACAATCTCCTACTGCTCTGTCCTTCTCATGCTTCTTATTTTGTTCATTCTTCCTTTCATATACAGTCCATACTTCTTTGGAATGCGCTTCCTCTCGACATCGGGACGGCTACCAGTCAGTATGTATTTAAGCGAAAGTTGCGGAATTACTTTCAAAACAAATAGCGGAGTCGTTTCCAAAAACCTCTTCTTTTACTTTATATAAATGTATATATATATATATGTATGTTTATTTTATTTATATATTATTTTTTTCTTAATAATATTTGTTTTTTTATACACCTGCCATGTTTTCTCTTCTCCGCCCTTAGTTGACTAGTAGAGAATGCCTAAGGCATTAAGTCCACCTTTTTACCTTTGTGTTGCATGAAGTTTTAATAAATAAATTAATGAAGTTATGACATGTAGGTTTTTTTTTAGGTAGGCTGCGGGATTATTCGAAAGAACCGCAGTGACCCTGAAGCCCACAGGACGAGAATCGAGGGCTTCAAGTCAGTAAACGTCTAAAACTCCCTCTCGCTCCGCCCAGAGTGCGAATAGTTATTTGATGAATTTTCAAACAAAAAAAAAGAATTGTGACTCTTATATAGATAGAAACTATTTCCGGAATTCAGGATGTATTATTGCTGTTGAAATAAACACTAAATTTGAATGAAAGCTTAAACTCTTAAAGCTAAACAAACGTATCTAAACCAACAACAATCAAATCACAGTTACGTACGAACTACGAACGTTTTCCATTACTCTAAATACATTTACCGAAACAACTCTTGTCTATGTAGGTACAGTTAACGAAAGAGATTGGTACCGTACCATACCGGCCTTTGACGTCAAAGACCATGTCGGACTTGTTTTTCATAATAGCAACTCTAAAGCTTTTGACTTTGTTGTTGACATAGATATTTTAATTTTGTTTTTCATACTTGTTAACCAGAACTAAAAATATATTTGATTTAGCGAATAATAAAGTTGCATGCATTTTCCCTATTCAGAACTGCCTCCTTTTTATGAAGTCGGTAAAAATAAATAAGAGAAACTTGTTGCGTTGGTAGGCCTTCCACAAGGTGGACCGATGACCTGGTAGGCGTTGCGGGGATCCGATGGATGCCAAACGTACAGGGCGTCGTTGTGGCGTTACTTAGAGGAGACCTATGTCTCATCTTTTTTTAACCTTTCGAGTACCGTAATTAGAGACATAATGAATTAACTTATTCCACCGGCAAAAGTAGCCACCAAATCTATTTATTTGAGTGTACTTATTCAAGTAACTATGTAAGTTGTACTTGTAGGTAACATGTCCCGTCAACGGGGGGTGTGTACGACACGCTTGGTTTCTCGCACTGAATGTACTAGGGAGGTATAGCTACCCTCTCATAGATACCCCTATAACTACTTGTACCCACTTGGTTAACTTATAGGTGAACGGCTACTTTGTTACAAAACAATTTATCGTCGGTCAAGTGACTTTTGTTTCGACGTTTGGCTGATTTTGTTATTGTTATATTGTTATCAATCATTTGTTATACTTGACATTTGGAAAGGGTTTATTGAATGTGAACTGTCTTTGTTGTCTGGCCATTTAGAGGACAATGGATTCAAACAGAATTACATATTATTTTAGTTCAGTAGAATTTACATAAATGTTTGAATAAGATTTTTAAAGCAATTTTAAAGTTTTTTATTTATTTTTTAAAACAGTCATGATAAATTACACAATGGTTATCATGGATCACAGGGTGATTTCCGGCCTGTGTTGCGGCTTGTGCGAGTAATGGTTAACTCGCCATCTGGTAAACAATTGCATAGCTTAATTCCGTCAAGTCCGTTTCATCATCGGACCACCAGACGTACTTCGTTGCACCCTCGATACATGGTAGACCTCCCATCCCACATCCCATACGAACAAAACTGTTTGGGAATATATTCATTGTGCGTACAGCTATGCAGTGGAATTCCCTGCCACGATCTGTGTTTCCAGCCCCCCTAGCCAAGTTACAACCGTTTCGTTTCGATTTTCTTTTCGTCGATCGCCTCGAATCGGCCACGCTTCCGATTCCTTTGTTCTGACGTCATCTCAACGCTTAGTCACGTGGTCAGAACAAAGAAATAGAAGGCGTGGCCGACTCTAGGCGATCCACCAAAAGAGAATCGAAACGAAACGGTTATAACTTGGCTAGGGGGGCTGATAGCCTAGCGTAGGTTATTCCTAAGCAAGCGTGCTCCATTGACGACCACATCGTCGTTTTCCATCACGTGATATAGTGGTCAAGTGCGAATCTATTAATAAATAATAAAAAATATGATCTAATTTGATTGACGTTGACTTATGAATCACAGACTGCTGTCCAGTGGGAAATTATCAAATGACTTCTCGCGCTCTAGGGTGGATCGAGAGGGTGTGTCAGACTTTTACTGACTAAAACCCACCTGTGTACTTTAGTTGCCTTTTGCGTTACAGGGCCACGGTATCTAATCCTTTCAAAAGTTTCCGCTGAAAAAAATTAGGAATATTTTTTAATATTTTATGTACCTACCTGCTAACTGTTTTGTTTACTTTACTTTTTTAACATAAAATGTTATAAAGAATCGTATCTTATATCTACTTGCCTGTTTGAAAATAAACATAATCTCCAAATTGGATGTTTCATGTCTAAAGATTGTTTTTCTGAGAAACGAGAAAAACTAAAACATGTTATATAAGACGGAGACTTTGAAGCACAAAAATATGTTATGTAAGAAGGTAAATAGACAAACTCACATTAAATCTGTTAAACTGTTTGTGGCTAGGACAAAGCGTGGCTTAATTATACAAATTAGTTACATGGGTACCCAAGGGTAATCCTTGGGCACTTTATGTTTCAAATTGTTTAATCCATTTAAACAATTTTATTCTATATACATATGTGGCATATTTTCTTTGTTTTCTTACTCTTATAACCAAAAAAACGTTAAATATGCGCGTTAAACATAATATATACGATAGGTGTAAAAAAAGATATACATTAGAGATATTTAATCTATACTCCTCATGATGAAAAAAAAAAGATAATGAGATGATTTAATATTATCTGAAACATCTGAAGTGCCTTTAACCGCGAGCAATAGAAAATAATTACCAAACCACTATTTAAAAGGCAACAAAAAATAGACAAATTCAAGCTGGGCATTGGCAATTACTTTGCCAAATAAAAAGTCAAAAATGGACATTGGCAAAGATATTACCGTAGCCAAATAGAGAGGGGAAGTGGGAGGTGGTACGCAAGGGCGGGATGTCTATTAGTATTGTTTTACAAATGTTATTACACAATGTTTAGAATAAATAAAACCAAAATCGGAAGTGTAAATAGTATTGCTCGCGAAAGGGTTAAATACATCACATATAAAGCCAGATTTGTATCTATTAATTACCGACTTTATCGTTCAACTGCCTACCTAGTCTTTATTAGTGTCCAATGCGCATAATTTTAATCGTATAAAACTGATTAACGTTCATCAATGAACTGATAAATTAGCCACCAAAACGGTCGATCCGAGTTCAATTATATTCAAATTCCGAACACATCCAATTTCAAATCGTAGCGTTCGTGTTATTTATGCGTCCACTCACCGTAAATCCAATACCGACGGTTGCAGAGAAGTTGCCAGCCTGAAATTTTCCAGTCTCGAACTGCACTAATAAAGAGGTTTTCCCCACCCCGCTGTCACCGAGCAGGATCGTCTGTGAATAGAGAATCAAGTGATAATTGTTTGTTGTTTAGGAGTCGAGTCCGGATAATTGGTTGATCGGGGAGTAGCTGAAAGAATTTTAATGGAAATAGATTACAATGGATAATATTTGAGACACGTTTTGATGCAACGAAACTGCGTTACGATTCTTTAGATATAAATATCTTATTAAAATGATACCTAATTTAAAAAAATATAAATCAAAAATCTTTTTACAAAACCGGGCAAGTGCAAGTAGTACTCACGCACTGAAGGTTCCGTACAAACTTACCTATGAAAACAGTTCAATTCCCACATTCAGTTACGAAGTTTTTTTTCCGAATCGCAAATGAACTTTTTTTTTGTGACGTAACTACAAATTACCAGTTTTCAGATTTTTCCTTTACTTGTGCTATGATACCTTGCGTTATGCCAAATTTCAGGATTCTAGGTCAACGGGAAGTAGGTACCCTATAAATTTTGGTTCCCTTGAGAGTGGCGAAATATGCGTTTTTGTGACATAAACGACCGTACCATTTTTTTTTAATTCAGAAGTCTGATTCTTTCACAGTCTCGAAGCTGTGACCGCAGACCTGAGTATATGGTTTTAATTTCAACTCGTTACCGCCACGCGTTCCCGAGATAAAGGACGGACAACAAAATGATCCTATAAGGGTTCCGTTTTTTTCCTTTCGAGGTACGGAACCCTAAAAAAATACAACTGACTTCAATGTAAAAAAAACATTAAAAATTGCAAAATAACTAATTTCGGAAGTTGGTGTTTCTTTTAGTTATGTTTCTTATTTATTTAACACCGACACTGGTACATCGACAACAACAAGAAATATTTTCGTACCTATTGGGCTCACGAAGTGAATGGAAGTGTACATTCATAGATTTCCTTTTACAGATACTTATTAAAAATAAATTTGTAATATTATTATTTGTAGCAAAAATTCAAATTCACAAAAAAAAAGGGTGAAGTTGACGAAGTCGAGCTGTGGATTATGATGTCGAGTTTAGGTCGTTGAGATAGCTGTTGGAGCTTTAATTCGAATGAATTAACCGCTCAATAAAGCCACCAGTATCTTTTGGCTAAAGAGATTATTTTATGCCATTTAAATACCGCAGTAAAGGTGATTGTATGGTAGAAATTCTATCTACGCCCTGTGCCCTGTGTGATGGCGAGAGGATTTAAATATTTGTTAATACAATATTGAACCTTCTTGCTACAAAATAGAGTGTTTATTTGCTTTGTAAAACGGATATACAATAATCGCGTGTCAGCCATTGAGGACCCGCGCGATCTCCCTCTGTCCAGCGCTAATACGCTCTCCAGCTCCCAGTGCTACTTACATGTTTTCCGCAAAACGAACTACAGCACTGGTTCTTTCTCAACAAAAAGTGTATACGGCGAGTGAGATACGGCTGGCCGAACAGCGCGTGGTAGCGATGGCCAGCGCGAGGCAGCAGCACTGGCTTTCGCGGTACGGCTTGCTATAGGGATGAAAATCTTTCGGTGTAAATGGGCAACCGAAGCCAATCAACGTCTTATTGTTGACGACGGCTGGCGCTGAAGAACAGCGCTGTGGCTCTGTCTTGTACACGAACCCTCTTTGTTGAGCGCTGGCCGTTTTGCGCGGATGTGACGCATATCTTCCCAATATATAAAGTTGTTATTGTTATTTTTTTTTTTTTTTTATGGCAAGCGCCATGATTAAGCAAACAAATTCTTTTTTTTTCTTTCTCTTTCAACCATGCCTATTTTATCCACGCCTGGCTTCGACGATGTAAAATCACCTTAAGAGCGTCCTTTTCGAGGTTCATTTCAAGACTGGCCTGTTGGTCTAGTGGTTAGTGGGCCTGACTGCTATGCCGGTCGTGGGTTCGATTCCCACCCAGGACAAATGTTTGTGTGATGAGCACGATAATTTGTTCTGTGTCTAGGTGTAATTTATCTATATATGTATGTATTTAGAAATATATAAGTATGTTTATCAGTTGTCTAGTACCCATAACACAAGCTCTGCTTAGCTTGGGACTAGACGGCGTTGTGTGATAGTTGTGGAATATTATTATTATTATTATTTTCATACAACCGCTCTTATGTGATTATGATGTTATTACACATCTTTCTCTTTATATTTTTGATACACAGCTATCTTGTGGATATTATTTAGGCGTCTATAGAAATCAAAACCTATATTTGTGTAAAGTAATCTAGTAAATACCTTTGAAAATCGTAGTCGTATAATAAATATAGAAAAAAGTACATCAATAGAAGCCT
Organism: Mythimna pallens; assembly: GCA_961205895.1. NCBI lineage: Eukaryota > Metazoa > Arthropoda > Insecta > Lepidoptera > Noctuidae > Mythimna > Mythimna pallens. The sequence goes on along the minus strand of OY540833.1, from coordinate 17,634,810 downwards.
TGCACATTTAATCGAGATTCTGAATGATCACAATTTTTCTGAAAAACTTTTAAGGTTTAAAAAACACCACTTATTTGCTGTAATAAGTTTTGTGAAATATTCGAGTAAATCACGGAATTACCGAATGCCAACTGATTATTCAGGCGTTATCTCTTTTTTTTGCATTGCCACTTAATCAAACATCGCGTTGGATTGCGTTAGATGAAGCAACAAGCTTTTAAATCATGCTCGATGTTGACGATAAGCCAGTGGAAAGGACCCTCTTAACACTTTTTGCCAATTGGCTTCCACATTACATCAAAAGCCAGTAACAGTCATGTTTTTCTTTTATTTCCATTTCGTTATGAGAACAAACAGCTGTGTAGGGAAAAAAAGTTCCCTACACGGCTTTTTCCTCGAAACGTTTTTTATTGCAAAAGTTAAATATAAGGGTTTATATTACATTTATTTGCCACTAACTATTGCCAGTAGAAAACTAACCCAAGGGTATTCCGAAGCGAAGGGAGAGTGGCAGGCGATCGCCTTCTGCAAAGTAGTTATGCTATCAAAGAAGGAGGCCACAAGTGCACGTGCGAGGGAGCGGCGATCACGCCCCATCTGCCGGGATCCCGATCCCGATTTCCGACTACCGTAGGCGCGGGCTTGCGGACGGCGAGAAATGGGTAGCTCGCCGTCTGACTGTCCGGTAACCGTCCGCCCAAGTTGTCCACGCGCGCCTCAAGTAGATGTCAGCAAACCGTAGGGACCCAGTAGGGTCGAAGCCTACTGAGGCCAAGGGTCTGCTTCTGAAAGGAAGACTCGGCCCTGGTATGAAAGGCGACGAAGGAACAGGAGTGGGTTTTTAATCAGTAAAAGTCTGCCACGCCCTCCTGCCCCGCTTAAGAGCGTGGGATGTCATTGGATGATTTTCTCACCGAAAAAAAAAAACCCAAGGGTATATGCTTCCAGGATTAAATGTATCCTATGTGCTATTCCAGGACATGGTCTACCCGTATGCCTTTCATTCCAATCCGTTTAGCCGTTCGAGCGATTAACAAACATACACACACCAATCACCTCTTTCATCTGTTACGTGCCCATGCACCATTACACACCCACTCATAAATTGGCGTCGGGTCGACGATGAAGTACCTGGGACTCGTTCTCGACAGCCGGTGGGATTTCGAGGAGCACTTCCGACGTCTGGCTCCCAAACTAAATCGGACTGGGGCTGCCCTCGGGCGGCTCCTGCCCAACCTGAGGGGTCCAGACGCCTCCTGCCGAAGGCTCTACGCGGGAATCGTTCGGTCCATGGCCCTTTATGGCGCACCGGTATGGGCGCCAGCGCTGCGGAAGCAGCCGGCGGCCCGGCTGAACGCATGCCAGAGGGTCATGGCCATACGGATGGTGCGAGGATACCGGACGATTTCCCGCGAAGCGGCGAGCCTCCTTGCTTGCCAGCCACCATGGGATCTGGTGGCAACAGACCTTGCTCACATGCACGATCTGCGCATGGAGATGCAACGCCGGGGCGAAACTCCGCTGCCGCGACAAATCGAAGCATGGCGGACGGAGCTCCGGCGGGTTCTCATGGTGAAATGGCGACAGCGACTGTCGCGACCCAGCGCTGGGCACGCCACAATTATGGCGATAAGTCCCCTCTTTGAGGCGTGGTTGGAAAGACCTCACGGCGTCCTCACCTTCCGCATGACGCAGGTTCTCACCGAACACGGTAAGTTCGGGAAGTTCCTGCACCGGATTCGTGCGGAAGCGACGCCCGGGTGTCGCCACTGTGTGGACCGCCCGGAGGACACGGTGGAGCATACGGTGGAGGTGTGCCCCGCTTGGGCAGAGCAACGCCGTGTCCTCGTGGGGGCGATCGGCGGCGGCGATCTCTCGCGTCGGGCCTTGGTACAGGCCATGGTCCGTAGCGAGGAGGAGTGGCAGGCGGTCGCTTCCTTCTGCGAAGCAGTAATGCTAGCAAAGGAGGCGGCCGATCGCGTGAGGCAACGCTCCTCACGCCCAAGTCGCCGCCGGGATTCCGATCCCGATTTCCGGCCACCGTAGGCGCGGGCTTGCGGACGGCGAGCAATGGGTAGCCCGCCGTCCGACCGTCCGGTAACCGTCCGGACCGAGTCTAAGTCGTCGACGGCGCGTATTGTTCCACGCGCGCCTCGGGGAGATGTCAGCAAATCGTAGGGGCCCAGCAGGGTCGAAGCCTACTGGGGCCTTGGGTAGTGTGAAAGCGAAACCCGGGGTCTTGGGACGAAGGCAACGAAGGAACAGGAGTGGGTTTTTAGTCAGTAAAAGTCTGACACTATCTCCCGCCCCGCCCAAGGGCGGGGGATGTCATAAGATGATTTTCCCACCGAAAAAAAAAAAAAAAAAAAAAAAAAAAACCCACTCATAAATGAGGGACCGCGGTCCCAACATCCACCTATAAAAATAATAGAAAAATAATAATAAAAAATACATATAACATTTCTTTATTCTCCTTGCTCAATTTTATATTTGATATTAATTAGTATATTTATTGATATTGTTTATATGTATTTTTATTATTAAGTTTAATTAATATTAATTATGTTTTTTTGTACACTGACTGCCTTAATCTATCTCCTTTCGTTCAGTCCATCCTAAGGTTGTCCGAGATTGCCCTGTGCGATATGACCGCCCTTTGTACACTTTGTTTTTGTATATGTTTATCCTGTCCACATTATGATATCTATATATATAAAAGAAAGTCGTGTTAGTTACACTGTTTATAACTCAAGAACGGCTGAACCGATTTGGCTGAAAATTGGTGGGGAGGTAGCTTAGAACCAGGAGACGGACATAGGGTACTTTTTAACGAGTAGGGTAGAGTAGGGTAGAGTAGGGTAATTTTTTTTTTTTACTAAATCCCGCTTTTGGGCAGAACAACGTCTGCCGGGACCGCTAGTGTACAATAAAGTAAATAATAAGTAATATGTTTTTTAGTAGTATTTTGGAACCACAAATTAAATAAATACAGTTGTTTTGTAACTGTACTCTAATGCCTTTTTCCATGTGGTCCGCAATACTACAAAAAAAAAAAATATCGGTGGTAGCTGGGACCTCGGTCCCGGTCCAAAGAGCCCTCACGACCCATAAATAAGTTAGTGTGACAATCTGAAAGACACATACGCACATAATATAATACATACGGGACTTATTACTTAGTAAGTAATATTTTTTTATATTACGCCCACACTATTTATAGTCTACTTAAGTAGATCCACGTCCGGTAACCGTCCGGGCCGAGCCCAAGTCGTCGAAGGCGTTTCATGCGCGCCTCAAGGAAATGTCAGAAAACCGTAGGGGCTCATCAGGATCAAAGCCTACTGAGGCCAAGGGTCTGCTTCTGAAAGGAAGACACGGCCCTGTATGAAAGGCAACGAAGGAACAAGAGTGGGTTTTTAGTCAGTAAAAGTCTGATACACCCTCGCGCTCCGCTTAAGAGCAAGGGATGCCATTGGATGATTTTACCAAAAAAAAAAACCAATGTACTCGTAAATCCAAATCCATTTACTCTTTTGAGCGAGTAGGAGTAAAAAACAAACACACTCACACATACAAAGTTTTGTTTTTATAATAATAGCACGATGTGTTTGTTAGAAGCTATAAATGGGCTGTAAGGTTTTCCAACTTCTAGAAATTCTGATTTTCTTTTAACACATCAATGGACGATGTTTCGTTGGTTTGTTTATTTTATTTTTTCCGGATTCTTCTCGTATATTTGTTTATGGCAAATCTTGCAAATGGATTTTAAAACAGTTATCAACTGAGCTGAAATTTAGTATAGCTATGTTACTTGGATAACAATGCATTAATATGGTACTATGTAGCTGGTCTGATGATCGAGTTAATTAGCAGCCATAGGAACTCCTGAGCGCAACAAGATAACCCTATGGAACCCCAATAAGGTTATCTTGTTGCGCTCAGTAGTTCCAATTTTGAGCTCTTTGGAATGATCTTGTATTATACCTACCGCGTGACAAAAAACTTCTTAGGTATGTAAAATGTTTTTATAATAAGGTTGTTGATAACTTTATTGTACACTGAAATAAATTTATTAAATCTATGGGGTACAATAGCAGTCTTATTGAAAGCAAAAATAAAACATATTTAAGCTAGAAATACACTGCACACACGAGTGCCACAAACGCCGATCTGGGCGCGTCGGTCTCCATACATTTTATATGGAAACTAGACTCGTAGAGCTACACTTGATCCACGCCACGCGACATCGTTCGTACAAATCTGGCGTGTTACATGTGTGCGTCGGTCAATGTAGTTCTAGTTTTATTCTGCTCAAATAGATGTACCTACAATAAATTACCAAAAACATAAACCAGTTTCCTTAACAGGCCATGTGTGGACCGGGCAGAACTATGTTGCACCATAGACAGATCACAGTCTTCTAGGTTGTCTATTGCACCTTCGACATCGGCCAGGACAAACATAGGTAACATAAAAAAAACTTTTTACAAAAAAAATACAACCGACTTAAATGTAAAAAAAAAACACTAAAAAGTTTTTATAATTATAATTTAACACCGCCTTCCGAAATTAAAGTTATTTTGCACTTTTTAGTGTTTTTTTTTACATTTAAATCGGTTGTATTTTTTTTTACCACAACTGAAATGTACCCCTCAGTCCTACTTAAAGTCATGGCGTATACGTAACAACTTGTTATGATAGTTCTGCTGTGATCTTATGAAGAGTTCCGTTCCATATCTTCGAAGTTCATCATCAGATCATAACAATATGTCTATGGGACCAACTTGGAAGTATAAACTTTCAATTAAAAATAATAATTTCCAAAACCAATCCACAATTGACCGTGAAATCAGTGAACATGCATAAAAAAAAAACATGGAACCTCCTTCTTCTTGAAGTCGGTTAAAAAATAAACAATAAATAAAAGAAAAGCTGATAGCCAGACCACTTTACCTTAACTTAGCCAACCCAGACAACCTTAGAATGGACTATAAGAACTTAAAAAAAAATGGAGAATAAGAATTGGCCTTCTGAGCATCTCAATGGAAATTAAGAGTATTTATTTAAAAAGCTAATTAATCGCAACATTTTAATTAAACGAACCCTTCTTAAAAAAGCAAGTTTAAAAGAAAGGTTTCTTGGCGCAAGTAAAATTGTTGAGATATTTAAAAGCATTTTCTTGTTTTCACTGGCGAAAGTAGCGAAATATAGGCAACAATTTATTTAAGTAATTAATTAGCAAGATAAAATCATAATAAAGGTGTCAAAATTATAGGCAAACTTGTAGCTAAGTTTTTTTTTTAAGTCTGAAATCATCCAATGACTTCTTCAGCTCAAGGTCGGAGCGGGAGGGTGTGTCAGACTTTTACTGACTAAAACCCACTCCTATGTTCCTTCTTTGCCTTGTGTTCTAGGTCTCCAGGTTTTCCTTACAGAAGCAAACCTATGGCCCGAGTGGGCTTCGACCCTGCTGGGTCCCTACTGTTTTGCTGATATCTCTTTGAGGCGCTCGTGGAACTCTTCACGACGTCGATGACTGTGGCTAAGTAATAACGAGTCCATCTTCAAGGTTAAGCTGCGGTTCCTGAGGTCGGTCCGTAGATAGGTGATCGTCCATTATAAACCTACCACACGCACAAACTTCACCATAGTCTTGCCTGCGCCGTCCGGTTTGTACAGGGGACACTGTGCTTGTTGTTGGTTAAAATATAAAATAATAAATAAACTCAATAAAAATGTTAAAATGTAAAAAAAAATATCTTTAAAAAGCCAAAAACAAATAGCTGGACAGGTCGGACGCCGTTTCATTTTATATTTTATTTTTTAGACTGGCCTGTTGATCTAGTGGTTAGTGGCCCTGACTGCTATGTCGGAGGTCGTTGGTTCGATTCCCACCCAGGACAAATGTTTGTGTGTTGAGCACGATCATTTGTTCTGTGTCTGGGTGTAATTTATCTACAATATGTATGTATTTAGAATTATATATGTATGTTTATATATAGTACTCATAACATAAGCTCTGCTTAGCTTGAGACTAGACGGCGTTGTGTGATAGTTGTGGAATATTATATTTATATTATTATATTTATATTATATTTATATTTGGCCACACAGGCAACAAAAAAGTCCAGTTTTTTCCTGACGCGAGATGCCCGGCAACGCTAGCTGGAACTAATCTATTAGTAGAAGTTCTATCTGTGAGAGAGGATCCCTTTAGAATTTCTCTAGTTTTTTTTGTCAAAGATACAGACAGGATATCGCACCACGTAATAAAAAAAAACTGATATCAAATTGTAATCTGTGCCACGCCAAAAAGGTGCCTAATTCAGCATATGCTGCGATATTTAAAACAATAAATACGCAGCGCTGGTATTCTGTTACGGCACGCTGTGATGCCATGGTCACACTCACGGGTGTTAAATAAAATATCGAAATAAAATAATAAATGATGTGGAAATAGATATAAAGCGCGAATTTACGTTAATTTGTGTATGGATAAGAATCGTTTTTATTAAGAGCCACTATAGCCTTGAAGACACCTAAATTATAATCGGACGGGAAATTTGCAGGTAAATTGTTCCAGTCCTTCGATGTACGCGTTAATAATACGATTGTGTGTAACACGAATAAAGATTTTTTCTTTCTTTTAGGGCGGAGAGGATTTTATTCCATTAAACAAAAATTACATCATACAGTATTACACAGCAACTAATACGTGTAGTGTTCTGAAGGTCCCTCAAAGGATAAACCAGTTTATCTCGAGCTCTTTGCAGGCCATCCGTGCGAGGTAACTCAATAACAGAATACCGTGAAGCTGCGTATTTGTAAAGGGCTGGTTGGGACAAAGCATGATATACCCGGTGAAAGCATTTAACCATAGTCGGCGTGGCCATACACAGATCAATTTAGATTTTGTGAAAAAATTATCTGCATTGAATCATTCAGAACAGAAAAATAAACATGGTCATTTTATATTGGTGAAATAACTATGTTTATTTCTCTGTATTTCTGTGTATATAGAAATAGTTCAGATAAAATTACTGGCATATAAGAGGTGGTAATTTAAAAAGTCTACCCGTGTGCCAAATTTCTTCAGAAACATACACATAGACATAATTATATACAAACTTTTGTCTTTGTGATATTACTTAATAGCTATTACGAAGCAAAATAAAAATAAAAAATGAGCCGGCCATATGCAAACTAAAAAAAAAAGAAATTAAGAATAAACTTGAATGGCATCCGAATGTTTTTGATATAAAACAGCCAGTAAAATAGATTTAATATTGAAAGAGGTTCTGTTATTGAAATAAAAGTCGAAGATTCCAATCTTTTTGTACTTATATCCAAAATCTTCATTTCGTTGTCGACTATATTACATTTGATTGATCTTGTATTATAAATGTTTTGTGTTTCAGAATATAAGTAGATACGAATACCTACGTTTGTGCGAGTACGCGCCGTCCGTAGCCATTATTAAAATAACTTATTTTTAGCAACCAATTACGGGCATGATATTCTTGTATTTCAGTATAACATCAAAAAATACATCTTAAATAAACTAATCAGAATTTTAGGTAGACACTTGCTTATAAACTTGTCAAATGGAAATTGTAAATATCTATTTAACTTTGCCGTCAACAAATTGCTGTTTGTAACCTCTGGTGATATTGCCAACCCACGCTTTAAAAGTTTAAATATCTTATGCAAATATTTTTGGCGGCAAGTATTGAATTTTTTACTCCCACGACCGCAACGTTGACTAACACAAGATAAATCTTGAGAGCGCCCAACCCGTGCTACTACCTATATAACCGCTCTTACGTGATTCTGACTTTACTAGCACTTTCCCAGCTACTTCGTTTGCGACAATGTTTCCATAAAAATAATCTCTTCTTCTAATTCTTGAACTTTTGACAGAGTGGTCGTGGTCATGTCTCGGTCGAGTCCTGTGCCACCGCTTCTCTCGCGATACGACGCTATGCAGCTCTGTGTTTGGCGGCTTGCGAGCAGCGATTTGATGAGGTCCGTCCACCGTGTTGGAGAGCATCCTCGTGTTTTTTTGCCCTCGACTTTCCCTTGCACCACCAATCGTTCCATTGAGTCTTCGTCACGGCTGATATGCCCGAAGAACTTGAGGATTCGTATTGGAGACGAAGATAATTTCTCTTTGATATTGAGTTCTTTCAGGATCGAAATATTGGTTCGGTGCACGGTCCATGGGATTCCAAGCATGCATTCTAGCACCAATTTCCAGTGCGTCAATCTTGCGATGGTCTCGCATCCTCAGCTTCCACGTCTCAGCTCCAGCAACAAAAATTGAAAAGACCAAGTACTTCATCAAACGAATCTTTGTGTTTCTAGTTATTCTGCGGTCTTCCCAAATTTTTGTGAGTTTTTCCACTGAGGATCTCATCATAGCACAGCGTCTCCAAATTTCATCCTCGCAGCCCCCATCATTGGTGATCGTGGAGCCCAAGTATATGTAGCTCTTGGAAGCGGGAGGGTGGACCTCGCATCGTTGGTTATTGTCAGCACGGTCCACAATCGCGCAAAAAGCTTGGAGGGTAGTGTCATCTGCATACCTTAGGTTTGATATGTTCCGACCTCCTACAGACATTCCCTTGTTACAGTCTTCGAGAACAATCCGCATGATGTACTCTTTGTCTATATTAAATATAGAGGAGACAGTATACAGCCTTGTCTGACAGCAGCCTACGTTTTAAAACGTTCAGAGAGTCGGACTGCGGCTGTGCCATCTTTATACAGACGTCTAACGAGGTTTTAAGTTTCAGTTTAGACGTCAGAAATTTTTGGTTTTCATAGGTGAAATATACTCCAACTCTTACTCTAAACACACATTTGTCTCAAAACAGTGAATCATTTTATTTATAGGATAAACAAATGAAATTCTAATTTTGAATTTTGAATTTTCGCTTATCACTGTAATGGCCAAACTGCCAGCTTTACAATCATGTGAATTTTTTCATGGATTGAAAACTCTTTTGTGTTAAATTAGGACAGAAACCATAAAAACGGAAACGTTTCGATTTTTCTAATTAGAAGTGTAAATTATTTCCAGTGAAATCATTATATACCTAAAAATAGTAAATGCCGGAGGACCGGTCGATGGAGCCCCGCTGCGATTACATTGGGATTGCGGGGTCTGTGTTCATTCGCTTCGCTCGCTCACTAGACCCCGCAATCCTCTACTAACCTAACCTGTCCGAGTCGGGGTGCCCCAAGTCCCGAAGTGACTAAATTGTGGTAATCGCTTCAACAATTAATGACAACTAATGTGCGTCACGAGCCAGTGGCGGCTGTGCGGTTTGCGGGGGGAATAAATAAAGGGAAACAACTGTAATGTTTTAGCCATAAGCATAAGTAAAATCAGCCGTTTAATGTTCCCACTGCTGGGACTCAGGCTTCCTCTCTCTAGGAGTGGGAATGGGGCAATCCCACAAAAAAGTAATCCACCACGCGGGCCCAGTGCGGATTGGTGAATGTCACATGTCTTCGAATTTCTGGTTCTAGGACATGGCCGGTTTCCTCACGATGTTTTCCTTCACCGTCTTGAGAGCAGTGGTGATGAAATAAATTACACAAAATAACGCGCCTGGCTGGGTTTGAACCCGCGACCTACAACTCGTAAGTCGGGGCCGTTACCACTTGGCCACCACTGCTCACTGTAATTTTAGTTTAACAATTCAAAAGAATTCAGGTTGGATAATTTGATTACATTAAAGCTATTTAGAACTGCCATTTACGGTATTAATGTTACTATTTCAGGGAAACAAGATTTGGTGAGCATTTATCCAGTTTGGTAGGCAAAAAGAATATAATTAAATACAACACGTGTAATTATTCTGATGAGTTTACATTTATTTTGGAACTTAAAACATTGTTTTTTAGGCACCTCAGTATAGAGTGAGTTAGGTTAGGTAGAGTTTAACCCCCAGGCACTGAATTAGATCTACAGCACATAGACACAAAACCTTTGTTTTAAAAAACAATCAATAGAGAATGCTCCAACAACAACAATAGATCTATAAGTCCATATAGAGTACTTCAATTAATTTGTATGCTGAGCCAACAAGATTAACAGACAATGCGCCGTGGTCTGACGAAGTTGTGAAACAAAGGTAGTAGGCGTGAGTCGGAGGTAGCACAATTATATATTGATTGTATGGTGAGCATGTGTTGGGTGAAGTGGTTAAGGAAAATTGCAAATCAAGAAAAGAAGAAAAAAGGTTTATTTCTGCCTCAAACAATCAATATACGCCACTAATTAATTATTTAATTAGTACAATATTAGAAAAGGTCTTATTATTATTTAAGTAAAGTCTTAATAAAAATATTCATAAACAGCAAAGTTATTACCGTTTGTTTATATCCCAAAATGTCACTCAATTTATGGAAATATTGTACAGGCTATTGATTATGAATGAATAAATGACGATCAAAATGGAAAAACACTGCGCGTGGTATTTTCTAGCAGCAAATGATATGAATGATTGATTATTTTATGAATTTACCAATTATGACAAAACTCCGTGGTAAATTTTGGGATTTTGTTTTTTTTTTTTACTTTTGACTACAAAAATATGATCAGTAACGGGGACGTATAGAGCCGCATTGTTTTTGTACTAGATAAAAAATATGGGTGTATAAAAGGAGAAACTTACTGACTGACGTATCAACACACAGCCGAAACGATTGTGACTAGGACCGTGTTTTGCACGAGATTTTCATTTTTGTCGTAAATTCACCTTTTACGGAGATGAAATGGGGATCCAAAGTTTGTATGGAGAAAGCTATTTTCACGCGGGTGAAGCCGCTGGTAGAAGATAGTCGTATTATAAACATAATAGAAAAAGAAAATCGGAATCTGTGAGAGGCTAAACAGGCCCCTAATCAGCATTTACGCGAATAGCGAAAAGCGGAAGTGGAGCGGAGCAAAGCTACCGCTTTAGCTTTCGTGGTTATTTTTTTTATAACCACCCGGAAATAGGAGCCATTAAAAACATATTTCATATTTCTATTTCCAGTTCATATTTCCGTCTGCAGGGCTTAAAGTAAGGCTTCAAAAAAGAACCCCGAAGGCTAAGGAGAGAGCCGCGCTCCGCTCCCACCCTAGCCTTCTAACTTAACCTGTCCGTGTCGGGGTGCTCTAAAATTACGTCATCGCCTTCCCTGCCCTCATCTTTTACACACATTACCGACTGCGGCTTCGGTATTTCATAGAATACCTAGGCAAATATAAAATAAGTAATATTTCATACTTTACCTACACCTTTTAGGTATTCTTTATATTGCCTAAGTATTTTATAGAATATCGGATTATACAGATTGCCGGTAACATAAACAATAATAAATAATGAACAATCGACAGACGCCTGATGCTCCAACATAATTTTTCTTGTGTCCTGTAATGCCAAATGAGGAAAGTACCTATAAAACAAAAGTTTTGGGTCAGAGCGTGGCCATTTTCTTGGTAGATGGTGTTGAACTCAATATTTTTAGAAAATCAGAAATTCCACTTTATTATACTTTTTTATTTTTTATTGTGGATAGGCTCGCGTTTCACCAGTATCTCACCTGATGGTGAGCGGTGATTAAGCACGCTTGCCTAGAATGTAACCTATTCACTCTTGACTGACCATTAGGTTGGAGCTATCAAAAATACAGCTTAGTCAAATTGTTGCTTCAATTAATGTCTCTAATTACAACACTTAATTATATTGCCAAACTAAATTACTATAGCTATGTACTAAGTATATGAACCGTCAGAATTAAGAGGATTATATGGCAATAATTTGACTTCAGTAAAGTGACGACTAAAGGACTGCGCAGACGACGGATTTTTGTCCGCGGACTTTTTTGTCCGCTAAAACAGATCGCTTACAATTACTGTATCGAGTAACGCAAACGAGGGATTAAAAGTACCGCGTACAAAAAATCCCCCGAATAACCGAAGACATGCTGAGAGCGGGCTCATACTTATGCACGTCGATAAACGATGACGCAGGAAATCGATTGTAAAATTTTAATAAAAGAAGTCAAAAAAAGAATTTCTTTGTATGATAAGTATGTCAAAAAAAGAGTATCACGATCGAAATTTAAAAAAAAAGTTGTGGATCGAGGTAATATGCACACCGTGTGCGTTGAGTTCGCGGTAAATCCGCAGCGGACTTTTTATTCGTGGAGCGTACTTTATTCTCCGCCGCGGTGAAAAGTCCATCGTATGCGCATGCCTTAAATAACAGATTAAATTAATAGACTCATCACGTGAAAACCTTCCGCAAAAGCATTTTAACGTTTCGAAGTTGAAACCATACCCGAATACAGGTAACATTATGTAAAATATCCACAAAAATATCAGTAGCACAGGTAAAAAATCTTTTAAAGGATACTGGCCTAAATCTAATAAAATCCCCAATAAGAACTTGGGTAAGGTAACGTCACACGAATGGCCCATAAACTTCCACCGTATACCTACATAATATTTTTTGTATCTACCTAAGTATATAAATAACGTATGTACGGGTACCGTGAATTGTATTCCAGGTACATGACCTAAACAAACAACGTGATCTCATCTTAGTGACGCTGTTGACCGCGGCCGGGTCATTCAACTATGCATCTATTTGAATCATGGTTGTCTACAATGCTAACGTCTTGAGGATTGAGATAATTATGGGAAAAAAATCTATGTGTGTGTGAAAATTTGAATGACAATTGGGTATCCAGGATTTTGTTGTGTGTTGAACTCTGTGTGACCACAGATAATTCAAATTCCATTGCAACACGTCTTTTTCTTTGTATTAGTCTCTTTACGGGCGCTGTCAGATGAGACCGGACATTTCTTAACTGCCAGTGCCTTATTTCAATTTCTATTTTTGAATTACTTTTTTAAAATAATTTATTTACATTGTGCTCACTTAATTTTATTGAAGCGACAAGGAATATCATTTTACCAGGATTTTTGTATTTCATAAGCTATGGTTTAATAGACCGTGTGCGCAGTGTAGTTCTAGCTTTAAACATGCAACGCATAAGTCGATTAAGTACTTGAGTTAATGGTGATTATTTCGGATTATGAATTTAATTAGAATAGAATAGAATAGAATATTGTTTATTTAATAAAAGTGGCACATTTATATTAAGATACATGAAAACAATCATAACGCATACAATGCATTTTTCAAGTTAGACAGTCAAATTTTATTAGTCTGATTACAAATACAAGCAACACTACGAAGATAAGAATAAATAAAAAACAGACCAAAGACAGACCAAACAAATATGGAAAAGAGGTTTTTGACGGGATTTTTTCGAATGAAGTACAGTTGCTTTAATTCGTTAATAAAACGAAGAGGATATTAAGAGGTGAAATTGTTGTAGTTTGATATCTCATGCCCGTTTACAAATGGGCCCAGCCACGGCCAATCGACATACCTAGCCACTGTGTAAACGGGGAAATCCCGTTTAAACAATGGCGATTGGCACTGTGTAATTAACAATTAAACATTGTGTAAACGCACCATTAAGTGTTCGGACGATATGTAAAATTGGAAAAAGCGCGATCTCGGTGGCCTGAGAATTTTATTTTAGTAGTATTAACTACTTTAAGGAAGTGAATAAATAAATAGGTAAAATAAATATGGTACCATCTTGTAAATAAATAAAATAAATACGGTAAGGTATACTTTCAATCTTGACAATGATCAAAGGCATAAACCGTGCGAAATTAAAAAAATAAATCAAAACTAATAAGCAGATTCTAAATTCAAATTCTGGTACAGAGTTAAATATTTTTAAACATTATGTATGTGTTTTTATTAATTTATAAAGGAAGAAATTAATGACTTACATAGGGGCTTATGTAAATTCGAATTTAAACCAATTTCTGGGAGCCCAAAAGGCCGGACTTTTTGACAGGTCTAGGGGAACCCGAAGGTTCCTTAGATATCGGTGACGCCTCGTAATGGATTACAAACAAGGCTTTGTACATGTACAAGTACTGTTATACTCACAGAGCCTTTGAAGTATTTTTTTCTTCAAGAAATCGCGTGTATTTTGTTGAATAGCTTTTTTTTTGAGAAAAGTTAATTTTTATTTTTAAGACGAAATATCTATATATAAAAGCGAAATACCACTCACTGAATAATCACGAAATCCTTAACCTACAAACTTAAAATTTGGCAAGTAGGTTCCTTATAGGGTGTAGACATCTGCTAAGATCGGATTTTCCGAATTTCACCGGAGAAACCGACGTTCACGCGGGCGAAGCCGCTGGCAGAAGCTAGTACTAAATAGAACTAAAATTCGTTTACACACGGTTTACTTTATGACGCAGTTGCTTGGTTAGGTCAAAATCCCTTTTTTATAAGATAATATATCTGTTTTGTGTGACACGGCGGAAAAATTAAGATCGATATAGATATTATATATATCTCACCTTATGTATAATAATATCATCATCATCCTGCAGACGGGAAGATGGTACGGCCGGGGGATAATAGTCCCTGTATCCAGTGGGAGAAGGGGTGCTTCGATGCGTGGGCTGTGCAGGCGCACGGAGAGTGTCGTCTTCAAATACGTCGTCGCTCATGCTGTCGTCTGTCGCCATCTGCTGTCATAAAAAGAAAAAAACACGTGATTATAATAAATAGACATATAGTTCCGAAACGTGGTCGCTCACAATGGACCTCATCAGAAGGCTTAGTCACCCAAAGGGCAACGGAAAGGGCTATGCTAGCCCTAAGAATCGTCAAACTTAAGTGGCAGTGGGCAGGCCACATTGCTCGCAGCAGATGGAGTTTCTTTCACATTCTTCTCCATAGAGATCTACGCTTTGGGATGTGCAATTAGCATCACCTTTTGATGACACCGTTGGTGCAGTAGTTGAGCGGTTTCAAATTCCGCACGAAACAAATATTTGTATGATCTACAAATACTTGTTTCGTGTTTGAGAATGTGCCTACGATATAAGAGTAATTCCTAGAGTGTCCATGAAGTTTCTTCCACATTCTTCTCCATAGAGATCTACGCTTTGGAATGTGCAATTAGCATAATTTTTATCTGACTGACTTCTTGACATTTCAAATGTGCCTGTAAATGGTTTATTTGAAATATAATGCTTTGAATCTTTGATCAGATGATGGGACTAAAGCTTCTAGAATGGCAACCTGGTACCGGAAGAAGCAGCGAAGGAAGACCTCAAGGTGGTAACGATGACTTGGTGAGGGTCGCGGGAATCCGATGGATGCAAGAATCACAGGACCAGTACTTATGGCGACGCTCAGAAAAGAGACCTATAGTAACATTTTAAATCATTTAGTACTCGTTACAAACAAATGTTGTCTCACAGATCTATGTCCAACAGGGGACGTCTTTCGGCTGAAATAATGATGATAATAAAAAGCATCAACGACTTGAAATTTATGTAAATGAAATTGTTCACACTTGAGTGACAAATTCACTCTAGATTTTAAGTTTGATTGTTGTATATAAAAATGTACTAGTGAATAAGTCGTTGGTTTGCCATTAAAAAAAAAAAATTGACAAGTTACATTGAAACGGGTAACAAGATGCATATTTGTTTGAGAGAGTATTGTAGCGACATCTATTTCGCCACTCTTGAGGACACTGCGCACAGTGAACTCAATTGCAATTAAAATAGATTGGTTCTCATTTACACTGAGTGAGGTCGCAAAAATTGTATTTCACTTTTTGGGTTATCATAAAAATTGAAATTCATAATTTCAATTTTTATGATAACCCAAAAAGTAATTAATTAATGATAATTAATTAATGATAATAATAAAATAATAATAATAAAATAATTGTGTTGATTGATAAATAATAAAGAGAATAATTGAGATGATTATGCCTTATTGCATTTTTTTTGCTAATTTAAATTGTAGAATATTATAATTATTAATTTATTGTTTTTGTAATGGAATTGCATGTTTTGTAATTTATATTTTTACCTACAATTATCGCATTGGATTTAAGTATGTAATGGTAGCTTATGTATGTGTAATAATAAATAAAGGAACTAAAAGACTTGACGTCCCAAAAATCCTATAACGTGAACGTAACGTAAAACAACAACTGGGCCGTTGCTAGGAGCAGACACAACACTTGAACTTAAACTAGAGTGCTTCATCATCAACGATTGCATCAGTGCTTACCATCAGGTGGGATCGCAGTCAAGCATTAGTTTATATTATTAAAAAATAAAGGAAAAAAAAAGAAAAAAGGGAAAAATAAAGGATTTAATAAATAAAAAACAAATAAATAATATTAAATAAAAACTCGGCAGTTGCTAAGAACATACACAACACTCATCTAGTCGGAGGTTATGGAATATTTCACCTGGATCTGCATACCTGTTATAGCAGCCTAGTAGGGATAGGTAGCCGGTAGGTTTCAGCTGTCTGACCAGTACTTTTAGGCCAAAAAAAAAAAACTGGCGTGAAGCGGGGCGGTTAGCTATGTATTATTATTGGCCGTGTTACATTATTTTACCTTATCGCCCCATAACTTCTTGTTTGCCAAAAGAAAATCGAACTTAAACGGTAGGTACTCATTTTTTATTATTATTTTACATTAATTTTTTATATTTTTTCCTCGTTATGTTTTTTTTATAGAAATAACCAATTCACTCTAGGCTTATAGATCCTCAGGTTATAGCCATCAGGAAACACAGACTTCGGCAGGGAATTCCACTCCTTAGCTGTACATACAATGAATAACCGTAAACTCTTTTAGTAAACTCCTTTTCGCAAAGCATAACCTACCTCTGACATATTGTAATCCTACATCTGCACATATTTTAATAATAAAGTCTGAGCTTCAAACAGTAACAAGTTTATAATAACAGGCAGTTCTCCTCATTAGTGAAAATAACAAGACAGAGCTGGCACAGGATAAATTTATTGTTTCAAAAAACTTTCAGAAAGGTTTCTACATTGTGCGTAATCTTAAATATTTTGTTTGTAGACTGTACGAGTATTTTAAGGACGAAACATGATAAACGCACATCTTGAAAGTATCAGGGGCATCTAAGTAAAGTTTTAGTGCCTAAATTATTGTAAGTAAATATTCTAATTAGGATGTTTAAGAGTGTGTATTATTTCAGTTAGATGTTCTATAAAGGGAAATAGATAATACTAAAAAAATGTGGTGGTATTATGTTGTCAACTGATAACAGCATGCCAGCAGTCGACCAACTAGCCATTCTTAAACAAGCCAGGTGCGAAAAATCTAAAGGATTTTGACTATAAAAATGGTCCAAAGCCACCTTTCGATGACACCGTTGGTGCAGTGGTTGAGCAGTTTCAAATCCCGCACGGAACAAATATTTCAACACCCGCATCGAACAAAGCATTATCTCGGATTACATTCCAAACAAAATTAAAACATGGCACTATCACTGTTAGATTCATTTTGGAAAATTACTGAAATAATGTTACAACCTTGTTCGTTGCGGGTGTCGATTTGTATAACCTACAGATAGTTGTTCCGTGTTTGAGAATGTGCATACGATATAGGAGTAATTCCTAGAGTGTCCGTATTCTGTATTCTTTATTGTACACATAACTTTATATAAACAATAAAATATGAAAGTTGATGTACATAGGCGAGCTTAACCTACAACTGGGTTTTCTAACAGCAAACCATGTTGGTAAGAGAGAAATTTTATATGTGTCCGTTTTTTTTTTCCGGTTGGAAAATCATCTTATGACATCCCCCGCTCTTGGGCGGGGCGGGAGATAGTGTCAGACTTTTACTGACTAAAAACCCACTCCTGTTCCTTCGTTGCCTTTCGTACCAGGGCCGAGTCTTCCTTTCAGAATCAGACCCTTGGCCCCAGTAGGCTTCGACCCTGCTGGGCCCCTACAGTTGCTGACATCTCCTTGAGGCGCGCGTGGAACAGCACGCGCCGTTGACGACTTGGGCTTGGTCCGCACGGTTACCGGACGGTCGGACGGCAAGCCACCCATTGCTCGCCGTCTGCAAGCCCGCGCCTACGGTCGCCGGAAATCGGGATTGGAATCCCGGCGGCGGTTGGGGCGTGAGGACCGCTGCCTCACGCGATCGGCCGCCTCCTTTGCAAGCATTACTGCTTCGCAGAAGGAGGCGACCGCCTGCCACTCCTCCTCGCTTCGGACCATGGCCTGTACCAAGGCCCGGCGCGAGAGATCGCCGCCGCCGATTACCCCCACGAGGACACGGCGTTGCTCTGCCCAAGCGGGGCACACCTCCACCGTATGCTCCACCTTGTCCTCCGGGCGGTCCACACAGTGGCGACACCCGGGCGTCGCTTCCGCACGAATCCGGTGCAGGAACTTCCCGAACTTACTGTGTCCGGTGAGGACCTGCGTCATGCGGAAGGTAATGACGCCGTGTTGCCTTTCCAGCCACTCCTCAAAGAGGGGACTTACCGCCATAATTACGGCGTGCCCATAGAGTGTCCGTGGAGTTTCTTGCACATTCTTCTCCATTAAGATCTACACTTTGGGATGTGCAATAAGCATCATTTTTCTGACTGACCGACTTCTTGACATTTCAAAAGAGCCTGTAAATGGTTTATTTGAAATAAAATGGTTTAAATCTTATGAATCTTTGAATTTTTGGATGGGACAAAGTTATAGTGAAACAATAAAAAAATGCAAGACGTACGTTCCAACAATTTCATGTTATTACAGCATATTTTAATCTAGTTTCAGTGCGACTTGTCCCCACTCTTTTGAGAGCAACGGGTAAGGTTTCTTGAGCAGTTTAATAGTGAGCTTGCAACTCGAGCGAAGATGAGAATTTCTAGTTGTAGAAGGCTTCAGTTTTAATGATTGAAGACACGAAACTCTGCGTAGTAAAGGAAAACTACAAAAATAATGTAGATGCTAAGTTTTCGATGAAAAATTGCACGCTCCTTGAAGTCTACTACTGGCTTAATCTTTTAACCGCCTACGTCGGCCACCGTAGGCCTGGGCTTGAGGACGGCGAGTAATGGGTGGCCGTCCGATCATCCGATAACCGTCCGAGCCAGGCCCAAGTCGTCTACGGCGCGTACTGTTCCACGCGCACCTCAAGGAGATGTCAGCAACCGTAGGGGCCCAGCAGGGTCGAAACCTACTGGGGCCATGGGTGATGCGAAAGAAATCCCCAGGGCCCTAGAAAAAAGTGCAAAGAAGGAACAGGAGTAGGTTTTTAGTGAGTAAAAGTCTGACACTATCTCGCGCTTCTCCCAAGAGCGGGGGATGTCATTAGATGATTTTCCGACCCGAAAAAAAAGCCGCCTACGTCGGATATATCAGATCAACACTCTCGCGTTTAATCCGCCAAGGTCTCGCACGTCCACGACCAAATATTCCATCTTATCAGTTTTTTGTCACCTTTAAGGATTGAAGAGCTAAACGAAACGAAGTACCGAGTCGCCAACACGCAACGTTGGCGAATAGGAGACGAAAACACTCGTCGTACCAAGCCGACACAAGCTGTTGAAGAATTAAATGCTAATTTAGATGAGAATTTTATTCAGTTCTCATAAAAAAATATAATGTACGGTACGTATAATTTTAAATTAGAAATGGACTCGGTAAAAATCTACAGTGAAATGTGTCAGTTCTCTTGAAAAGGATATAAAATCATTTATTCTAAATATTTATTACAATTACAATTATATGCAATATTTATTTATTACAATTTTTATGCTATTTATTTTTAATTCAATCATCTATCATATAATGTTGTTTATTTTAATGCAAAATCAATGAAATTTTTATTATTTATCAATTTTATTTTATTTTTTCATGTTACATACTTTTAATTGTTTGACACTTTATACAATTACTTATTGCATGAATTAAAAAGGTCTTTTTTTTATTATTATTTTTTATTCTAAATAAATGTAGCGTTGATTAAGTTTGATCAACATTGTTTATTAGTTAATTAATTACTATTCCTATCTAAATTATGAAGTATGTCTATCTTGTAAGTCTTCTCACAAAATTGATATTTAAATCTGTTAGGAAACTTTCGTAATAAACCGGCTTTACTTCCGAGAGTTTATGAGAACTTCATCTAAATTATCTCTTCGATTCATTACTAGGAATGAGTTATTTTCATATTGCCTAGAATGTCAAAACATCAGAGAGATTTATTAATAGATTAAAAGAAAATTATGATGCTTTTTACAAAAAAGGATACCGAGTGCTCCTCAAGTTATTATAAGTTGTTTTAATAAATTAATGGGTCACTCAATGGTCAGTTTTAAAAGTTTTTAAGTTACTAAGTCCTATTTCAAAGGATTATTCATTTATTGTACACACCTTTGGGTTAAAAAAGACCACACCGGAGTGTCTTTTTAACCCAAGTCCACCTATGAACAACTATTGTACATACAGTTTAAAAATATAAAATAACATTTATGTAGGTATTTCGCTGCTTATAATACGGTCAACGTAACTTGACGGCCCTGAACATAGGCTCTGCGAACTTTAGCGCATGTACACTCGTAAAAAAAACAGTTATTGACATTAATTTTTTTAAACCAAATTCGGAATAAAATTTACTAATACAGGGACCAAGTACAAATAAAATAAATATTAAGACACTTTGGAGACAGAAAGCTACAAAAATAACTTATGAATTAAAGAAACAAACCTAACACTACACAAAAAACTTAACAATTTATTAATAACAACCAATGAAAACTTTTGTCACCGCCTGTGCTCAAGACAGAGACAGGGATACGAAAATAACACCAATGCTAACGTGTGAGTGAGACATATTACTGCGTACCGAACATTGCCGAATAAGTACGAAGCTTTACGAAGTTACCGAAGAGAGATGTCCAATACGCGTGTCTGATGGTGTTGTTTAATCGATTTTTTTTAATCGATTCCATTTAAGTTATAAAAATATATTTATATTCAATTTTCTATGGAGGTTTAAAATATTCTCAAACAATTGTTATTCTAGTAATTGTTTATAAATAACTGATATTTAACTAAATCATGTCTTTCAACCAAGAAAATAAAATTTTATTCGTTTTTTTTTTCATTAGAGTCGAAATCTAGTTTACTAACGTCAACATTCACTATGTTTGTAAATCTATTCCGTTCAATATCTCAAAGAAACAAATATTAATAAATTCCAAATCGATAATAATCGATTACGATATTTGATTGAATATAGGATCGATTGTGTTTACATAGAGTCAATCTCTAGCCTAAACTCATGCCGCCATTTTGTTCCTAAAAAACGTTCGTGCGCAGCCTTCTGCGCGAAGTTCAGGGCCGCCGAGATATAACGGCCGATCTGTACAATACTTACTATCTATTCAAAATAGGGCCAAGAGTGCTGCCTACCCTACCACTCCAATATTGTCCAATAGGGTAGTTATTTGATTCAATTTTAAAATCAAATAGTAACTTTATTCAAAATCGCGAATTGATTTTATTTATAAAAAATAATAATAAAAACTCTAAACTAATTACAACTAACTAAAATATGGCGTCAAAAAACTGTTCCACATCGCTGTCGACTCTGCTAGTCGTGCCCGAAAGACTGGCGGCATTGCCACGCTGTATGGCAATGCTTATCCTCTGTCCGCGGTAAAAGCCAGCACTTAGGTCACGCGAAGTGTCAACTAGACGTTTCGATCACGATTAAGTTAGAAACCTTTCAATTTTTTTTAGTTAAGGGAAACTATCAAGTAAAGCGCCTATTACACCACTCGATATTCAGACAGTCTTAGTCTACGTTTATTTATTTATCTCATAGTTCTGTTTCATTTCTTTACACGACATTGGCGTAAGTTGTTTTTTTTTTGTGTCCCGCTACATAGACTAAAACTGTCTGAATATTGAGTGGTGTAATAGGCGCTTAACGGAATAATGATGCATATTATACCTACTAACATGTGATAACACGGTCGGCACACAAAACACGGAACCATTCCATGTTTTCTGTACACACGTAACTTAATGGCGGTGACAAAACATTTCAGTAAATAGAGAGATGTTCCCATCAACGCCTTCACTTTTCTCATACCAATATTTGAAATACTAATTGCTGCTCCATTTGATAATCAGTTTTAAAGCTATTTTTAGAAAAAAAAGTTTTGTTTTAAGTGTAATTTGTTGTTCAGCTACGCACGTAGGTACTCTATTACAGAACCAGTGTTTACCTAAATACATCAAGAACACCATTTATTCATTTCAATTGAGCCAATGAATTGTTTACCAAAACTGTCTGTTTCATTAAAACAAATAAACGAAGCATAGATCGAAGGATTGGTGTTTTAAAAGGTATTGCTAAAATGCAATGCAATGCAAATTATGAGATCGTTGTGTTTTGTTTTTTAATTTTTAAAATGGAACGAGAAAACAATTTCTGAATATACCCGTAGCCTTAGAACTCAAAGGGCAACTGAAGGACACAGGTGTATTTTTAGTTTGTAAAAATTTGACACCCCGTCTCGCTCCACCCTAGAGCGAGAGAAGACATTGGATGATTTCCTACCTCAACTAAAAAATGGGAGCAATTCTCGCATTTTTTATTTTGAGAACGTTCACATCCTAATCTGTTTTTAACCTGTCTAAACATTTCTTATTTCACCACATTTTGATAAGTTTTAAGAGCTTCATTATCTCCGAGATAACAATGCGGCAAGAATTCAAACTTTTTTTTTATTCTTTACAATAATTTTTGTCTATCATCGTTTTTTTATGACTTGATGTTTGTAGGTAGAACAACTTAGAAGTTATAGATAAAAGACTTAAATATAAAACTGTCTGACTGTCAAGCAAGAAACGAAAACGTCAAAATTCTAGTAAGTCATAACTTGAAGAAGGCATACTTATGTTATTCAATTCGACTCGTAGAAAATGTTTAAAATATTTATTCTCCTACTTGGAGAAAACGAAGTTAAGTCAGCCATGGTACATTGATTTTTAATCAAGGTACAGATTCATTCCTTAACCTACATTTAATTAATCCAAATAAAAATTAACATGCATAGTTTATGCAACATACAGGACGAAATAATTGGTACAAGGCCTGAAGCACAGGCGTAGGATAGCCAGCCTTTCGGTATTTTACAGGATGCATTTTGGAGAGTGTGCGCAGGAATTACATGACATCTCTCTATCATCGGAAAACCCGACGTACGGCGAGTGTTCCCCGTACGTTGTTAACACGATCCGGACGAAGAGTTTCGCTTCGTCGTTTATACCGCGTACATCGAAGGATTGGAACAATTTGCCTGCTGCGATTTTCCCGTCTGATTATATAAATAGTTGCCTTCAAGGCTAGAGTGAATAGGCGCTTAATAAACTAGTGCGATTTATCATCAACGATTACATCGCTGCTTACCATCAGGTGGGATCGCAGTCAAGCACGAATTTATATCATTTAAAAAAAACACAATGCGTTAAGAACAGTGCTTCCCAATGCTACCCAACCAACAAGAGCAAAAATATGGTACGCAAAAGGCTTGATAATTTAAACTTTCTAATAAAAAAATAACATTGATGTGAACTGATTTTTAGTTGATATCAGAAATATTATATTTTCTATGACAACACTCGTTACTTTTGGTTTTAAAGAATACATATGTGTGCTAAAGTTTTCAAATTCAAATTCAGAGTTTTATAGATCAATTTATTGTAGTTACATTTTCTCTTGGACCTCTGAAGTTTTAAGTGACTTGTTAAAATGACGTACGAGCGAGAAAGATGAATGGTGATATACACACTATACAGCTCCATCCGTTTCAACAGTTCAGTTTAGGTCGTCAAATGGATCGTGTTAAGAGCTAGAGGTAGGGCCTGTAGTCCCTGCTAACAACCAAGAATCTAAAGAGGTCCCAGGGAACCACTGCACCCCTAGCCAAGTTACAATATCGTATCGTTCGCCCCGAACGCCTCGAGTAAGCCACGCCTCCGATTCCTTTGTTTTGACGTCATCTCAACGCTCAGTCCTGTAGTCAATGTGTAATTACACACATTGACTACAGGACTGACTGGAGGACTACAGGATTCAGCTGAATAATTTCTTCTACCGACTTGTAAATTTGACTACCCGCTTTACACGAACGTAAGAAATGTTACCCAAATTTTTCCAGTCACTGTCGATTTTTGCGCATCACAACACATTCAGCGATGTATTTTTATTTATCCAATTTTTTTTTCACGTAACCTATTTCTTTTACTGTCAGCTGTTTTTCGTTTTGTGTCACAATTGTACAAAAAAACTTAAGTTAGCAATTAAGCGGGAAACTAGCATGTGAACTGTAAATGTTGTGTTTACCCGTACTTGGCAGTGGTTCCCTGGGACCTCTTTAAATTCTTGGTTGTTAGCAGCACACAGAACACTTTCCATAGCAGCTTCCATTGAGACATTTTCGCACTCTGAACTGTAACAAGCTAAGACTCTCGGTCTTCATATTCAGTAGGACATCATCAAAAGACTCCTACCGATCTGGGTGGAGCGAGGGAAACCATTTACGTTCCTTCAGTAGGTCTTTGCTTTGCTTTTGAACAATTCCGTACCCAAGCAAGCCTAGCATCAGCCTTAGAAGGCTTTGTCAATTTTACTGACAACTCTTTGAGGTTCGCGTGGAACACAACACACCGTCGACTAGGACCTGGTCCTAATCAGGCGGTAATTTGCTAACCGTCCGCAAGTCCTACAGTGGCCGGTAATCACCTGCCCTCCTAGCCAAGTTACAACCGTTTCGTTTCGAAATTCTTTTCGTTGATCAGTTCGAGTCGGCCACGCCTCTTATTCCTTTGTTCTGACCACGGGACTAAGCGTTGAGATGACGTCAGAGGCGATCGAAAAAGAGAAAGAAGAGAAGAAAACAAAACGGTTGTAACTTAGCTAGGGGGGCTGGACGCCTCCTGCGGCGTCTGGTTCGAGAAGATGTCCTCTCCCTCACGCTTTTCACCACATCCTTTTCTCGTATTACTGGTCTGCAGAAGGATTTTGGTAGATATCTGAATTGGAGCTATGATGATGTAAACTAGAGGAACCTACCCAAAATGAACGTCAAATTCCTCCGTTGCCTTTTATCAAATCGTGTCCAAATGGCCGCAAATAAAGATATCCCCTGAATGTTTCTGGATATGTTATCAGATTTCCCACCCTCCGGTAACAATGGGGACTAGACCCGGGGACAATCTGATACGGGCCGGTACACCGTTATGGAGCACGTGAGGGGTTTGGATGGGGTGTATCTAATTGTTTTTGTTTATAGAGTGTACGTGTTGCAAGGGTGAGAAAATTATTGTCTTGTACTTCTGTGTGAGCTGTATCTTGGTGCGGATCTAAGCAATATTTTAAATGTTTAAAATATTATTTTATCAAATGAATCTAGTTTTCTTTATAGGTAATAGTAATAATAATAATATTTTTATTCAGGTCAAATATACCGATTTACAAAATCAAAACACATCACAATGCAAAACAATACATTAAAATCAAATAAAATAATACCAAAATGAAACCCAATTAATACATTAAAATTAAAATTAATAAGACTGTCAATAAATTACAATGAAATTAAAATCAAATCAAATAAATGGAAATCAAATAAAATAAAATAAAATGAAATTAAAGTCAAATCAATTAAATAAAATAAAAAACATGAATCACAATTTATGTATGACCACATCGTCGATGTTACCATTCAATATACTAATATGCTTAATCTCAAGCTGGTATTTACAAAACATGAGCGCATTAATAGATGTATAGATTATTATTTGTTATTACATATATACATTGTGTGTATCTGTGTTAGCCAAATAAACATATTCTTTCTTTAAATTCTCTAGTTATTTAAAAGTTCAAAAAGGGACGAGCTTATTGCTTCGTTTTAATTAACCTATCTGGGTTCTTAATGTTTCCTTTTATAATCTTAAACAAAGAGTCTGATTTTTAATCTCTCTGTAATAATTCGTTGATTAAAAACAAATGAAGTACCCTGCTTAATAAAAGTGCCAGCCATACCTAAAATATAAACCAAGTCAAGTTCGAGTCGGACTCGCGCACTAAGGGTACTGTACAAACTTATCTATGTGTCTATGTACTTACATGTATCTATGTACGAGTAAATAGTTCGATTTCCGAATAATGTTTTGCAGATTTTTCCGAATTGCACAAAAGTAATTCTTTTGTGTTATGACTAGGTACTTTACGGTTTTCAGACGTTTTTCTGTACTTATGACATGCTTCTTGCTTAACAGGATTCTTTAGGTTCCTATAGGTTTTGATTTCATTATTCCGAGTGTCAAAATATTCGCCTAAACGGAGCAAAAACGGCCTTATTTTTAGATTCTGTTGACTTACATAGTAGTAAAGCTGAATGCTCAAGGATAACCTAGAATGACTCCATAGAAGCATTTCAAGTTTGTTACGCAACTTAAACTGGTATTTAAAAAGATAAGACTGTAATTATCAATCTATTTCTTGACTATCATCGTCAAATAATGTAGCTCTAACATAAAATGAAAGTTAAAATGTTAAAAAATAAAGGCTCGTTTCCATGTAAACGTGCAGTCACTTTATTCCATTAGAAGATTCCGCCGCGGGCTGTTTGCGTCGCCATCAAAGTGTCGTTTTCCAAAGAATATATAAATCTTGCGATAAAACGGTCTCTGTGTAACGCTTATTTTTATTGCAAGGTAATAGTGCCTGATCCTATTTCCTATCCAATTTTTAACGTTCCATACTTCCGTTGGTAAAATCGAAACTCTTATAGGATCACTTTGTTGACAGTCCGTCCTTCAAGACCCTGTATCTCAGGAACGCTTAGAGGTCTCTACTCCTTGGAGCAATAAAAATTCAAACTTCTAAGGGCGGAATTCACCAATAAAACTAATCGCGTTTTAACGTTTGGCTCGCATAATCGAGTTTAGCCGCTGTCACTAGTGTCACTTGTCTGTATTTTTCTTTTGTTGTATGTTTACAAGTGATACTAGTGACAGCGGCTAAACGCGATTATGTGAGCCAAACGTTAAAACGCGTTTAGTTTTATTGGTGAATTCCGCCCTTAGAAGTTTGAATTTTTATTGCTCCAAGGAGTAGAGACCTCTAAGCGTTCCTGAGATACAGGGTCTTGAAGGACGCACTGTCAACAAAGTGATCCTATAAGAGTTTCGATTTTACCAACGGAAGTATGGAACGTTAAAAATTGGATAGGAAATAGGATCAGGCTCTATTACCTTGCAATAAAAATAAGCGTTACACAGAGACCGTTTTATCGCAAGATTTATATATTCTTTGGAAAACGACACTTTGATGGCGACGCAAACAGCCCGCGGCGGAATCTTCTAATGGAATAAAGTGACTGCACGTTTACATGGAAACGAGCCTTTATTTTTTAACATTTTAACTTTCATTTTATGTTAGAGCTACATTATTTGACGATGATAGTCAAGGAATAGATGGATAATTACAGTATTATCTTTTTAAATACCAGTTTAAGTTGCGTAACAAACTTGAAATGCTTTTGTGGAGTCATTCTTGGTTAGCCTTGAGCATTCAGCTTTACTACTGTGTTAGCGACTCTCGGGGTTGTTAAGACAAGAAATTACTTAAATTATAATGGATTCATCATCATTATCTCACTAGAACGGTTCACGACCAAAATTTTCTTTAAATAATTTCGGCCACGGCAATGTCTTCCACTGATGCTAATACATTTCATTTAACAAAAAAAAAATACGACCGAATTGATAACCTCCTCCTTTTTTTTGAAGTCACTTAAAAATGTAAGATTAATCTAGTTAACGAGATATTTCTAAATCCAATGTTGACTGACCCAAAACAATTTTCAAAGGATGTATTTATGGCTTCTTTGAATTAATGAAGAGTCAACCGCTCTTCATAAATATTTTAACCCCTCTTTGTTATTTTGTTATTTTACGCACGAATAAATAAACCTTTTCAAGTTGTCGTTTTTGCGATAAGGGGGTCCTACTTCATCTAGTTACTGTTATATAGGGTTTCCAAAGTGGGTGGAGCCGTGGTGTTCCAGTGGTAGGAGTTTCGACTTACGAGTAGAAAGTAGTAAGGTCGTGGGTTCAAACTCTTATTTTATGTTTGCTTTTGTTTTTATTGACTTGCCTGTTGGTCTAGTGGTTAGTGGCCCTGACTGCTATGCTATGGGTTTGATTCCCACCTAGGACAAATGTTTGTGTGATGTGCATGATCATTTGTTTTTGTGTCTGGGTGTAATTTATCTATAATAAAAATATATAAGTATGTTTATCAGTTGTCTAGTACACAAGCTCTTCTTAGCTTGGGACTAGATGGCGTTGTGTGATAGTTGTGGAATATTATTTCATTAAACCGAGCGAACGCCGGCGTTCGCTCGGTCATTGTCTTTCTATTGTGTCTCTAATTACGCTACTCAATAGGAATATTATATTATTTGCCTGTTGCGGTCTTCCCATCCGATTATAATTTAGGTGTCTTCAAGGCAAGTGTGAAATAGGCTCTTAATAAACTAGCTCGCTTTACCATCAACGATTGCATCACTGCTTACCATCAGGTGGGATCGCAGTCAAGCACTGGACATTTAAAAAATATTTCATCACCACTACTCTCAAAATTATGAAGGGTAATGTCGTGCGGAAACCAGCACGTATTAAAAATAAAAATCGAATGTGAACTGTTCCCTCTCCTAGACAGAAAGCCTGAGTCTCAGTAGTATGAATATTAAAGGGTTGATTATGCTATACTATGTGAAACTGGATGTATACACCCCTATTTTTTAATTATAACAAAAAAAAACCGTTCCTGATCATATTTGCGTAGTCAAAAATAAAAAAAAAAACGAAATCCCAAAGTGTACGAAAATTTATCATAATTGTAAATTCATAATTGAATCGCGCAGTGTTTTTCCATTGTTTTTTATTCATAATCAATAGCATGTTGAATATTTCCATAAAATGAGTGACATTTTGGGATATAAACAAATTCTAATAACTTTGTTGTTTATGAATATTATTTATTGGGACTTTACTTAAATAATAACGAAACCTTTTCTAATAAGCCATTTAAGTATTTGTACTAATTATAAATTAGTGGTGTACAAATTTCTTGTGAATTCGAAGACATGTGGCATTCACCAACCTGCAATGGGCCCGCGTGGGATTACGGCCCATTCCCACTCCAAGAGAGGATGACTCCAGCAGTGGGAACATTAAAAGGCTTATTATGCTTATATGCTAAATTTCTGTTACCACCATTTCGATTTAAAAACAAATCTTGCGGTTATTAACTAAAAAGATAATAAATAATCTAAATCCCTTTTTTGTTAATTGCCGTAATTTTGGTTTCGACAGTTTCCAGTGTATTAGTTTTAGTAATTATATTCTAAAGTTCCTAAGTGGATTACAAAACGATCAGATTTATTTCAATAAAATATCGCGTAACGCAACCCATTTCGATGATCGGAGTGAGATTTAATAAAAACCGGTCAAGTGCGATTTGGACTCGTTAACGAAGGGTTCCGTAACGTCCGTAGGAAAAATGTGCAAAAAAAGTCACGTTTGTTGATGTCGGGTCAATTCTCGTTTGGCTATATCATTGATGTAGGATTTCTATGCTAATAAAAGGTCTGAAGAAAGTAGGCCAAACGAGGTTGTTGATATGTCAATCATATCATCAAACTTTAAGGTTTAAAACGATCTGGCCAGTTATACTTGGCTACATCAATCATCAATGATCAATTTCTTAAATACGGCCACGACATTTTTCAGTAAAACTCAGAAAGCTTCTAAAAGATTTTACGGACATACCCCAACGCCATCTATCATGCGATTGCGGAAACTCGTCTCAAAGTTTCAGTGAAAATGTTCGCTGAATTTCAGACTGCCACCCGTGTCGTTACGTTCCACGAGTGCTGCGTGATATTTAGTTCAAGAAATTGCTTCAAGATGTCAGGATAACGTTAAACTGGTTTAGTAGATACCTACTACATTTTTTTCTTACTTTTTTGGATTCTATTCAGGACACATTCCCTCTCACTGATCATCGGCAAAAGCGATTGTCAAAATTCTAAAATCTGAAGCGCGTATTGATGGCTTTTATACCATCTTAAGCAAGACAGCCGCATCGCTGCTTGTCCGCGACAGTAGCGATTTTTAGCGTTGTGGTCGGTCGAGTAGACTGCCCAATAATATGGGATTGTATACAGATGCATATCAAGAAGTAATGTGTGTAATTAATTTTAGGTTACTAACATAATTTTTAAGTATAACTACTAACAAAAATATGGATCTATAATAGAATAATTTATTTGTCTTATTTATTGCAGTATATGAGACAAATAAATTATTAAAATATAATAAACTAGCTCTAATTTCTCCATACATACTTTGAATCCCCTTTTCATCCTCCTTCGTTTAATCCTCTCTTAGTGCTCGCCTACGACATAAAAGAAAATCTTGTGCAAAATTTCACGCTCCATAGTCCCAGTAGCTTCGGCTGTGCGTTGATATGTCAGTCAATCAGATTCTCCTTTTAAATATAGAAAGAATAGATTGATGATGATTGACGACAACGTGATGTTTAGGTAACACATCTAACCTATTTGAGAATCTTTTAGTATTTTCTAAATTACGTCGTACGTCTTTTATAAATTGAGTATTGAGTAGAGGTACCTAAGTAAATAGGTTCAAAGAAATCAAATGGCAATTTTATTGATTCACTTAATTCGTATTTCGAATTAATTTCCGTCCATCACTACCATTTGAAATATCGGCAACAATGTTTTTTTTTTAGGTTTATATGAAAAATGTTAATTAAAAGGCAATTGCTCAGTTTGTACGATGATTTGGTGTATTATATACAAGAGGTTTAGTTAAAATCAATTTTAGCATTTTTTTAGGGTTCCGTACCTCAAAAGGAAAAAAACTGAACCCTTATAGGATCACTTTTGTCCGTCTGTTTGTCAAGACCCTTTATCTCGGAAACGTTGGAGGTATCGAAATGAAATAAAAACTTAAACTCAAGTCTGTAGTCCCTTGAAGCAGTGAAAAAAACAAAATTCTAAGTTCTAAGTCTAAGTTAACGAAACAAAAAGATGCGGCCGTTTATGTTGCAAAAAAACGTATATTTCGTCACTCTCAAGGGAAACAAAATTCATAGGGTACTTCCTACGTATAATAATAAATCTGAAAACTGTAAATGTGTACTAATATCACAAAAAAAGAAATACTTTTTTCGTTTCGGAAAAATCTTCGAGACTCGATTCGAGAATCGACCTATTTACATCAGTTAGTTTGTACGGAACCTTCAGTGTGCGAGTCCGACTTGCACTTGCCCAGTTTTTTAAAATCACTTTTAATGAGTGAGGAATGGGAGATTTAATAAGACTAGTTTTTTTAGCTTATTCCTTTTTTAAATTTATTTCTTGACCATGGAAACAAAGTCCTTCAGTCGTAATAATAGGGATTACATGTTTCTACATAATTAATTTGTTTACAATTAGAATATGGATTGTAAGTACACATTCTAATATTTTTGTTTTGTATCAAGTCAATCTTCTCGGCAAACTTCGCTGATAATCAACACTACAATAAAATTCTAAGCACCAGTTTACCGAGATCGTGCCTGTTTCAATGATTTCACATATTGTCAAATTGCGCAGACACTTGAGAGACAAAGCTGCACTAATTTTACATCACAATATCTACTGTATAGAATTAAATTTGCTAATAAAATTAAAACAGCCACTAAACTTCGCTAGAAAAAAATCCGCCAAAAACCAAAACACGGTCGCTTAGAAATGGAGCAACAAGTTAACATGGCGTCGTTTTACCGACGACCCGGAAAATTCTTTAAAATATATAAGTAAGTAGATGTTTTTCCTTAACAATAGGAGTAACGACATGCAAAAACGTTAACGTAAAAATTAATTACATTTTTGCAGTTAAAGTACTTTTGAATAAGCTTGTGCAAGTTTAGCTTGATTTTGGGATTGCATTTAATGTTTATCACTTAATTTGAATTCAAAAATAGAATTACTTTTTTTAACGGTAAGATCATAGAGCCACTATTTTCAAATTATAAGGAAATAAAGTTCGAATTTACGAAATTCGTACTCTCATTTCATATTTAAATAGTTTCCACCCCATCACTGAGCTCTGATAGGCCAGATTTCATTATCTAACCTATATGCATGTTAAGCAAAACGAAAACGACATTTCCATAAAATTTCATTTTTGGCATAGGTCGAGAGCTCCCCGGTCTCCCTCATAGAATTGGGTCAATGTCGCATTCAACTGGTGAGGGTGAAGAGGGGACCGTTAGGGCCACTGTAATTGTGTAATTTAGATTGGCTTATTGATTTTTTTTCTGTTGGATTTGTAATTTTAGATGAGTTGTGCTTTTTTACTGGATTTTTTATTAAGTAATTTTATCACAACAACGGAAATAAATAAAGCTGTCACTGAGCACGGTACTATCGTGATTATAAATAAAATTTTAAGTAATGAAAAACAATTGGTTTCTTATCGTGAGATATTAGAGTAAACTGCGATTTACCAATGTGGCCATGCTTGGCCGAAATAAAACTTAAATAAAACATAAATCTGTCCCAAATCGACATCCATCATGATACCCCACTTTTTAGCCGACTTAGAAAAGAGGGAGATTCTATATTTGACTCTATGTTGTTTTTTTAATGTATGTTCACCGATTTCTCGGTCAATTGCGGACCGCATTTGAAAATATTTTTTTTTATTGAAAGGTTGGTCCCATAGAAATATTGTTATGATCAGATAATGCACTTCGAAGGTATGGAACGGAACTCCTCATAGGATCACAACAAGAGCTGTCGTAACAAATAAAATTGCTTTGATACGTGTAGTCGAGGAGTGACTGAAAGAAGGGGGTATAATGATTACAAACTGGAATGCAGAGTGAGGCAGGGGGGGAGTGGCGTCCTTCTGGACCATTACGTTCTCACAGAAGGACGCCATTTCTCTCCAATTCACACACTAATATTATAAAGGCGAAACTATGTGTATGTTTTGTATGTTGATTTGGATTAAATTTGCCACACGGGTAGACCATGTCCTATGTGCTACTAATAGGATACTTTTATCCCAGGAGTATGTTCTCTTGGGATAATTTTCTACTATTACGGGGGTGTGACGAGACCAGTGATAGCCGAATGGGAGAGAAGTGATGGCCGAGTGGTAACTTACGAGTTGGTTCAAACCCAGCCAGGCGCATTACTTTGTGTAATTTATTTCATCATCGCTGCTCTCAAAACGGTGAAGGAAAACATCGTGAGGAAACCGACATGTCCTAGAACCAAAAACTCGAAGACATTTGATATTCACCAACCCGCACTGGGCCTGCGTGGTGGATTACAGTCCATTCCTTCTCCTAGAGAGGAGGCCTGAGTCCCAGCAGTGGGGACATTAAAAAGGCTGATTATGCTATGTATTATGCTATGCGAGGATGAAGCCGCTGGCAGCAGCTAGTATTATAAAGGTTAAAGTTTGTGTGTATGTTTGTTAATCCTTCACGCTGAAACTGCTGAAGAGATTTGGATGAAATTTGGCACAAGGGTAGACTATGTTCT
This sequence comes from Mythimna pallens, assembly GCA_961205895.1. NCBI lineage: Eukaryota > Metazoa > Arthropoda > Insecta > Lepidoptera > Noctuidae > Mythimna > Mythimna pallens. The sequence continues at coordinate 17,601,185 of OY540833.1, read as the reverse complement.
GGAACACACACACAAGCACATACTTAATGTACTTTTTATCCTAAGAGTGTCCTTTAGGGGATAATTGTCTATTATCACGCGGGTGAAGCCTGTAGCAGCAGCTAGTCTGTATCATAAAAGTAAATTCGTACTCCTACTACTGTACTGTACCTAATCATTGGTAGGCAATTGACGTTTAATAGCACGGAATCAAATCCCACGCGTCGAACGAGCGTCATTTCACCCTCAATTGGTTCGGGAATAGCATCGACGTTAATGTCGAACATTATTGGAAATTAGGTTCCTATATAAGTACGTGGTAAGTGCCTAGAGGGCTTGTTCGAAAGAGTTATCACGGCTCAGAAGGCTTAGCCAAGCTGATAATCTAAAATCGTTGACGCTTGTAGAAAACTTAAAATGTATAAAATAAAAAAAAGAAGTGGACAAACAAACAACGAGACGACGACGTGACGAGTCGTTGTTGTGGAGTGTGGTAAATGTATAGGAATGACATCATCTCAACATCAAGACACGTAGGCAGAACAAGGAATTGGAGGCGTTACAGACTGAAGAAATAAATTCAAAACGAAATAGTCGTAACTTAGCTAGACCTGCTGCCCCCCTAGCCAAGTTACGATCGTTTCGTTTGCGTCGAACGCCTCGAGTAGGACAGGTGACTGAGCGTTGAGATGACGTCAGAACAAAGGAATCGGAGGCGTGGCCTACTCGAGGCGTTCGACGCAAACGAAACGATCGTAACTTGGCTAGGGGGTTGGAAAGAAAACGTCAACAAACGATCTACATTCGTGTCGATCAGGCTCAAAATTTATCTGACCAAGTTTTAACTAGATAGCTCTGTCGTTAGCCTCATTTAAGTTATGTAAGGTACAGGCAGTTGTTCATGCTGAGCAGGATAGGAGGTGGCGCGTTTTCTGTGAAAGGTCTCCCCATTTGGCAAGATTGTTTCCGCAGTGGTCAACCTGAGCCCACAATCACTTCAGGTATTCTAAATTGGCCTCTGCAATTCGTGCCTAGGTGACAGATGTTCTGCCAGAGAGACGAAGTTTGGATGAGTAGGATATCTGCGGATAGGTAAAAACGTCAAGCTGTTGGTTCTGTCTGTCATTTGTAGATCTAGACCTCTTGTCAGTTCACACTCCGTTCACAATCCGTTAATGGATTGTGAACGGAGTGTGAACAGGTCAGTCAGATTGGTCAGATTGGCAGGCCGCTCCATGTAAAATATTGATATTCAGCTGAGTTTACACTGTATACCGATTGATTGACGCGATTTGTGCCTACCTTCCCCGAAGACGCTGTTATTCCCGGCCACCGTAGCCGTAGGCGCGGGCTTGTGGACAACGAGCTATGAGTAGCTCGCCGTCCGGGTATATGATAAAGGCAGAGCCCTAGTCGACGGCGGCTAGTGTTCCCCACGCGCCTCAAAGAAACATCAGCAAAACCATAGAGGCCCTGTAGGGCCGATGCCCGCTAGAGGTGCAATTTTTTTTTTAAAGAGCTACCGTATCACCCTAGAGCGGGAGAAGTCATTTGAAGGTCTACTCTCACCTCAAAAAAAGAATATCTTTACCTCATTATGCGTACAGCTAAGGAGTGGAATTCCCTGCTGGGGTCTGTGTTTCCTGATAGCTACAACCTAGGGGTCTTTGAGTCAAGAGTGAATAGGTTAACTTCTAGGCAAGCGTGCTCCATCGTCGGCCACATCACCGCTTACCATCAGGTAAGATAGTTGTCAAACGCGAGCCTATGAATATCAAAAAATAAAAATATTATTTTTATATTTATGTGCGTATTGTAATGTACTTTACTATACAAAGCTTACTGGGTATTAAATATTATTCAACAAAAGATAAACAAATTTTGTATAAGTGTTTATACAAAATTTGTTTATTTAATTAATACCTCTTGAACGTCTTCTTTGAATTATAAATTCATAAAGAAAATTGATTTTCCTTAAGTACCTAAGTAGGTACATGATATTTACATTGTCTAACTTATATAATCATACCGTTTTATTATCGCTGTTACTGAACCTGAATTAGGTAACTTGAATTGAATTGACATAAAGTTACCCAAACGGCAATGGAAAGAGCTATGCTCGGAGTTTCCTTGCGTGATCGAATCAGAAATGAAGATATTCGCAGGAGAACCAAGGTTGCCGACATTGCACAAAGAAACGCCAATCACGATGACCTGGTCAAGGTCGCTGGAATCCGATGCGAGACGCCTACGTCCAACAGTGGACGTCTTTCGGCTGAAATGATGATGATGTTGAATTGAATTAAATTGAATTGAATTGAATTGAATTGAATTGAATTGAATTGAATTGAATTGAATTGAATTGAATTGAATTGAATTGAATTGAATTAAATTGAATTGAATTGAATCAAATCGAATTGAATTGAACTGAATTGAATATGATATTTGTGTGAAATGACAATGTTTGCAATATAAATAATTTAATAGCACGGGAGCTACGTCTGCCAACAAACTATGCAGTTTGGCAGAAGTATATAATGATTGTAAAATTGTCTAAAATACAAATAAAGCATTTTATTATTATTATTATTGACTTTATTAAGTACTAGCTACTACGAGCGGCTTCGCCCGCGTGACAGTAGATAATTGACCCAATAGAATTTACTCCCAGGATAAAAGTATCCTATGTGCTATCCCAGGACATGGTCTACTCGTGTACCAAGTTTTATCGAAATCTGTTCAGCCGTTCAAGCATGAAGAAATAACAAACATACATACACACATCATCACAAACTTTTGGTTTTATAATATTAGTGTGATGTAAAGTGTGATTCATCACACTAATGTTATAAAAGCACAAGTTGGTACGTATATTTGTTACTTACTCCTCAATGGCTGAACGAATTTCGATGAAATATGGCATAGGGGATTTTTATATCCCAGGACTTCAGAGCCACGGTACCACGGTACGGCTTTGTCAATTTTGTTAACATCTCTTTAAGGCGTACGTGGAACATAAGAGGGTCCTTTTCCACTCGCCTATCGTTAACATCGAGCATGGTTTAAAAGCTTGTTACTTCATCTAACGCAATCCAACGCGATGTTTTACGAGAAGGTAATGCGAAAAAAAAAGAGATAAAGCCTGAAAACTCTGTTAGCATTCGACAATTCTGCGATTTACTCAAATATTTTACAAATTTGTTCCAGGAAATACGTGTTTTGTCATCATTCAGAATTTTGGGTGAATTTGCATGGTTTCTATTGTTATACTTTTTCGACTTTTTAAATTTTTGAGTAAATTATGAAGTGTCAATGTTCATGCAAAATAGCAGATTTTCAGAGGTCTTTACTTCAGAAGTCGGATTAGTTTTACATAAACTTATAAATTCATTTCATTAGAAGCCTAGATAATATCCACAAGATACTATGTTTCCAAAATATCTAATGAAAAATGTGTAATAACGTCATAATCGCGTAAGAGCGGTTGTATGAAAAACAGTGAAAATGAATGTCGAGTTTCATCCCCTTAAGCCCAAGAACGTAAAGTCTGACACGTTCTCTCACTCCACGGGAGAATGCATTTGATGTTTTCTCACCTCATAAATATAAAATAAAATGTGTTATTATTTAATTAATCGAATTAGGTATACTCCAGTCGTTATTAATGAAAAATTTATATCAATATCGTCGGCGGCTTGCTAGATATTTCAGTGATATATTGAGTTCATATTATATTGATAAGATACCTTAATTAATATTATTATGAAAGCTACCTAAAATAAAGCTACATAGATATCACGCAATACCAGTATATTAGAGACTTTACCAGGTTAGTAGGGTAAAAACTATAAACCTATAAACGATTGATTGATTCCACCATCACCATTCCGGGCACGCCTTAATTATGGCGATAAGTCCCCTCTTTGAGGAGTGGCTGGAAAGACCTCACGGCGTCCTTACTTACCGCATGACGCAGGTCCTCACCGGACATGGTAAGTTTGGGAGGTTCCTGTACCGGATCCGTGCAGAAGAGACGCCCGGGTGCCACCACTGTGTGGACCGCCCGGAGGACACGGTGGAGCACACGGTAGAGGTGTGCCCCGCTTGGGCAGAGCACCGTCGTGTCCTCGTGAGGGCGATCGGCGGCAGCGATCTCTCGCGCCGGGCCTTGGTACAGGCCATGGTCCGGAGCGAGGAGGAGTGGCAGGCGGTCGCCTCCTTCTGCGAAGCAGTAATGCTAGCAAAGGAGGCGGCCGATTGCGTGAGGCAACGGCAACGGTCCTTACGCCCCAACCGCCGCCGGGATTCCGATCCCGATTTCCGGCCACCGTAGGCGCGGGCTTGCGGACGGCGAGCAATGGGTGGCTCGCCGTCCGATCGTCCGGTAACCGTCCGGACCGAGCCCAAGTCGTCGACGGCGCGTAGCGTTCCACGCGCGCCTCAAGGAGATGTCAGCAACCGTAGGGGCCCAACAGGGTCGAAGCCTACTGGGGCCATGGGTGATGCGAAAGAGATCCCCGGGGCCCTGGAACAATGGCAAAGAAGGAACAGGAGTGGGTTTTTAGTCAGTAAAAGTCTGACACTATCTCGCGCTCCGCCCAAGAGCGAGGGATGTCATGAGATGATTTTCCCACCCGAAAAAAAAAAAAAAAACCATCACCATTCTACCATCTGCCAACCCGAAGTACGGTGAGTGTCCATCCTTACGTCGTTAACATCTTTACGGTCCGGACTAAGCGTTTCACCGCGTCGTTTATACCGCATACTTTGAAGAACTAGAACAATTTGCCTGCAGCGGTCCTCCCGTCCGATTATAATTTAGTTGTCTTCAAGGCTGGAGTGAATAGGCTTATAATAAACTAGTTCGATTCACCATCAACGATTTCATCACTGCTTACCATCAGGTGGGTTCGCAGTCAGGCACTGATTTATGCTAGTTTATTGCAGTGGAGAGGCGCACTAGATTATTATTAGCCTATTCACGCTAGCCTTGAAGACACCTTAATTATAATTGGACTGGATGAAGCAGCAGCAAATTGTTCCAGTCCTTCGATGTACGCGGTATAAACAATGTGGTGAAACTCGAAATTCGAAAGGTCATGAAAAACTGAGTAGGATTGGCCCCAAAATGGTAGGTATTTACGCATGTTGTAACAGAGAAAGAGACTATATAATTAGGTATATAGATATACTCGTATACCAAAGAAAAGACATTTGGGTAGACCGCAAATTCCCTGCATGGGATCAACGAATGTTAGAAACCAGCCAATCTATGCCGTAAACATCTCAACGTAGGTGGAGTACGTGACTAGCACTCAGGAAAAAATAGGCTATTATAAAGTAATCCTCCCGACCGAATTTCGATCACGGTGACCAATCTCAACAAAGATTAAATAATATACTACTCTTAAAAAAAAAATACTCATTAAATATTATAGTGCACAAGTGCGTGCGTAAAAACAGGTGCAACTCTCATAGTTCTACGGGACGGCAATCTGACACAACCGGAGATAGATCAGGCGCAAGACCTACACGCACGAGGGTAACACCATCGACTTCCAAACTCTAGGCTGCTACAGAGTAACTTGTAATGGAAAAACAGAATAGCACTTTTTGCTCGATCCGGGCATCGAATCCAGGTCCCCACGTTCAGCAGGAGGCACGAAACCATTAAGGCAGAAAATGCTTAGCATAATCAGCTTTTTCCATGATCCACCACTAGGGCCCAGTGCGGGTTCGTGAATGTCACATTCACATGTCTTCGATTAGTGAATAAAAGTGCTTATTTGCCATGAAAAGAAGAAACACAAAGACAGATTTAAAAACATTCCAGATATAACTCAAGGAAAAAAATATAAAAATGTTGTACAGTCGTGACCCTAAACTTATATTTTTATGAATAAATAAAAAGTTACATGAATTAGGGCGACCCTCACTCACAGGGTCATCGTACCGTAAGCATGTCATTCAGTAATTTCTCCTACCCTCTGAGGAAAATGGTGTGAATTTATGTTATATTATGAATTAGCTAAGCTAGTGGTTTCACTTGAAATTTAGACCTCAGGCTTTACTCATGAGGGAACGGACATCCTCACATCCCAGTTGCCGTACCCCAACCCCGATTTCCGGCCACCGTAGGTATGGTCTTGTGGACGACGAGCAATAGGTAGCTCGCCGTCCGTGTGATGTAGTAGTTGTAAGGTATATAATAAGGTATCATTATTCCAATATAGTCAGTGTATTCTCGAACCTCATTCGTTTCATTTGTCTCCTAAACACCCGACCTTACATGGCGACCCTGCCTGTAACAGTAGCCGGTACGGGCCCGCGCGCGTGTGAACCATAAAAGGACAAAATATTATAAACAACCAGTGCCGTTAATGTGGACTTTGAAAATGAAGAATGAAAAATACACTAAGCTACCTGAGCACAAGGCGTGTCTTACTTTTGCGTGTTCGTGCGTATTTTTAAATATTGAAAAATGGGAAACACAAAAACCAAAGAGGAAGTAGTGATTGCACAGACCGCTGGAGTCGGCAGTAACACGGCTCGTACGCAGCAGCAGCAAGAAACCACAAACACAATTTTGGTTGTGATATGTACCATATTGGCTATCGGACTAGTAATAATACTATACAAGCTGTATAATCGTTGTCACAAGAAGCAAATACAGCGTCACATAGACGACGCGACATTGAAGCGATATTCCAGTATTTTACGCAGGCAGCAGGCATGCATGGGTGCTGTGCCACAGGCTAGCAAGGCAGAAGTTCTCAACATATAACTACGGCGGAGAAATAACCCATAACATCTTCAAGGCTCGTCAATCTACGTTGTGGGAGTGCTAGTGTAGTGTTGGTGTGAAAAAGTAGGCAGTGAAGTGAAAGTTCAAAACATCATATAAGTAGCTAAAGCAAGTGAATCCAGGTAACAATGAGGGTTATTTTAAAACTTTTTTAGTGAATTTTAAGAACAACCTGCCTCTTGATGATCGTATTTAAGTTTCACATTTATTTTTTATTTAATGTTAAGAGTTATTGCTAAGTAACAATTAGTTTCTGTTGAGTTATTATGTGCAACTTACTTGAAATAATAATTACACAAAATACGTAGTTCAGAACAAGCACTAGTGACTATGTCAAGGACTAATGTGTTATGGCTGAGGATTTAGGTATAATATTAAACGAGTTAAAAGCTATAAGAACCTACTTGATAAAAATTGGTCCTACACGCCGACAAGGAAATATTTTAGAGATAAAAAGAGAAGAGGCAAAAACTGTTTTAGTGAAGTACAATAAGTTTTTAGAAATCTATAACAAAAACTTGAAAAATTATACGAGTTCAGAAATTACATTAATTAAAAAGATTTGTGAGGAGTTCGATAGGTTATTTTTAGAAATAATTTCTTTGTGTAGTTTAACTAAAGAAACAACTATCCCATTACAAACCATGGCGACGGATTCATTCGATTTAAAAACAGCGCTACTTCTTATGCCCGTCATGGATGACAGCATTAATAGCACTAAACAGCTAATTGAAAATATCGAATATTACGATACAATGTTAAGCACACCGGCATGTAAAATCAAGTTAATCCAGTTTATATTGAAAAGCAGGTTATCGCAGCGCGCAAAGTTATTATTGTCCCCCAAATATGATACTGTCGAAGAGCTTACAAGGGATATGCGTAAATTACTACTACCACAAAAAAGTTACATTGCCATTCAGTCCAAATTACAGTTTTGTAAACAAGATAGTAAAACAATAACAGATCACGGCAAAGAGATGTCGGAACTCTTTGTAGATTTGACGATTTTGCAAGCTGACAACGATTCAGCCAAGTATGCTTTATTAAAACCCATGAATGAGAAGTTGGCAATCAAACGATTTGCAGATGGATTGCGGGATCGTCGATTAAGCACCATAATTGCCGCGCGTAACTTTTCTTCTTTAACAGAAGCAATCCAGGCAGCTCAAGATGAGGAGAAACCAGGACCCAGTGGCTCATCAGAACTTATAGGTACGTATAGACAAACTAATTACCAAGGTCGGCGAGCCCAACGAGGTCACCGAGGTCAAAGAAATTTCGGCGCAAGAGGTGGTGCACAAAATGCACACCAGCATCGGGGTCAAGGTCAACGGTCACAGGTACCACATGGTTATGGTAATTATTATCGCAGTAATTATAATAATCGTTATCGCAAAACCTATAGACCACCGCGTAGTAACCGCGGCCGGGGTGTCGGGTTTAAAAAGGATATCAATGTCATAACAGAGAATAGCCAGGTGGCAACGAGCACTTCGAATAATGAGTCATTAAATCATTTTTTTCGTGACTGATGTCATCTTCACGTGTAACATTTTAAACAAGGTGTTGTTTAAAATTAATAACTGTAACCATAACATGCTAATTGATACGGGCGCTTCTATATCGGGAATAAAGTTGGAATGTTTAGAGCGTTTACAGATTCCTTACCATAAAGAGAGAGTTAGCGTAAAAGGTATTGGTGGATATTTGTTCTCAGAAGGTTATGTGTATTTAACTCTAAATTATAACGAATATAATTTTCGACATAAATTTACAGTATTTAAAGAATTACCGTGTAGTACTGATGGCATTTTGGGTCATAGATTGGCTTCCGAACGGTAAACCCATAGTCCTGGAACACAGGGGCAACAAAAAGGAACATACAGCGTGTGGTTTTAGTCAATATAAGTCGAACACACCCTCTCTGCACCATAGAGCGACAAAAATCTTTGGATGACCTTAAAAAAAGGGGCTCTATTTCCTACGAGATGATTCGAAAGACTTACCCTGGAACGCAAAGGGCAACTGATAGAACACAGGTGGGTTTTATTCAGAAAAAGTCTGACACACCCTCTCCCTCCATCCAGAGTGGGAGGACTTATTTAATGATTTCTCACGTAAAAAATGAGGGCTTTATTTCTTGTGGGATGATTCGAATGAGGCTTTGGGAACGCAAAGATCAAACTGAAGGAACACAGGTAAGCTGTAGTCAGTAAGTCAGCCTCACTTCAAAAAAAAAAAAATTAAAATAAAGGGACTCCATTTTAAATGCCTTCGCTGAAATAAAGAATTGTCTATGTGAGATGTGTGTGAGTTTTGTCTTTGTGTCAAATTTTATCAATATGAATACCTATATGATGATGTGGAATCTGTAAGTAACATCTGCAAATCGGTAATCTGTAGGTACTAATAATATTACTTCGAAAGGGTGTTTGTCTGTCTGTTAAATTTTAACGTCTAAATCACTGAACGGATTTTACTGAAACTCTCCACACAAACTAGATATATTACCTACATTATATAGATAGATAGATACAACATAGGATACTTTAATCACGTATGTATATTCCTGTGGGAATATAAGGTCCCTTTCACGTGGGTAAAGCCGAGGGCGGAAGCTAGTTTTTCATAATTAAAGAAATGACAATTGCCAGAACTTTCACATTTATCGCATCTCATTTCCTGAGGAAAGCCTTTTTGAGTCGATGATTCGATTACGATGATTTTCCTAAAAAAATCGACATATAAAATGTGTTTTTTTATTCCAGAATTAATTAATGATTTGACAAGTGTAAATGTCAAACTCCAGAAATATGTTGCCTGCATTTTGATAAAAGTAATGTCTCTAAATTCGATTTTTTTATACCGGTTCTTATAGTAATACAACCTTTAAGGAAAGTAGGACCGAGATACGATAGTGTTTGTTTATAGTAGTCTAATATGAAACGAAGATTAAAATAATTAAAAATATTTTTAAAAAAAATATACTTAGTCTTACTTATACTAAGAACTCTGGGTTTGGTAATAACAAATCGAGTCAAAAAAATAAAATGACGCAGCTTTTGCTAGTCTTATATTTTATTTTATAATTTAGACATTTGCATCTATCAATTTACCTTCAGAAAATACAAAAACAGACCATAATTAATTGCATAATAAAATGAAATTATTTTTACGAATGTTTTCGGTTTTTTGTTCAATATCGGTTGCAATACCTCACTATTTATGAAATGGATTGTAGTAATTTGTTTTTTTTTTTGTTGGAGTCCAAAATCTACTCAGTCTTTTATGATGGCAGTGGTAAATGATTCACAAACATCTTCATAATCATTCACAAAACTACAATAGATAAGTACTTATATTAGATATTAAAATATTTCGAAACATCATTCAACCAAAATCTATTATATTCGCCAACAAAAGCTCTGAAGAAAACTGGTCATGTCCGATACATCTATCATTCTTTGTCCACTATTGGGTTTATGTAAGACGTTGGGGTCACTGCTGACCCCGTGAATTGTTATTTTTAGGGTTCCGTAGGTACCTCAATAGGAAAAAACGGAACGCATAAAGGATCACTTTGTTGTCCGTATGTCTGTCTTTCAAGACCCTTTAACTCGGGAACGCGAAGAGGTATCGAGTTGAAATTAAAATCATATACTCAGGTTTATGGTCCCTTGAATCTGTGAAAAAATCAAACTTCTAAGTAAACGAAACAAAAAGATGCGGCCGTTTATGTAGCATAACATGTACATTTCGACACTCTCAAGAGAATAAAAATTCATAGGGTACTTCCCATTGACCTAGAATCCTGTTTGGCATAAAGCAAGGTCTTATAGCACAGGTACAAGAACAAATCTGAAAACAGTAAATTTCTAATTACGTTCCAAAAAAAAAAATTTTTTTGCGGTTCGAAAAAGTCATCGACACTCCATTCGGGAATTGAACTATTTACATAGGTAAGTTTGTAAGGAACCCTCAGCGCGCGAGTCCGACTCGCACTTGCTCAGTTTTTATCGAAGACACGACCCTTGTTTGAACTTGTATTAAGGGCAGTAGCTCCCTAGAATATTTATTGAGCTATCTTTTGTTAGTTAAGACTTAGTTGTTTGGGAAATGTTCTTACATAAGAATGTGTGTTTAGGAGGGTTAACTTTCGCTGTATTATCATTAGATATGGTCTTTGCCTCCGCAGTCAGAAATCGTTTGAGTGGGCGATTTAAACAAATAATAATTGGAAAATCTACAAGTCCGCGATGTGACTTGTAATACTGTATGGATCAGAATGTTTGGCTGTCAAAAAGACAGATGAAATAAGATTCCGTTTAACAGAGTACATATATTATGATGGACCCTAACCTTATTAGAATGTAGCCAAGTAGGTAGAGCTTTTTTTCCTTGGGACAATCATCCAATGACATCCCCCGCTATTGGGTGGATCGGGAGGGTGTGTCAGACTTTTTCTGACTAAAAACCCACTTCTGTTTCTTCGTTGCCTTTCATACCAGGGCCGAGTCTTCCTTTCAGAAGCAGACCCTTGGCCCCAGTAGGCTTCAACCCTGCTGAGCCCTAAGGTATGCTGACATCTCCTTGAGGCGCGCGTGGAACAGTACGCGCCTTCGACGACTTGGGACGTCTTGACATACATTATGATGGACCCTAACCTTATTAGAATCTAGCCAAGTAGGTAAATAGAGCTAATAAGTAGTTGAAGTGTACTATTAATGTGTCCAATAGCACTTTTGTCTCTAATAAGACGAATACAATCATATTCGTCTAAGCGCTAGAGGAAGATAAAATGTTGATTTTTATCTTTTATCCAGAAAAGACACGAATTTCGTATGCTCAAACATAATTAGGTAAAAAAAGGTCTACCTTCGCTGAAGATTTTATTAGACCTTGAGATATTAATAAGACAATGTAACCATTTTTTTCCCGAAAATCCTGCTTATCTCAAGAGAATTTGAAAGGCACTTTATTTTTAAGGCTTATCCGCCTTACCTAAATATCTCTATACAATGAGAAACTGACTGACTGACAAATACAAATATTTTATTCGTTCGTTTCGTTCGTTGTTTTAGTCGTTTTTATTTGATATGTATTCACAGCCGAAACTACTGGGTTTAGGAACGTGAAATTTTGCACAAGGCTTTCTTTTTATAATGTAGATGAGCACTAAGAAAGGGATTTTGAAAATTTAACTTTCAAGGGGTTGAAAAGTGGGAAATTTGTTTAAACGTAAAATAATACTTGGGCACATATCCTTGTAACTTAACATAAATATTAATCCAAGTAAATAAAAAAGATTTTCACTTGTTGTTTTTAAAAGTTATCCTTAAGAAACGATTTAGGGGGTGTTAAAGGTTGTATGGGAGAAATCTCTTTCTTTTGGTTAAAAATCTTGATACTTGGCACAAATTAAAAAATATATATATAATAAAGACTGTCATTATTCATTTTTCAAAAAAAATGTTTCAGTTTTTTTTTGTGAAAACATGCTCGCAAACGAATTCGCGGGCAAAGTGCTAATCTACTTATAATTTCTTGATCCTTGTTTCGATAGGACTGAAGGATTTCCTTCCGCGAAGGGAATGTTCTATCCAATTATTCCTTCCCATAATTTGATTTTGAATTATTCAGTTAAACAGTTATTTGCAGATGTTCGTGGTTTTACGAGGTCCTTGTCAGATGGGTCTGTGCTGCATTAGTAGTAAAGTAAATTTACATTTGATTTATTTGCAAATCTTAATCTAATATATTTCTACCACTGCTTACAGATTTAAACTCGAAGCATTTATCTACACTTTTATACCTACTAATATTATAAAGAGGTAAAGTTTGTTTTTTGTTTTGTTTTTAATTTCTGAAAGTACTGGTCGGTTGCAAAAAAGTTTTTCACCGATAGAAAGCTGTTTTATTCCTGAGTGAAGTGAAGTGTAGGCTATATTTTATGTACGCCGGCAAAACTTTTTACAAGTACTTTTGAATTGTCAAGAAGCTAAGGAGTGGATTTCCCTGCCGGAGTCTGTGTTTCCTTATAGTTGCAACCTACGTATTTAAGTCAAGTGTGAATAGGTTACTTATAGGCAAGCGTGCTCCATCATCGATCACATCATCGCTTACCATCAAGTGAGATAGTGGTAAAACGAGAGCCTAACCATAATAAAAAAACCGGGCAAGTGCGAGTTGGAATCGCACCCTGAGGGTTCCGTACAAACTTACCTATGAAAACAGTTCAATTCCCGAATTAAGTTACGAAGATTTTTCCGAATTGCAAAAAAGTTTTTATTTGTGTCATAACTACAAATTTACATTTTTCAGATTTTTTCCTATACTTGTGCTATGAGGCCTTGCTTCATGCCAAATTTCAGGATTCTAGGTCAACGGGAAGTACCCTATGAATTTTGATTCCCTTGAAGGTGTCGAAATACACGTTTTTTGCGACATAAACGGCCGTATCTTTTTTTTTCGTTAACTTAAAAGTTTGATTTTGTTACAGCTTTAAGAGACCGCAGACTTAAGTATATGGTTTTAATTTCAACTCGATACCTTTACGCGTTCTCGAGATAAAGGGTCTTGACAGACAGACGGACGGACAACAAAGTGATCCTATAATGGTTCCGTTTTTTCCTTCTGAGGGACTGAACCCTAAAAGAAGGTGGATAGTAAAACAGGTGAACGGACATTTTAAGCGTTGATCTCTATGGAGAAGAACATGCAAAAAATTCCAAGGACATCCTTGTAAATTAAAAAAATTGGCATCAATATATTAACCATCAGTTTCAACATATCATACAGCTATTTTTCACCTTATTGTAAAAGCCTGCATTCTGAGCAAATAAATCAATATTCTATTCTATTCTATTATAAACTCTCGACGTGGAAAAAATGTGTTTGAAAAACTGGCCTTAAACTGCTTTGAAACTAAAAAAAAGAGAATCCATAGGTACTGCAACCATTTCGCTAAAGTAATAATCGTATATAACAATAACGTTTCCATTGCGTGTTTAACAGAAGGGTTTAAGTGCTTCACAACCATGAACACGCTTTGTAATCTAACCTAACCTTTGTAATCGGATATTTTACGATTGGCAGTGTCGTTAACCGAGGTCGAATTGGACGGGCCGCTGGAATCTGAATAAGTAAACAAAGTGAGCACTTTGGCGTGAAAGCCACCAACACGTGACGCTTCCAGCCTCTCAAATGTCACATTGTGTGAATAATATCGGTTACACGCATGATATATCGGGCATATGATGGAAGGTTCTCGAGTATATGATAGTTCTTTATATTATACTGCAGGATTGCGTGGCCAGGCGTGCGAAGAGGCTAATTGGTGATTCAGATTTGTTTAAGTCTAATCTACAAAGCCTGGAGCACAGGCGTAGGGTAGCCAGCCAGGCGTAGGGAGAGTGTGCGCAGGAATTGCATGACTTGATTCCGCCATCATCACCCTTCTACCATCGGACAACCCGACGTACGACGAGTATCCACCCTTACGTTGTTGAAACTTCTACGATCGGAACTAAGCGTTTCACCTCGTCGTTTATACCGCGTACGTCGAGGGGCTGAAAATTTTTGCCTGCTGCGGTCTTCCCGTCCGATTATAATTTAGTTGTCTTCAAGGCTAGATTGAATAATCTTAATAAACTAGTGCGCCTCATCATCAACGATTGTATCACTGCTTACCATCAGGTGGGATCGCGGTCAAGCGCTAATTTAAATAATAATAATAAACACATGTGGGTTTTAGTCAGTAGTAAGTCTGACTTTCTCTCTCACTCCACCCAGAGCAGAAGGAGTTATTTGATAATGTCTCAACTAACAAAAAATACTGCTGTTCCGAAAAACTAGACCGGTCAGTAAATACCATGAACCATCAAAGGAGTACCCGTAACCGTACCGGCAGATACCTAGGTGAATTGTTGATAGCATGGGAGCAATTGCCCATTTCTTTGAATAGTACATAGACCCATTTTATCTTTTATCCAACAACAAGTTTCCTCCTTACAAAACATATGAATTGTACACAATACAAGGCAACAAGATAATTATTTAACATTCACACAACTAGAAATAATTAATATTATATAGTGTGACGAAAAACTTTCAAGGTACTGGCAACCCCTGCTTCTTTTAGGTTTTTAACATGGACACTAGTAGTTTAAGGAAGAGCTAAGTAATTTATTTAATTGAAAAACTTCGTAAATTTAGAAGATGGATACGGATAGCTCAAATGAATTCATTTAAGTAAGTATAACAGTTGGTATATAAGTTGATTACAATAAATTCAGCATCATTCTTATCTATATATGTAAAAGGAGAAACTGACTGACTGACATATCAACGCACAGTCAAAACTACCGGGCCTAGGAGCGTGAAATTTTGCACAAGGTGTCCTTTTAAGACGTAGGCGAGCACTAAGAGATGATTTTTTCAAAATTCGCCCCCTATGGGGATGAAACGGGGGTCCAAAGTTTATATGTAAAAACCTACTTTCACGCGGGCGAAGCCGCTGGCAGAAGCTAGTCTGTGATAAAGCAAAATATACATAATTACATATATTGTACTTTTATTACAAAGTACGCTAAAGCAAACTTTTTTAAGTTCTGCCTAATGCTATCGCGAATAGAGTATAGTTGTACATAAATATTATATACTAGGTTTTGCCTGCGGCTTCACCCGCGTACATAAAATATAGCCTATGTCACTCAGAAATAAAGCAGCCTCCTACAAACAAAAAACAAACTACCTCTTTATAATATTATATTAGTGTAGATTTCTTTAGCACGTGTTGACAATACTGACATTGACATGGATGACGAATAAAATTTTTTATATTGTTAAAATGAGTATAATAAAATTATTATTATGATTATACAATTGTGATTCGTGATATCAATTGGCTAGCATCCGTTGTAATATCGTTTTATTTGATAATAGTGAACATAAAACTTGTATTATTATGTTTTGTGTTTATTTTAATGGTTCATTTATTTGATAGCGTTCTGAGTTTATTTATGTTGTAATATTTAATCAGGGATAAAACGTTTGTTGCTAAAAGAGTTATGGCCTGATATAGGTATAAGCGGATGGATGGAGAGGGAGAGTGAGGTCAAATCAAGGTCAATAAAAAAAAACTGCCGTTCATTCTCAATAAGGTTCAGTTGAAAACCAGCGTCAGGCAACTACCACTGACTACCATGTAGTTGTCTGGCATTTTTGCTGAACTGGACCTATTTGGCTCAGCCGTTTTTCTTTTTTTTTTAAGGTGGGAAATCATCCAAATGACTTCTCGCGCTCTGGGTGGAGCGAGAGGGCGTGTCAGACTTTTACTGACTAAAACCACACCTGTTTCCTTCAATTACTCTTTGCGTTCTAGGACTACGGGTTTCCCTTTCAGAAATTCTCCGCGGTCCTAGCTAGCGAGCATCGGCCCTGTTGGGCCCCTACGGTTTGCTGACATCTCTTTGAGGAGCGCGAGGATCACTACGCGCTGTCGACGACTGGGCTCGGTCCGGTTAGTTACCGAACAGCCGGACGGCGAGCTACCCAGTGCTCAACGTCCGCAAGCCCGCGTCTACCGTGGCTGGTAGTCGGGGTCGGAATTACGGCGGCTAGGGTGTGAGGACCTTCGTTCCCTCACGCGTGCAGCCTCCTCCTTCGCTAGCATTACTGCTTCGCAGAAGGAGGCGACTGCCTGCCATTCAAGCCGTGAGACACACATTGTGTCAGTGTTTTTTTTTCTTAGTTGTGTTAGATTTTGTTTTACAGTGTGTGTATCCATGTGTGCCAAATAATTATTTTTTTCTTCTTTCTTTCAAAGAAAAGATGCGTGGAATGTTATGAAAGAAAAGGGAGTCAGTGATAGCGTGACGGTTAACAAAACAGAATGGAAGAGAGATACGTGTTATGCCGCCCTAAAATAACATGGAACAAGGTCAGGAAAGTGATGATGATTCAGTAGATATTTCAGTTACGATCCTTAGACAGGCGACTGGATTTATTTATTTATTTAGTTATGTTCACCCACAGCACGTTATATACACAAACATAAAAACAAATCATAGGTACGTACAGTTCTAATATACATGCCAATTACGGGTAAACACAACATTTACATTACTTAAGCCAGTTTACCGCTTATTTTTTGTACGATTGTGACACAAAACGAAAAACAGAGGACAATAAAAGAAACAGGTTACGAGAAAAAAAAAGATAAATAAAAGTGCATAGCTGAATGCGCAAATGCGCAAAAATCGACAGTGACTGGACCAATTTGGGTAACATTTTTTACGTTAATGCAAAGCGGGTAGTCAAGTTTAGAAGTCGGTAGAAGAAATTATTCCCAGGCCCCCCTAGCCAAGTTACAACCGTTTCGTTTCGATTCTCTTTTCGTTGATCGCCTCGAGTCGGCCACACCTCCGATTCCTTTGTTCTGACGTCATCTCAACGTTCAGTCACGTGGTCAGAACAAAGGAATAGGAGGCGTGGCCGACTCGAGGCGATCAATGAAAAGAGAAACAAAACGGTTGTAACTTAGCTAGGGGGGCTGGACGTATTCAGCTGTAGATAAGTTTTAAATAACGCAACGCACGTGAGCTTTTTCGCACCACTGATAATAATATGGCGCCATTTTATTTGACTTTCATATCATTTTAATTTGATTAATTTGTAGCTGCCTAAATTAATTATTTGATCTTAATTTTCGATGACGTCTGTCAGGATAGCTAGTGATTGTATAATTATAAAACTGACTGAGATATATTATTTTGTAACCTAGGCATCTAGGTATATAATAAACTAGCTTGTTGGTCTAGAGATTAGTGACCCTGACTACTATGCCGGTTCGATTCCCACCCAAGACAAATGTTTGTGTGATGAGCACGATCATTTGCTCCGTGTCTGGGTGTAATTTATCTATAATAATGTAAGTATTTAGAAATATACAAGTACGTTTTTGAGTTGTTTAGTACTCATAGCAAGCGTCGCCACAACGACCGGTCCTGTGTGTCCAGCGACCCTGACCAGGTCATCGGTCCACCTCGTGGGAGGCCTTCCATTATCTAATTGTAACTCAAAACATTACAAGCTGGTTTTGATACTATTGGTTTTTATTTTCTCATAGATGTGAAAAGTAGCTCTGTTTAGTTTAGGACTAAATGGCGTTGTGTAAAAAACTTGCGGAATATAGTAGTATATGTATCATTCTATAATTCGAAACACCTGGAACTACAAGATATGCTAAAAGAAAATGTCTATCATGCCTGGTATCTACCTTCCATTAGTAGATGGAATACAGAAAAGAAACGACGACACGGTCACACGCTCTGGACAGTCTCATTAATGTCCAAACAAATCAACCAAGAAACTCGAGAAAATGAACATATTACAACAGGACATGTCGACCCTTTTTAGGAGGAGACAATTCGCGTTTTTTGCAGGAATGGATTCTGATAATATCATTCTAAAACAAATATGTAACTTATTTAAACAGCGTGTCGATTAGGACAAAAGGAGAAACTGACTGACTGACATATCAACGCACAGCCGAAACTGCTGAGCCTAGAAACATGGTGAACATCCCACCAAAAGCTCAAAATGTTTTGGGAACACAATTAGTTTAGTTAATATTTATTTAGGTTTTTTATGTAAGAGAGTGTTTACATGTACTTTGAGAAACATGTATGGTTATTTAAGTCTACAATTTGAAAGTAAACCCAATCTCATCCATTGTGCTTACAGCTAAGGAGTGGAATTCCCTGCCGGAACCTGTGTTTCCTGATGGCTATAACCCGGCAATCTTTAAGTCAAGAGTGAATAGGTTACTTCTAGGTAAGCGCGTTCCATCGTCGACTACATCGTCGCTTTCCATCAGGTGCATACGACCGGACGGCGTGCTACCCATTGTTTGCCGTCCGCAAGTCTGCGCCTACGGTGGCTGAACATCGGGATCGGGATCCCGACAGCTGGGGCATGAGGATGTCCGTTCCCTCACGCGTGCGGCCACCTACTTCGCTAGCATTACTGCTTTGCAGAAGGAGGCGGCCGCCGTCCATTCCCCCTCGCTCCCAACGATGACCTGAACCTGGCCTGGCCAGGGCCCGGCGCGAAAGGTCACCACTCCCAATCGCCCCCATGAGGACACAGCGGTGCTCCGCCCAAGCGGAGCACACCTCCACCGTATGCTCCATCGTGTCCTCCGGGCAGTCCACACAATGGTGACGCTCGGGTGTTTTTTCCGTCTGAATCCGGTGCAGGAACCTCCTGAAATTACTATGTTCGGTGATGACCTGCGTCATACGGAAGCTGAGGATACCGTGACTCCTCAAAGATGGGACTTACCACCATGATTATGGCATGCCCAAAGGTACACATTGATGCCGTTTTTAAAATGAGGGTGACCTGTAGGTACATTGAAAAGTTTTAATTCTCTTATCTGAAGATCTTCATTAAATCCCAATACATTATTACTAAAATTTTCCCTAAAAATATGCGTTCAAATAACAAAATCTACATCTAAATCGAATCAGTAGTTTTTGAGTAAATTGTGGACATATACTCGTACATACTCATAAAGCTTTAAGCTAAGTTGTTTTAAGCTAGAAAAATGTGCTTTGTAAACTAAGTTAGAGAAAATCCTACACTTAGTTAAGCTGGGGCATTCGTTAGCGCTTTATTTTTCCCAGCTTTATTTTTAAGACCCTCGTTGAGTCTGATGTTTTTAACGAATACTGACTTTGATTGTAAATAAAATCGGTAAATATTTAATTCTATTTCTAGAAATTTATCCATATCTAATGATCACCAGGTTAATGCATTTCCTTTTTTTAAATCGACTTCATTATAATAGACAACAAAATTAGAAAAAAAATATAAAGGCCTTTCTCTAGCAGTGAGACAGTACAGGCTAGCTAGATAACAATAATAAATTATTAAGAGTATCTTGTCTAGCTTTCCGAGGACGTCGACATGCAGAATGTGTACTCGGCGATCATTGTAGGTACCAAAAATTGCATCAGATAATGGCTTAATAGCTACGAACATCAACCAATACCTCAGGTCCTCAAGAGGCTATCCTTAGGTAGGTGAGTTGGATTGAGAAAGCAGTACTTCTAGACACGGGACGTATTGTTAGGAGGTTGACGGTTGTTAGTAAGGATCATAAAATATGACAAAGACCAGTAACCTGTACCTACTTTCTGTGCAAATAAAGATCTATTCTAATCTATTCTATTCTGTTCCTCTCTCTAGAGCCCTAACTGCCGCCGGTAGCTTTGACTCTGTTCTCGGGAACAGATAAGGGAAAAGGAAAAATATAAAAAAAAAACATGTAGTATACAAACTTATTTTTAGTATAAGTATGCGAAACCTGAAATACCTGTCTAGTATTTTTATGTGAAGAATCTATGTACAAAATTTCAAAACTGTATTCTGAAAAATCATAAAGTTATAAACTCGTTATGGTACCTAGTTGGCGACTTAAATACATGGTCACCGGGCCACCCGGGTAACTGAGGAGTTGTTTTGCTTCCACACCCAGCTGTGCGCTGGCGTTTAATACCCGCTGTGACCTGCCGTGACCTGTTTTATACTTAGTGTCAGTGGTGTCCAACTTGTGACCTTTTTTAAAAATTTTTGGGAAAAAAAAACAAGGTGTAAAAATCATTGGAATCGATTCAATTACTGATTCTAAACAAACTATATTCAGGTTTCGCATATACTTACTAAAAATAATGCTGTATAGTCCTCTAGTGTCGGTACTATTTTGTTTTTTTTTTTGTCTGAGAAATATTTAACAATAAAAATAATGTGTTAAGATAATAAATATACTTACAAAATAATGAATGACTACGCACAATGGTCCATGATAGACTTAATATGGAAACCAAATACCAATAGATCTGTATCTGTTACCTAGTTCGTGATTGATAGACTTCTAATTTGATAGCCTTCTAATAAAATATTACACACTAATTACAAAACTCACCCTAGTTCAATTTTCACATCATAGCACCCTAGCACACACCAGTAACACCACCGATAAATATGAAGTCAATAATTACCAAAAAGCACTTTCAAAACCCAATATCTTACCTATTACCTCTATTAAAGGTTTGTTATCTAAACTGATTATCTCGTATGAGTGTATTTGTATTGGATCCATATGGTAACCATGGCCACCCATGCATTTAACTTTCACGATCGAATGATAACGCAACCTTGAACTATTAGATAATTGGAACCGGCGTTGCATCACTACGAATAATATTAAACTCGTAATAAATATTCAGAAGGGGAAATGTAATATGGGGAGGATACGATCGAGGAAAATTTGTCGGCATATTTTTGGGGAGGAATATTATGACTCGAAATTTTTTGTGGTTATAATGAATGTTGTTCTAAAAATATGTTACTTGTTAAAGTATGTCTGAAAATCATTATGCTAAATAATAAAAAAAAACTTAACAAAACTTAAACACTTCCTATATAAATAATAAAAATATAGGTTAGTACTTACGCTCATTCTCTGCCACAAGGTCTGTTGTCGATCATTTACTCGTATTTATTTAAGTCCCAACACTATCATAAGACGAAGAGAAATGACGGTCGCACTGCACAGCACATCCTACAACTGTCTACATCCAGACACAACCGAATATTGGGCGAAAACGTCCCAAATCAGAGTCACAATACACACCCACGCTTAACCAATGACACACACTATAAACGAAAAAACTACACCATCTTCGAAGCACTAAAGCCTCAAGTCCAAAGGAAACTGTGCATAGTGAATATCATGATCTGTCCGGGTCAAAAACTAGAATTTTGAGGTTATCTAAGGGATCGGTATATGTAGGACACATTGAGAGCAACCCCATAGCTATAAGGTCGAGAATTGCATGCAATTTTGTACGTGTGTGCGGAGTTCAACGTCAGAAAGTTGCGTTTGTGTGACTGTCGGCGCGTGAGGAAGGGTGTGTGTAGAAAAGAATTTGTATGTGTGAGTGACTGAAGTCCCGTGCACAAGGGGTTAGATTTTCGCGATAAATCTTTTCTACCATCTTAAGACACTACTAGTACTTTAAGAATTTTTTCTCACTCTGCAGCAATTGGTGGTACGTATTAATTATTTTTCTAATAGCTAATTTAAGAAGTCTGGTGACTAGCTAGAATCTGCCAGAGACCTGATGGATCAACGACGACCACATTAGATGACTAAAGATAGTAAATATCTGGTATTGCAAGATGCCCTGAGTTTCTTTTGGTAAGAAGCACCAGGGTAGTCAGATAGGAAACATCCGCCTCAACTAGTTTAAACTGACAAAAAAATTGCCCTATTTTCAAAATAAATATTAGTTATAATTTATAACTTGAGTGAAACCAGCAGAGGTTAAGAACCAGTGCAAGATTTATATAAAAGTTATATCTTCATGTAGCTAAGTGCAGCAGAGTCTGATAAAAATCTAGCTTTCATCTTGGAAAAACTGCTGTAAATTCTTCATTTTTTAATATTCATTTTAATTAGTATTTGTGAACTAGACAGCTGCAGAATATAAACAGACATGCAATGGAATGCCATACTCCGCAAGAGCGTGAAATAATTGTGTCGATTCTTTTGACGAATAATAATCGGGTGGTAGTGTTAGCGCAGCGTGCATTTTGGCGTCGAATGAACATTAGCTGCTCGACTCGAACAGATTGGAACCACAAGAGACCTTGCAGGGTGTGGCCGCCACCGGACTGGTTGTTCTCTCGAGAACATCGACGCTGTGGCTGCCGATGTCGTTGAGAACGAAAAAACATCACCAGACCGACTCTACCGCGAATTTAAGTGAGAGACTTCGACTTTTTCTTGCTGGAATTGGAGGAGAGGGGCTTGGTGAACACGTAGTTTCAACAAGACGGTACAACCGCACACACAGCACGAGCTGCGAGCCTGGTCACGTAATCTCCTTGTTTGGCGATTTCAAGATCGTCCGATTTAACCGCTCCAGACTTCTTTCTTTGAGGATACTTGAAGTTGCGAGGTTATGACAACAAGCCTCAGACAATCCCAGCCCTTAAAGAGAATATTCGACAGGAATGCGAACAGTTATTACCGGAAATCTCGATAAAACGGGCATAAATGTCTATCGACACTGGTGGCAGCCATTTGACGCAAACCATCTTTCACTTAACAGAAGTGCTAATAAAGATTTCCATCACTCAAAATATTTTTTTATTTAGTAAAAAGGTTATACAAAAATAAAATTGGATGATAAATTTTGCACCACCATGTACATCCATGTTTCCTTTGATTTTTCTCTCCATAATATATCAACGTTATTTTCTACTTGTATTATAGTATAGTAAACTATATTATGTACTATATATTTATATTTAGTATGTACACTACGTTAAACATATCTCATGACATCTTCAGGTTTGTTTTATTAAGAAAAATATGTTAGAGATATACTAATTATCATAATTTCTACTGTAAGATGTCCACTGTTGGACGTAGGTCTCCCCCAAGTGTCACTACAGCGATCGGTCCTATGCGTCTTACATCCATCATATTCTCGGAACCCTTACCAGGACATCGATCCAACTTATAAGAGGCCTTCCAATGTAATATATTAATATATCTTTGCAATCCGAATTGGTGGAAACCTCATGCCGTGTGTACCTTGCAGCTGAAAAAGATCGATCCAAGCGCTTAAGGGTAAACCCTACTGAACAAACTCGTTCGATTCTCCCTACAGTCATCCTGCCGTCATCTTTGTCTAATTCGATACGACAGAAAGAGTCGCAAGATAATCCAAAGTGATCATTCTCATTTTCATCCACATTGTTTCCAATAGTAGGAACTTCCCTGTTTCCATTTGTATGAGTGAATTAAACACTCACACATTGAAACATGCGCAACAATGTTATATCTGTCCTAAAAAGATTGGCAAGTAAAAATGTTACTCTTTTATAAGTTCGTAAGGCTGAAAATGCATTGACAAGTGACCTAAGTAATTGTTAATTGAGGATAAGTGAAAAATACGGGAGAGAGACAGGAATAGAGTGTGAGCGTTGGAGAGAAAAGGACGCGGATAGTCTGATAGTAAACTTTTGTATGTGTTGTATGTCACTAATGAGTGCGTGAATGACTTATCTTTATTTGTACAATCCACCACGTTCAACGTTAAGTAACCATTAGTTTGGTGAGATGAATCTCATTGTACTTGGACTGTGTTGGGTCTGATTAGGGTTTGTCTGCCAAATTGTTTTCTTTTTTACGTTCACCTCTACTCTCTAATTGATGCCTAAGTAAACTGTTGTTGCTAAATTTACTTTGAGAATGTTTTCTTCTTTATTGTTAATTTTCTTATGTTCTGTTGGTATTTATGTTGTTTTATTTTGGTTATTGTCTAACCCCCGATTTCTGATTTAAGCATTTGAAGTTGTGTATTTCTCAAACTCTGCTTTAGCCTGCAAATCTGTCAAAATTTGGCATTTAAGTACGGTTTGAGACATACTTAACTCAAAATACTCAATTCAGAAACCCGCCCTTAAAGCGAGTAAAATTCCTTAAGTAAGTACTCCAAATGAGATTTTGTATTCTTAAAATAAATATTCTATTTTGGATTTAATCCTGTTGATCCTCACGTGTATTCGCACGCACGTCTCTTGCCGAGATTACTTTATCTATGAAACGTCCTAACACCCAGTCGCAACTCAATTTATTTTTATCGAAATGCACTTGACATGCGCGTCTGACCTCCGAATCGATGCCTCTTTGTTATTGTTTTATCTCTGTCTAACCTCCCCATCGGCGTATACATCTGTCTCATCTGTCAAGGTGAGGACAACGTCATTTTCGTCCAATGGAAAGCGACACGCGCTGGCTTGGTAGTTCGCATTTGTTCTAATAGATGGCGCTACTAGTTGCTGTTTAGACGTGTTCGTGTAGGAATGCATGCTTGGCAAGATCAATTGATTTCTGACCTTTTCATTGTATTGGCTTTTGTAATAGAGCGACTTAATTACGAGAAGTAGCATGCACTAGAATAGTTAGTAGTAAGTGCCTACCTACTTCTGTGTTACTGTATCTTTTTTGGCATTGGCATTGATTGCCTGAGGTGAGGATTTATTTTTACTATTACTTTTCGATTGTAATAGATTTTATTCGGTAATTAATTAATTTATGTACACACAAATACTTTGAAAACAAAAAGAACAAATACAGTTAAAAGAGTGCAGCTTATTTCAAAGAAATTTCTTCCAGCAGACCTGCATTTAACACCAGAATGGAATTTTCAAGGAATCTAGGTGCCCTAAATTTTAGTTGACGATTTTGATAATGATCAAGATCGTCAACTAAAATTTAGGGCAGTTAGGAGCGGCATTAGGGGCAGTTAAAATATACTCGTAATTACTATTGATCAATAGTAATTACAAGTTTATTTTAACTACCTCAATATTTTTACTAAAAATCCTACTTGATTTATTCACTACCGTCTCATCTTCGTGAAAATCTGCTTCAATATCTTTTTCTTTTCACTGGAAAATGCTGATTAAACAATATTATTCTATAATTCTTAAATCTTTAGTTTCAATTCATGTAGAAACTATAAAATCACCCTTTAGAAATTCTGTATACCCCAACTTTTATCATTTGCTCCTAACCTACATGAGAAATGAAATTGATATCACTGTTGTCATGCAGAACACTCCTAGCTTCTTAGTTCCTATCTTCTCAGTTACTATGACGTCTTCATTTCTTCTTATCTGATAAGTCACGTAATATTACGAAGACGTGAGAACATCACTTGTGTAACCTCAATTATCTCGTGATTTTTTGAGGAGTGGGTTCTCCTCAGACATCTATCTATTTCATAATTGGGTGATTATGGACCTGGGGCCTTACCATAACGTGTTAAAATGTCAGGCATGCGAGTGAGAA
The DNA here is from genome assembly GCA_961205895.1 of Mythimna pallens. Lineage (NCBI taxonomy): Eukaryota > Metazoa > Arthropoda > Insecta > Lepidoptera > Noctuidae > Mythimna > Mythimna pallens. The sequence continues at coordinate 17,575,461 of OY540833.1, read as the reverse complement.
AGAAAGATATAATAATATAATATAAGATGGTATAATATAAGCTATACACCCTATATAGCTCCATCTTATTTTACCCTTTATCAGTTCTGTTTATTTTCGTCTCCATAGAGGTCTCTACGCTTTGGAACATGGAATTTAGATTCATTTTTTTGCATGACTGACATTTAGACAATTCAAAATTGCCTGTAATTGGTCTATTTGAAATAAACGTTTTTGATTTCTGAATTTTGATTTCTGTTATAAAATGGATCGCTTTGAGAGCTCGTGTCAGGGCCTCTACTCTATTTTAGAACTGCAGTAAGCAACGGAGATAGTGTAATCATACAAGATTCTGTCAAATCCGTAATCAATCCAACTTAGATAAGTATTATAATAAGCATAATTTATTTGGGATGGAGCTAAATATCTTTTTTTTTGCCACCATTACAATAGCCAACTTTTTAAAACTACATATAATAGTTATTTAACATCATCTTTCATAGAAACCATTTATCCTTAATATTATACACCTTAAAACATCTTCATACATCATATAAATATATGATAAGCATAATCAGCCTTGTTATGAGAGGAAATGGGCCGTAATCCACGCGGGTCCGTTGGAGGTTACTGAATTCACACACACATCACACCCGTTTTCTCACGACATGATCCTCATCCCTTGCATTATATCTACATGTTCAGATTAAGTATAATTTGTGGTAGAAAATCAAAATTATTTCTAAATAACATAAGATAATGAAGTAGATTGCTTTCATATATCTGTGCTTTTATATTATTTCAGCCAAAAGACGTCCAATCCTGGACATGGCCATCCCTAAGTGTTATCACGCCCGGTCCTATCAGGTCCTATGCAACTCGCATCCATCGGATGTCCGCGATCCTCACCGAGTCATTGATCCACGGGGACAGAAGTTTCAGCTTAATGGAGTAATAAACATACACACTCACAATCTTTAGCTTTCATAATATAAGTGTGATAAGATCACTTTGGTTTTTTCAGAGATGCTGATCGTTTTTCCTTAACACGTCACAGAAATGAATCACATAACCATTTTAACGACATAGTTAAATAAATTAAAGCCATGGAATGGAAAATGATAAACAGGAATATATACAAATTCTGGAACGTACGAAATGGGACCGTAACCAATAAAACAGGAGATGGCATTACGTACAGTGTATTTTTATGGCCATCGATAAAATATTATAGCTAGTATAAAAAGGAATACCTCTAAAATAACTGCGTTGCTAGGTTTCAAAGGCTTATTCTAAATCATCGTAGATTTGTTTGGTATTTTCTTAATAAAGGTATAGAATGTGTGTGCATTGAAGCTAAACGTGTTGCGCTGGCCCCAAGTAACGTGGAACAAGGACAGGTAGATGATGAAGTGTCTGAAGTTATCGAACAATTGGAAAAGCAAGAATATGAAAATCTTAACAAGGATACGTCAGTTGCGCTGGTGCTAATGATGTAATGCAGGGATGGCAAAACTTTGGCATACGGGCCAGTGGTGGCACGTGGAAAACTAAGCCGGCACGCTAGCGTAAGATGTTTAAAATCTCACATAGTAATCTAAAGCAGCAGTAATTTTACTAAATTTAACATTTATTTAACCAAGTAACATAAAAAATAAATTGTTTTGGTTGCACATTAGGAATTTTTTGTACATTGAATCACAATCTCCTTTGGCAGCCCGTCATGACCGCTTTTTTTTCATATAGGTACACATGGTGCATACCCCAATTAAGGGCGAACGCTATCCCTGCCGTAGTGGCTTCACTTTTCTTCTTATGTAAATCTGATGGGATTGTTCGTACAGCCCTGGCAGGCTGATGTCTTAACGGGCCCTGTCAATTTTGCTGACATCTCTTTGAGGCAACTTTGATTACTCTGGGTATTGTGCTGGTAACTAGTTTGTGGGGGTAATATTATATAACAGGGTTTAGCTGGAAGCTGATCTCATTTTAGTTGCGAAAGTATAACATAAAATTGCAAACTATTGTGAACTTTGTTTTATTTTTCACCAACTTCAAAAATTCTATATTCGGCTGAAGGACCGATTTTGAAAAAAATTTTTTGATTGAAAGTTTATGCTTCCAAGTTGGTCCCATAAAAATATTGTTATGATCTGATCATGAACTGCGAACATATGGAACAGAACTCTTAGGATCACAGCAGAACTGTCGTAACAAGTAAAATTACTTTATTTATACGTGTAGTCGATGAATGACTGAAAGAATAGGGGGAATATATCGAACTGATCTGACGATGAAGCCTGAAGTTAGGCACCGGAACTCTGTACCTAATAAATTAATTTATTCTAACTGTGTTTGGTATTATTAAAATTGTCATGAGATGAACTCTGGCTATACGGTTAAATATCTTATAGCCTGTATGGCTGAGGAGTACGTTTTAGTGGTGGTATCATAACTAAAAAATAAAAAATTAAAAACTTTTTACAAAAAAAAAAATACAACCAACTTCAATGTAAAAGACACTGAAAAATGCAAAATAACTTTAAATTTGGAAGTCGGTGTTAAATAAGGAAGACAAAACTATTATAGAATTATTATTTATTTGTAAAAAGTTTTTTATTATTGCTATTGTTTCCTGTGTTTTAGGTATATTATATGCTTGATGTGTTAAATCATAGCATAGGTTAAGATGTCGTAAAATTGGAGACTTTCTTTCTAGACGAGGCATAGAGACTTGAAAATGGATAACAGCGAAGAACTGAAGAAACCTTCGTAACAGAGAAACAGCCGAGGAAAACTTTGGCCAGTGGAGGAGTAAAAATGTGACGTGGTTTTAAATGCAATCGATTTAGTTTGTTTGTTTGGTTGTTGTTTGTTTTGATGTAGTTTGCATTAAAATTATTATTAATAAAATCGAGAGCAGGTAGGTTGCCCGGGTTATTTGTAGAATCAAAGATGAAAATTGGTTGTGTCGACCCCAATTAACAAAAAGACAGGAAGATAAAGAAAATTATAACAAATCGTCTTCCGTCAATAGGTGCAACAACAACCATTAACGAAATTTAAACCATAAACTAACACCCGTGACGCAGTAACTGTAACCCTAAAATCAAACACTATACTAAGGATTTTTAATTGAAAAATTACTTGGGCACAATAGCCGGAAACACGGACTAAATCCAGACATAGCCCCGAGCCACAAAAAAGCCCTTAAAAAGATATAAAAAAATCAAGATGTATTGGAGCGACCGCCTACCGCAGCCAAAAATAAACTACGAAAAAGTACAAACCCCCTTACAAGTTTCTGAATATATACGAACAACACTAATTTGACTTTCAACTTTATTGCAGACGTAGCAGAGTTTCTTTCACGTTATATTGTGTTGTGAGTTTCTTCGTTTTAGCTGATGTAAGCTGGGTATCCGTGTTTACATGTCGGCAGAAGAAATTATTCCCAGGACGTGTTCAGCCGTAGGTTTTAAATAACGCAACGCACGCGAGCTTTTTCGGGCCACTGATAATAATATGATACCAGATTATTTGACTTTCACACTATTTTAATTTGAATGAGTTGTACTTAAAGGAATTCTTATGTTGTGCAGTAAAGACTTAAGTTTTTCAGATTTATTAGGACAAGCAGGTCTTATAAGCTTAAAAAAAAATTACTCTTTATACAGTAAGCCACAGATTTTTGTTTTGGCCACGGGAATCAATCTCTCTTTTTATAACCAAGCAACGAATGAGACAGACTCGTAAACTACATCTCCCTTTTTTTAAATTTTTTCACTTACCTTTGACACTTCACCTCATAATACCTTCGTATATTCGTAGCACTAGATTGGCACGTAAGAACCAATGTACCAATTCTTAGGAGCCTATTCCATACTACAAAAATAAACGGCTTTATGTAGGTAGGTAAGCTACAAATCTTCACTTTATAATGAAGTAAAGAAGGATGGCAAAATTTGCAATTACACAACTTTCCTAAAAAAAAAAATCAGAGACAGCCTCCAATTCGCATCTTGTTAAATTCTATATTTTTTTTATAAATACAGTTCCCTGTGTAGAATTAAGTCCCGTAGTATTTTTTTTAAGCGTCCCAAGAAGCATTTCGTTAAAATTAAGTGTGAAATCGCGTACCAAGCTTATGTTTATACAGTAAAAATCTTGTAAAAATTAACATAGGAAATTATTAAAAAAAAAACAGCATAAATATTTATTTCATTTATTAAGAACATTGAAAGCATAAATACATTTAGGCAGCCCTGGTAAGCTACAATAATATTACCAATTTTTTTATAATTATGCACTTATTTGAACATTAATTTAAAGAATGTAAAACAAAAAAGAAAAAAAAATTACAAAAAAAAAGATGAATATATATAAAGCAGCTCTTGATGTGTGGTGTGTGCACGTATTATGGTGTGTTTGTGTGTGTGCAATTTTTAATTTATTTATCTTAACTTATCCTTACCAATATGTTTTCAATTTCTACATATGTCAAGTATTAAAACGAAACAGAAAGGTTAAAATAAAACAAAATGAAAAAAAAAACGTTATTAATTTAATACTCGTAGTAAGTACAAATATTCATGAAGAATTTATAACAATGTTTATTAATTTTTTCCGCCACGTCTAGAGGTTATTACTTTTTTTTTCCATCGACAAGTAACGACTTAATTTATTAAAACTATTATTAAGGTCATAAATATTACATGACAAAGTTAATAGGGACTTACAATGTTGCAACTTTGATCAGTTATTAGTCTTATTTTGACTTCAAAGAAGGGTAAAAAAAAAACTACAAAAACAATTCTCGGTCGTCGTGTTTCGCTCCGCTTTTCTCGTTTCTGTTTTTCATTTTTACAGCCAGATCTCAAAATGAATTTTAGAATACACACAAAAAGTCCTTATTATTTGATAAGGCAAAATTACTACATTCCCTCGATTTTAAAGGAATTTACTTGAAAATTTAGTTATTTAGATAAGATTTACCGTTATTTGGCACAACTCATTGTTACATACAGAAGTTATTTTAATTCATTTCAATTGCATCCGTAAGCAACTGTTACAAAACAGTCCCTAACCAGCTCTATTAATCATAATACCCGTTTCGATATCGAAACACGTATTTCACTTAGCGTTCATTAAATCTTATACACCATGTCACGAATTCACGATTACAACATTATCTAGCCACACAAGTCACAAGTCATACAACTCTAAAAAACATGATAAAAATCTTAACATATTGACCAATTTCGTAAGACGTAATCAACAGGATTTTATTCTCGAGTAGAAAGAATGTGCGGTCGTATATTAAACTATAAATCTTCAGTAATTATACCTAGTGTTTGTATCGTGAACACCGCGACAAGGTCATCGCGTACAGCACGGAGGATTGACAACGTCGCGTGACGGGGGAAAAGAGGTAGGAATACTTAAAACTGGTATGTTAGAAAGAGATGTCAATATTCCTATTGTGCATTCAGAGGAGAACGGATGTTGTGGATCGTGACCCGCGAGAAAGCGGCCGATATAAGCTGAATTTTTAAAGATAAATTAGAAAGGAATACTATGTGTTTTTTTACTTCACTTCAAGTACTGTAATTAGAAATGAAGGCTATCAAGTTTGACGTGTTGTTTCGTGCGTAAATAATTTTAGGCCTAAATGATTCGGCGGATCTTAGAAGCAAAGCAATCGTAATTATACTGATTGATGTTGTATTGGAAATCAATTGAAGATTTTTCTGTGCAATTGGGTTAGTTTGTTTTAAGATTATTGCTTTATAAACTGTTAACGTCAAATTAGTAGGAAAGTATTCCAAAATTAAATAGGCAAACGGCGTCGAAGTGTTTTAATAATCTTAATTACCTTATGGAAGTTAAAAGAACAACAGGAATTACCTCTTGATTTTGACCATAAATACAGTTTAATTAGACAACTTAAGCTTAAAATTACTCAATCAAATAGATTTATTGTTACTAATCACGAAACAAACAATCAAGTTTCATTTTTACAGTAAAACAAAGTACTACAGAGTTTCTTAACTGTGATTATTCATAATTTTATCTCGCAATAATAGCCTTATTATTACCAGATTTATTACTTGAAGCAACAATATTAATAGCAGTTAGTTATAACACTATTACGGATAATAATGAAGCAATAATTATAACAATAAGTACCAGGCAAACAGCGGAGCGCAGGATTCGTCAGTCCGTACGTTTAGGCCTAAATATTCGAGTGAGCGTAGGGCGCGCGCTTGAAAGGGGAACAATTTTACTCTATAATGGCATTACAAAATTTAATCCTGTATGATTTTTAATACAATAGTGAGATTAGACACTGATTTTAATTGGGAATTGTGAATAATATTACTGTTATAAGGGATTAAGTTTATATTACCGGGAGACTCGGAATGCTTTAGACTTTTTGAGAGAGTTTATATTACCTACCGGGAGACTCAGAATGCTTTAGACTTTTTTAGAGCACAGATTTTCTAGAATAAGTGTAGAGGGAGATATAGGGATTGATAGATGAACATACAAAAAATAATTTTACGTAAAGGGAATCTGAGACGACGTTGGAAACAGTAAGAAGAAAAAGTCAAGCAGCACAGCCGTTGATTTACCTATCTCATACAAATTGGGTTTAGGATGGATAGGATATGGAAGAATTCTTACGTAAGGCAAATAATTAAATCCAGTGGTAACTAGTAAGAGATACAGTGTTTTTGCTCTGACTTCTGAAAATAGTTGATTGAAACATGTATTATAAAGAAGCTATTCAAGCCTTAAAAACTTTTCTCTCACTTACTCTTGATTTATTTGAGTTAAGTAAATGTATATATTCAAAGAAATCCAATTGAACAACCGCAGACTGATTCAATTAAAACAGATTCTCACTTAGCCATTTAAAAAAAATCAAGTGAAAATTGGATTACAAGAAAAAGTAGTCGAGCATTTTCCGATTTTGTTTTGCTTGAATGCACTTGATTTATGTTGTATTTTGTTAATCAGTTTCTTGCTGTACTTTGAACTTTGCATCGAGAAGATAGTATTCGAAGTATCCAGGAAACTCTCGTATACTTAGAAACTGTTTTAGAAAATCACTGAAAAGAGGCAGTGTCTATCTCAAAATTGACGAGAATTTTATTCCCAGTAAGTACTTTTATATTAAATGTATAAGCTTATATGGTTTCAGAATACTGGCAGCGATTTCTGTTGCACCGGATTAGCTGGTTGTTTTATAGTTTTTATTCTATCTCGAGTCTTCAGGAAAACGGATTATGCACCATTGCATGTGATTAGAATGACTTGGTCGTCTATCTGTTTAGCCTAGTTTGATATCTATCTAGCCTATTTTTTAGAATAATGATTGCATCGTCTATATACCTATATAACCTATTTTGTTAGAAGAATTATTAGATCGTAAGTTCAGTGAAAATAGAAAAAATAGGCTAAACAGTTAGTTAATTAGCCTACTTTTTCAGTTTCACTGCTGAGCAAAGGATTTTAACCATTTTAACACCAACAACTAATACCACTGGTGTTTGTTAGGACTCATATTTAAAATTTATTCTGATTAGGTTTGACTGAGCTGACTGTACTTACCTTAGTACCATAGTTAAGTTGTTGGCATTCGTTCGGAATGGAAAACAAATATGATTAAAAAAAATACAAGTGGTATCAGTTTTTGGTATTAGAACGGAATAAATCGTCTTTCCCTTAATTCTGTTTTGTGCTAGATAAGAACGTTCTGTTTTTTTATTAATATTGATAAGCTCGCGTTTGATCACTATTTCACCTGATGTTGATGAGGATGTTGTCGACGTTGGTGCATCGCATGCTTACTTAGAAGTACCTAAGTAACGTATTCACTACCAGCTTTTGTCCTCGGCTTTGCTCGCGTACATAAATTATAGCCTATGTCACTCAGGAATAAAACAGCTTTCTATCGGTGAAAAACTTTTAGCAATCGGACCATTACTTTCAGAGATTACCTCCTACAAACAAAAAACAAAAGAACAAACTCTACCTCTTTATAATATTAGTATAATTGAATTAAGGGGATGCAACTCGACATACATTTTCACTGCTTTTCATACAACCACTCTTACGCGATTATGATGTTATTACACATTTTTCATTTGATATTTTGGAAACACAGTATCTTGTGGATATTATCTAGCCTTCTATTGAAATCAATTTATAAATTTGTGCAAAACTAATCCAGTAAAGACCATTGAAAATCTGCTATTTTGCATGAACTTGAGACTTCATAATTTATTCAAAAATTAAAAAAGTATAACAATAGAAGTCAAATTTTATCAAGATTCTGAATGACGACAATTTTTTTCAAAAACTTTAATGGGTTAAAAAAAAACACGTATTTTCTTTAACAAGTTATGTAAAATAGTCGAGTAAATCACGGAATTACCGAATCATAACAGAATTTTCAGGCGTTATCTCTCTTTTTTCGCTTTGCCTTTTCGTCAAACATCGTGTTGGATTGCGTTAGATGAAGTAACAAGCTAACCATATTAAACCATGCTCTACGTTGGCGTTAGGCAAGTAAAAAAGGACCCTCTTAAATACAATCAGGTTTTAGTTATCAAGAAGACTCCGTACCTTCCTACAGATATACTTTTATTGATATCATTGAAGCATTTTTTTTTTTTATTAATGATAGGCTCGCGTTTGACCACCATCTCACCCGATGGCAAGCGATGATGTGGTCGACGATGGAGCACGCTTGTATAGAAGTAGCCTATTCACTCTTGACTTAAAGACCCGTAAGTTGTAGCTAACTGGAAACTCAGACTCCGGCAAGGAATTCCACTCCTTGGCCGTACGCATAATAAATGTGTTCTTAAAACGTTTTGTGCGTATGGGTGGGATGTCTACCATGTACCGGTGGCGCAACTCCGTACGTCTAGTGGTTCGATGATGGAATGGACTTGGCGGAATTAGATTGTGCAATTCCAGTGCACACTCCCCGAAATGTAAACGATAGAAAACCGACAGGGTAGCAACTCGGTGACGATGACCAAGGCTTTGGAGCTTCGACTCAACAAGTGCATCATTGCCGATGATCCTCTTGGCTTGGAATCGACTCTAGCGCATCAAGCTGGTATTTGGCAGACCCGTCCCAAAGATGAGAGCAGTACTCCATACTGTATGTAAGATAGTTAATAAGGCAAAGTAATTTGTGTGATTTAAGAGATACCGCGGTCCTGAAACGCAAACGTAACGGATATAGGTGGGTTTTAGGCAGTTAAAGTTTGACATGCCTCGCTCTTTCTCATCGAACATATTGTTCGGTTCGGAAAGTTCTTGCACCGGATAACGTCCGTAACTATACTAAGTACCTACTTCAACAATATACTACTATTGTCTTTCTACTCTTTTGTTCTAAGTAATGCTATTGGCTTAAAAATAACAATAATAACAGCCGCGAGGATTCATCCTTAAGGTTAAGCGATGCTTGCTATGGTTAAACCGTGGATGGGTGACCATCTGAATGATACCGAGATTCCCCCGTATCTCGGAAAAGCGGTTTTTCCGGGCTGGAAATCTTTGACAGTCGTTATAAACGAAAGACAAAAAATCTGACAATAGTCTTGCCCAGTTACTGGGTTGCGGAGGCTAGAAAAGTAGTCATTCCATGTAAAATATTGGTACTTAAAAAATATTTTCACAAAACTTTTGATGCAGTGGTTGAGCAATTGGCTGTTATGCTGTCACGGGTTCGATTCCCGCATGGAACAACTATTTGTTCCGTACGCCATAGCAAGGGTTGCCAACTTTTATTAGAAGAAATAGAGTATATCACATTTCAAAGGAGGTAAATAAAGAGCACCGACGTATAAAAAAAAATAACTTAATAATTTTTTTAAAGAGGTATTGTTTGGTACTTTTTGCAGGACATCACAATTTTTCATTGATTTTATAAGATCAGAAGCTCATTTTTAATCAATTCCAAAGCCCTGTTTCTTTCTTTCCGCCACTTCACATTAATGAACATAGTTTTCATGTTTTGGTTACGATTCCTAGGTATGCATCATATTATGTGTGACTAGTACTAGTATAGTAAACAAAGTGTAAAGAAAAGTATTTTAGCGTCCTCTGTTATTGTTATAGGTTGTAGATACGGAATAAATACCTACATGGTATAGAGTCATCATCATCATTTCAGCCGAAAGACGTCTACTGTTGGACATAGGGCTCCCCCAAATGTATAATGTCCGGTCCTGTGCGTCTCGCATCCATCGGATTCCCGCGACCCTTACTAGGTAGGTCATCGTTCCACCTTGTGGGAGGCCTTCCAACGCTGCGTCTTCCGGTACGTGGTCGCCATTCTAGAACCTTTCGTCCCCATCGACCATCTGTTCTGCTAGCAATGTGCCCGGCCCACTGCCACTTAAGTTTGGCGATTCTTCGGGTCTGTAACTTTTTTCTGTTCTCCTGCGGATATCTTCATTTCTGACGCGATCACGCAAGGAAACTCTGAGCCCTTTCCATTGCCCTTTGAGTAACTTTAAGTCTTCTGATAAGGCCCATTGTAAATGGTATAGAGTACAATACTTTATTTGGTTCTTGGCAACCCTAGCCATATCGTACAGATAGTTGTTCTGTGTTTGGGTGTCTTATGTGTGTGAGTTTACGTGTTTGTGAACGCTCCCAGGATACAGGAGGAAAGTACTCCTAGCCTGGGGCAATGTTTCTTTGAAATTAAAAAAAAAAACTCAATATTGAAACAAATTATTCGAAATAACATACAACACTATTGAAGTTGCGGACGGCGAGCAATGGATGGCTCGCCGTGCGATCGTCCGGTAACCGTCCGGACCGAGCCCAAGTCGTCGACGGCGCGTAGTGTTCCACGCGCGCCTCAAGGAGATGTCAGCAACCGTAGGGGCCCAGCAGGGTCGAAGCCTACTGGGGCTATGGGTGATGGCAAATGGCAAAGAAAGAACAGGAGTCAGTATAAGTCTGACACTATCTCCCGCTCCGCCCAAGTGCGGAGATGTCATTAGATGATTTTATAACACGAAAAAAGAAAAAAAAAACACTATTGAAGTAATGTTATCTTCGTCATAAATAAACAAAATACTCTCATTTTGGTAAATATTAATTACTAAACCGTGGCTTCTATAACACTGGGCTTCCCTCTTCACTCTCGGAGGGTTAGAGAGGGTTGCAGAGGGATGAGGGCATGAGGGATGATCGACACGTTGTTAGATTGTGTTGAACACGGACTTATCTCTTGTGCAACTATTATGAGTATTAGGGTTCCGTATTGTAATAGTATAGAAGTTTTTATGGGTTTTTTTTCTGTACTTTTTTTTAACTTAGCCCCACTCTTAGAATTATTCCTGTATCGTGGATGTGTTTGCAAGTATGTAAACACACATACCCAAAACACCTGTCTGTAGGCCATCATCATCATCATTTCAGCCGATAGACGTCCACTGCTGGACACAGGCCTCCCCCAAATGTCACCAAAATGAACGGACCTGTGCGTCTCGCATCCATGGGATTCCCGCAACCTTCACCAGGCCATAGGCTGGCTGACTAGGCTGTAGGCCATGCAAACATTTATTCCAGACAGGAATCGAGCTCGCGACACACAGCGCAGCGGTCATTAGCTCAACTGGTGCACCAGCCGTGCCAGCGTATTAAATTAAGGTAGTTGAGAGCAGTAGTGGCCCAGATGTAACTGCCGCGATTGACGAGTTGCATATGGGTTCAAACCATAGATATAAGAAAGGAGTGTCAGTGGAGTCAAACCGTGTAATTCTCAAAACGGTGATGGAAAATATCGTAAGGAAAGCGGCATATCCAAAGCTTTGAAGACATGTAACATCCACCAACCCGCCCTGTCGCCCTAGGTTCACGTGGTCCACTACATGAGCTCAGAGCCTATCTTTGAGAGGGTATGGGCCAGTAATCCATTACTGGAATTCGAATATATGCGCCAAAAGTTAACGTACACACTGAGGGGTGCAGTTGCTGGAGAGCAAGTACCGAGTTGTTTGCTGCACTTTGTTATGAGAGAAGGGTGTGTAATATATGCCATAAAAACAGATAATATACTATCACTTGAAATAACGTTCACATGATATAATTTTCATATGCTTTAAAAACAAACAACCTACGAGTAATTTCATGTAATCTAATATTACATTTCATATCGACGGTTGAAAGGCTAATTGATCTAAGCGATATTAAAAAAAAAAAAATTGAGACCTGACTCAAACGACGGAGAATAATTTGTTGATTCCGAATATGTATATAAATCAATATTGGAAAAAATGTCGTTTAGATCAATTAGCCTTTCAACCATCGATATAAACTTCCTTTGCTCTAATAACATTTAGTATAACGTTCATCTCATATAATTTTCAATTAGCATATTGCTCTTTTTATATAACGTTCAGTTGACCTAATTTGGATATTTACTCATTTTCTGCCCAAATTCTGTAGTGAATAAGTAAATGTCAGAAAACATCATACTGTTATAACCTCATCTAACCCAAATGATTCACCAACTATAGAGGGGATCTGACGCAGGTATCTATGAGGTGAATATGTAAGAACAATAAAACATACTAATTCGTAGTTATTTGTTCTTACAACAGTGTTATAAGTGAAGACAAAATACTATGTTAAGGTTACCTAACCTGATTTCAGTTTTAAGTTAGAGGCCAAAGCTCGAAGCAATTCAATTTCAAGATGTTTCAAAATTATATTAAACGTTACTATAGAATTTGAATATTATACTAACTAAATATAACTGAATAATAGTTCAATAGAAAATGTTTATTAAACCATATAAAATTAGGTAAACTGAAATTCTATCAATAATTCATTATATCATTTCATCATTATACTAAAAAAAATATATATATTAAATGAAATTAGGTCATGTGATCGTTAGAACTTTTGTTCTTATGTCAAATGGTACGCACCCATGAAACAAGCCTTTTGGCCACTGGGCGTGGTGATCCGTCGCTACTACGGGCAAACACCACAGGACAGTACCAAGACGATATAGTGCGAAGTGAAGTGTTACTAAAATAGTTTTAAATCATAATTACTAACAAAATAATTTGATATTGTCATGTGTGTTAGCCAATAAGGTATTTATGATATGGGTACTGTTCACATAAAATAAAATTATCATTATTATTATTACTGGGCATTACCCTCACATAGAGAGGAGGCCCGAGTCCCAGCAAAGGGTACATGTTAGGGCTGGATCATAATTATGTCTATAGACATATATATACATATATATTACATACATATGTATATATTCTTTCAAATACCCACAAATACAATAAATATTTTTTTTTTTAAACCTTTACAAGTAGGTAACAATACCTATTGATGAAGAAGGCCCGCGAAAGATGAAAGAAATGGAGGGATGCCCTATGCCGAGGAGTAGCACAGAACAGGCAAAAAAAAAACCCGGCCAAGTGCGAGTCGAGACTCGCGCACGAAGGATTCCGTTCTACACACTATTAGACACCCCTACATGTATATTAGGCTTGCGGACGGCGAGCAATGGGTAGCTCGCGGTCCAGCCAGAGGCCGAGTCGTCGACGGCGCGTAGTGTTCCATGCGCGTCTCAAGGAGATGTCAGCAAAACCGTAGGGCCCAGATGGGTCGAAGCCTACTGGGGTCATGGGTTCGCTACTGAAAGGAAAACCCGGGGTACTGGAACTCAAGGGAAAGAAGGAACAAAGGAGTGGGTTTTAGTCAGTAGTCTGACGCCTCCCGCTCTGCCCTAGAACGGGAGAAATCATTGATTTCCTACCTATAAAGAAATAAAACACTATCCATATGTATAAACAAAAAATCACGTTTGTTCCATGGGAGCCTCCCTTAAACATTTATTTGAAATACACAACTAACAATTTTTTGTGAATATTTCAAGCGTATGTGTTGCCTTTATTAATATCGAGTAAAAATGCCTAAAAATCTCGATACAGCCTGATGAGAGACAGACGGAAATTGGTGTCTTAGTAAACTAATAGGGTCCTGTTTTTACCCTTTTTCCTGTTTTTGTCCGGACCGAACCCAAGTCGTCGACGGCGATTCTGAAAGGAAGACTCGGCCCTGGTATGAAAGGCAACGAAGGAAAAAGAGTGGGTTTTTAGTCAGTAAAAGTCTGACACTATCTCTCGCTCCGCCTAAGACCAGGGGATGTCATAGGATGATTTTCCCACAGAAAAAAAAAACCCTTACGGGTACGAAACCCTAAAAAGTAACAATATTGATAGTTTAAAAAGCCTTACTTTGTGAATGGAACCTTTGATATTGGTCAAGTGCGAGATTATCAAAAATAATTTTAAAAAAAGCTATTTATATATGTTTATATTTTTAACCTTCATTATACGTAGGCAAAGTAATTAAAATTCTATCCAACAACAAACAAATATAATCACGAAATTGGATTAACTTGGCAAAAATGTAATGAACAAAGTGAATTTTTCAACCAACGACTTTTTTAGTCTTGACGATTGCGATATAATTAAAATGTAACATTTATTTATCATTGTTAACGATTAATTATTTTTTTTCCAATAAAAATACTGTGTTGTGGTAATCTTTTTTGTTATTCGTGATTCCAGTTACATTAGAATTACTCAAGCTTAAATTATTGTAGTCAAATAACTAAAGCACCATCACTTCGGTTCTCTTCGTGGACTAGTGATCCGTTCCGGCTTCGCGCAGCAGCACCTTATACACACAAACCTTCCTCGTTTACTACCTACACTTTCCAGTGGCGGAACTATAGGCTGGCAAGGCTGGCAAAATGCCACGGGCCTCCGGTCCGACGGGGCTCTCGATTATTCCAATTAAATTGGTGACGATTTTTCTGGGGCCCCATTTATTGAATTTGCCACGGGCCTCAGGTGATGTAGTTACGCCACTGACTCTTTCTATTAGTGAAAAGCGCATCCGGTTCCGCTGTGCAGATTAACAGACTGACGAAAAGGAATTTTGTTTTATACGAGGTACGTAAGCTTTACTAATAGGCATGCTGTACTTACGGCGTTGTGGTCACATCAACAATGATACTTATCATACTCAACCGAAGGAATTACTGATTCCATTAGTACCTGGTCTACCTACGTTCGTGATCAGGGGTTTGATTTTACTGTGTCACAATTTATTTTGCTCTGTTATCCATTCTTTTAATATATTATATCTATCTAGATTATATTCATAATAATAAGACTATTGTACATAAAAATAAATCGGCCATTTCTTATACACCGAGTTAATTATTTTAATCAAACAAGCGCTAATCCCGCCGACAAACTGTTACGCAGTTTGGTGGGTTTATAATATGTAAAATTTTGTTGGTCCAAATAAACGATTTATTATTATTATTATTATTAATAGACTGCCTGTTACACCACCATTCGTTAAATACGGTTAATTCAATACAATGGAATTAAAACAATACTATAAGTAGGTATTTATCTACCTATCTATGAGGAAAACCAAATACATATATGAGTAACAAACAATTCAACATTTTTCATACGTGTATATCCTTATCTGGATTGAAATATTCGGAAAACAAATTGATTAAAAAAGTATTTCCTATAGTTGCACTAATAGTGCGTGTCTTGTAATATAGATGGCGCTGCTTGGCTATTCCTGAATTTGTCAACTAGAGTTTGATTGTATTGTGATTTATCATGCAACACAAACACTTACCCCTAATTATTCACTTAAAAAACAAATATTTATAACGGCCTTGCAGATAGAGAGAGATAATGAGACAATGACAAAAACAAAAACCAGGGGTCCATGATGTGTAAAAATGTCAATCGTGCGGCTCGTGCGAGCGAGAAATAGGGATGGAGCTTTACACCCTATATAGCTCCATCCTTTTAACAGCTTAGCTTAAGTCGCCAAAGGATCGCGTTGAGAGCTCGTGGTAGCCCTCTGAGCAACGCTAATGTTATCGACGTGTCTGGATTCAGGTTGACGAATTCAAAAAAAGCTTCAATTATCTATATAAAAATAAATAGCTGTTCGTTAGTCTCGCTAAAACTCAAAAACGGCTAGACCGATTTGGCTAATTTTGGTCTTGAAATATTCGAGATAGTCCAGGGAAGGTTTAAACGGTAAGAAAACTGGAAAAAAAAACGCCATCTCTAATTAAAATGTCTCTAATATAAAATGAATTATGCTGCTCTGGTAATGCCTGTAGATAAATAATAATAATAATATAATAATAATAATATTCCACAAATAACACACAACGCCGCCTAGTCCCAAGCTAAGCAGAGCTTGTGTTATGGGTACTAGACAAGTGATAAACATACTTATATATTTTTAAATACATACATATTATGGATAAATTACACCCAGTAGATGGCGTTATCTTTACTATTAGGCGGTACGAAGTTCGCTGGGTCAGCTAGTCTATATATATAAAAATGAATAGCTGTTCGTTAGTTTCGCTAAAACTCAAAAACGGCTAGACCGATTTGGCTAATTTTGGTCTTGAAATATTCGAGATAGTCCAGGAAAGGTTTAAACGGTGAGAAAAAATGGATAAAAACACGAAAAAATCAAATCCGAATACAACGCCATCTCTAATTAAAATGTCATTATAAAATGAATTATGCTGTTCTAGTAATACCAGTAGATGGTGTTATCGTAACGATAACGCCCTCTACTGGCATCTATTAGGCGGTACGAAGTTCGCCGGGTCAGCTAGTAAATTAATATAATCGATTCGATATTCTACATTTCCATATGAATATAATAAGGAGATTAAATTGTGTGGTTGTTTGTAAAAAGTTTCAACTTGGAACATTTCATTTTTTAGATCTAATAATATCTTTCGATAAAATTTGCATCTATTAACGTTTAATCGCCAGTAAATCCATTTTAACCGCGAGATACTTATCTCATCTTCCGTAGTTTGACTACTAATTATTTTATTTTTGTTTTATTTATTAATATTAGTTGATTGTTAGTTTTTTTTTAAGATATAGTTAAGGATCACTACCTCTCCTCTTGAATGTCGTCATTACGTACATCATTTCTTTGCTTTTATATATGTATATTATATACTGTTTGTATTATATGAAATTTATTAGTTTATGTATTGTAACTACCTGCGTATCTTTTTTCTCCTTCTCTGTCAAATCCATCCTAAGGTTGTCTGTAAAAAATCGCTTTTAGCGATAAGACTGCCCATTGTGACACCATATTAATATTAAGTTCCTAATGTAATTTGTATTTTTAGTGTACAATAAAGAATATATCTATCTATCTATCTATATCTGGTAGATCATTAGTAAACGGTCAGATTTGTCCAATTTCGTCGGCACCTTGCATAAGTTATTTTGTAACCAGCTACCTTAACAATGTTAATTTCTCTCCTCAGACAGTTAATTATTTTTTTTTATTAGGTACGAATCTTGATCGTATGTCTATGAGGTTTAGCACGCAACAATAAACATGGCGGTAAGTCCTTTCTTTAAGGAGTGGTTAGATAGATGCCATGGCGTCATCACTTTCCGCATGACACAAGTCCAGGGTAAGTTCGAGTGGTTCCTTTTCCGGGTGTATCATTTTATAAGGATTTCATTATTGTTAACCACACTTTGTACCTGGCCACAGGAATTTGTCCAACGACTGACATGCGTCACAGTACCGACACGACTACGATACGACATTTTCAATAAATCATTTTGAAATCGTACAATCTAAAAAAAATCTGACTCATCCGGCCGTGTTGGAGGTAAACCACGCGGTCGATATTCACCCTCCATCATCCCTTGTATTTACATAGCTGATTGGTAGTGGTAACCAACCACAAAGGCTCGACCATGCATAAATTCCTACCCGTAATAAATATGATTTATTTGTTTTTCTATGATGTTTATAAGATGTTAAAACAATGGAAAGCTATGCACAACGTCTGTGGGCCTGTTGTTTTCACCTACAATTTAATTCCTTTTAACTTAGGTACTTGGCAGTATAATTTCTATAAATTTTGTTTTATTTTTTAATTTCAAGGCTAGAGTGAATAGGCTCTTAATAAACTAGTGCGCCTCACTCTCAATGATTGCATCACTGCTTACCATCAGGTGGGATCGCAGTCAAGCACTGATTTTTATCAATTAAAAAATATATAGTAGTAGTAGTATCTTTATTCATAACAACATAATTGTGTCGAACAGATTGATAATTATAAATATGTCCTTAAAACTAGATTCATTTAAATTCCAAAATAAATAAAATCATTACATTATCATAATTATCATAAATACCAAGTATATAATAATAATAATAATAAAGCCTTTTTATTTCTTATCCTTACAAACTATAAAATATCTTAACATTTTTTTTTTTTTTTTTTTTTTTTTTTTTTTTTTTTTTTTTTTTTAGTAACTTTCCTTTGTATTTTTTCTTACTGTTCTAATTGTTACAATTGTTACTTGTATTACCGATAAGAACCCCTTCTTGGGTATAGGCCTCCTCTAGCTTATTCCAGTTTTCTCTGTTTGCAGCTTCTATGATCCATTCTTTTCCCACTATTGCTGTAATCTCATCTGCCCAGCGTTTCTTAGGTCTCCCTTGTCGTCTCTTGCCACTAGGTCCTGTCCACCGGGTCGTCTCTATGGTCCATCTGTTGTCGGTATAGCGGGCCAAGTGTCCGGCCCATCTCCACTTAAGTTTGAGAGCATAATGCAGAGCATCAGTAAGCCTTGTTTTCCGTCTTATGGATTCACTTCTGACTTTTTGTATTTTCCTTATTTTTAAAATACTTCTTTCCATAGCTTTTTGGCATATAACTATTTTATTTTTTATTTTTGAGGTATACGTCCATGTCTGACATCCGTAAGTGAGGGACGGTAGGATGCATGAATCCAGAACGACCTTTTTTTGGTGGAGAGAGAAGTCACCTTTTAATATTTCCTTGAGGGCCCAAAATTTTCTCCAACTTAGGTCTATTCTTCGTTCAACTTCATCTTCGGTATTTTTACTTTTGAATGATAACTGTTTTCCCAAGTACACATAACTACTCACATATTCCAAAACTTTGCCATTTAGGATGACTGGGGAGATTGTGCTGTTCGTCATTACTTTAGTTTTGTCCTCATTCATTTTTAGACCAACTTTTTCACTTTCCACACTTAGTGCGTGGATCAAGTCTTCCAACTTGCTACTTGTTTCTGCGAAAAGGACGATATCGTCCGCAAATCTGAGGTGACTCAAGCGGTGTCCAGCTACTGTGATACCTTTCTCCTGCCAGTCCAGCTTCGTAAATATACTCTGTAGTACAGCTATAAAAAGTTTTGGCGACATTGGGTCTCCCTGCCGCACTCCTCTCCGGATTGGTATTTCCGATCCACGATTTTCCAATTTAACTCTACTAGTACTACCCTTGTAGATGTTTTTCAAGATTTCTACGTACCTTCTATGAACACCGCACTTGTTGAGAGCCGCCCAGATCGAGTCATGTGAAATGCTGTCGAACGCTTTGGCGTAATCTACAAAACCAAGGTACAAAGGGCGATTAAATTCTTGGTATTTTTCTATGACTTGTTCCATTACATGGATATGGTCTATTGTGGAGAAACCGGATCGGAAACCAGCCTGTTCGACAGGTTGAAGCTTATCAATTTTTGGGCTTATTCTGTTTTGCAGTATTGATGTAAATAGCTTGTATATACTAGAAAGAAGGCTGATTGGTCTATAGTTCCCTATGTCCTTTGGATCCCCCTTTTTGTAAAGTAGTATTATATCTGACCTTTTCCATTGCTCCGGTGCTTGACCTGAGTCTAGAGCCTTGTTAAAAAGGTAGCTTAGTGGGCGAGCTAGTGCAAGGGCTCCTATCTTTAGGGCTTCATTTGGTATACAATCAGGTCCAGGACTTTTGTCGGGTTTCAGTTTTTTTATGTTGACGATTACTTCAACTGTATCAATTTCCTGTGGATCTTCTTTTTCTTCTTGGTCTTTTAGTTCATCGTTCTTTTCCTCTTCGTTGTGATCTTCAGTAATATTCCCATATAGCTTTGTGTAGAATTCCGTGGCACAATTGATGATATCTTGTCTAGTATTTGTGTCTCTATTTTTTGTTTTGAGATTTTGAATCCAGTTCTTATGTGTGCTTAGTTCTTTAAAAGCCCTCTTCGTACTTCTATAGCGCTTTATATTTTCTTCTATTACATTATATCTGTAGTTTTTATAATCTTTTTTAATGGCCTTGTTTGTTTCTTTAAATAGTTTGGTTAGTTCTTTTTTAGTTTCCTTTGTTTTTTGTCTCGTTTTTATTAGTTTTGTTCGTCTGGCTATGAGGTCTTTTGTAGATGTGGTAAAAATTTTGTTAACTTTTTCTTGTTTTTCTTTGTTTTCTTTTGTTGTTTCTATACTCTTCTTGATAATTGATTCCAGTGTGTTGTAATATGTTTGGATATTATCATTAAGATGTTCTGTCTCTAATTCTTGTAAGTTGTTGTTCAAGTTGGCTTTATATAGTTGCGATTCTTTTTCTGTTTTTAAGTTATTGAGAGATGGTCTATACGAGGGTCTGCTTTTCTTTGTTCCTTGTATCTGATATTTAGCTCTGACCATTCGATGATCTGACGGAAATTGAATTGTATTTAATACTTCTACATTTACAATTTTTTTTGGGCTATTTGATAGAATGTAATCGATTTGATTTTTTGTGTTTTGATCGGGGGAGACCCAGGTCCATTTGCGCTTATTTTTCTTTTTGAAATAGGTATTCATTATAGACATATTATGTTCGTAAGCATACTGTATGAGTCTCTCTCCTCTTTCATTTCTATATCCATAGCCATGTATTCCCATTGTAAGATTTTCATGTTTCTTTGGTTGTCCTATTTTTGCATTAAAGTCTCCGATAACAAGGATATATTTACCAGCAAGATTGTGGGCTTTTTCTAGTGTGTCATAAAAACTCTGAACTTCCTCATCTTTTGCGTTTTCGGTTGGAGCGTAAACTTGTATTATGGATAGCTCTCTGTTGTTATATTTCATTTGGAGCATAGCTACTCGTTCAGATAACCCTATAAACTCTATGATGTTATTTTTGTGTTTTGTCTTGATTAAAAAGCCTACTCCGTGCAATCCAATTGTTTCTCCCTTGTAACAGAATATGTAATTTTCATGTTCTTCTATGCTGCAGCCCATTCTTCTAACTTCTGCTAAGCCAATTATATCAAATTCTATATTTTCCACAGAGTATATAAATCCGGTTCCGGTATTCAAAGTAAACAGACGTACTAAAGTTCGCTCCAAGTAAAACCAACAATTCACAAATAAATCCAAAAGTGACAAGCATAAAACAGTGAAATTAAGTAACTCAAGATCTTGTGCGAGTTTGAGGATAATATCTACGAGAAAAAACGTACGTAAATGCAAGGAAATCATAACATCCATATGAACTTTATAACCTCCAAAATAAATTGACAAACGCTATTTGTTAAAACTGTCAAAATTGTCAACAAAACTCAGAATCACTGGAGTGAAGTTAGTTGTAAATAGTCCAGGCTGGCCAACTGTCAGTAGAAATATCTATGGTAGAAACTCTAGAAAGTGTTGCAATCCGAAAAATAAAAAATCTACTTTGGTAACAAATTCTGTTCGTTCACGGGTTTATCATCTATTCTTCTGGAAATATTTTGTATCGATATCATAAAATTATGGATAGCCAAATGCAAATGTTATTAGAAAAAAATCCAAGAACAAATGGTTATACAAACAAAAACAATAACAGAAGCCGTTACAACTAATGTTATGCAGCACATAGACGACAGATTTAAATGCCTCACAGAAGAAAATAAACAACTGAAATCTGAAGTTACACATCTAAAAGAAAAATTGAAAGTTCTAGAAATGGATAAGAAAAAGAACAATCTTTTATTTTTTGGGATAAATGAACAGGGAAAAGAAGAACCAAATTTAATTAAAACAATGAAAGAAAAACTTAATTCTATATTCAAAATTAATATACACGAGCAAGAAATAGACAAAGCGTTTCGAATTGGCAATAAAAGTAATAAAACCCGGCCTATTCTGATATCATTCACTACCAACTGGAGAAAAATAGAGATTTTAAAAAATAAAAAGAAACTACCCGAGGGAGTTTATATGAAAGAGGACTTTACTAAAGAAGTATTAGAAATTAGAAAGCAATTGCAACCAAAGTTAGAAGAAGAAAGAAAGAAGGGCAACATTGCGTACTTTAGAAATGACAAACTGATTATTAAAGAACAGACTGATATGAATAGAGAGAAAAGGAAGAGAGAGACAGCATTTTCACCTGAACAGCCTGACACTAACGATAACTCAACATCTTTATCTGCAACTTCGACTGCAAAAAAGATAAACACAACCAACGCATTTGAATACATGGCTCGCGCGCGCCTGAACTCACAAAAGGAAAAAGTCTGCAGCTAGCAATTAAATAAAAAATCGGAAAACCAGAACCAAAATAACCTACCAAAAACAAAAACTATAACCATACCTCTCCCAATCCGGCCGGTCACCGTGGGAGAAAACGACCACAACCCTCTAGCAAAGGAAAAAACAAAAGAAACCCTTATCATAGCAACATATAACGTGAGATCTTTAGCGTCAACGGAAAGATATTTAGGATTTACCAAGTATATAATATATTAATAATAATAAAAGATTCACATTGTTAAATCATAAAATAATGGCAAAAATTATTATATATACCTACATATTTATTATTATATATACACATTCGGTGAGTGAGAGAGAGAGTGGGTATTTGGACTTAATGAAACAGGCCATCTTCATCATCAAAAACTTAAAAAAAAACCATAAATCTGTTAAAATTTTATTACACCGATAATTTTAAATCGCTAAATTTAAAATTTTGTTTTACACCATTTCGATACACTTTTTTAAGACCGTAGGAATTTTTTTCTAGAAAATGGCACTAGTAATATTTTACCTAAAATATTGCGTACCTATCTGATATATCAAATAGCTAGATCCTATTAACGGATCATCACTATGTGTATTTTTCACCAAAATCGTGACGACATCGTTACGACACTAACCAAAAAATAATCTTCGCAAATCGTAAAGTATAAAAGCCCCACCACCCTCCCGGAGGTAATCCGCTGGGTCGATACGCCACCCTCTGCAAACACGCTCCTGCCAACATCACTGGGTACCTACCTACGTGGCCGATTAGCTGCCCCCCTCTGTGGGTGTTTCTTTGAATTACATTTGTTAGAAGCCGTAATGAAGCAAATTTTCAGAAACTTAATAACATCTCATTATTTTTAATGGATTATTTTTTTCGCCGAATTAAATTTATTATTGGAGTAAATTGAGGTTCATTGATTCAATTTCGTCCCGATCAATGTGGTTTTTTTATCGTTTTCTTTGTTTTTGGCAAAATACGTCGTAACAAGATAGTATAGGTTCCTATTACGTGCCTATTACGCTAGTCTATACTAATATGCAACAAAGAGGAAAACTCTCTTCTATAAAGAAATTTTAGACACTTTTGCATTGGTAGAGTGCAATTGCACTTTTGATCCCTGACTATATCTGTGTATGTATCTTTGTGAGTGTCTATATTTGTTAATCCTTCACGCACAAACGGACTAATGAAATGGATTTGGATGTTTAGCACACGGGTGATACATTTTATCCCAGGAGTAGGTTCCCTTGAGATTATTTTAAACTATAACAAGCGAGGCTGCTGGCTACGACGCGGGTGAAGCCACTATCAGAAGTTAGTAGCATAAATAATGCATCTACGTAGCCTTTGGAGCGCGTCTCTTCCATTTCTTTCCATATCTAAAATTGCTTTCAATTAATTTAGGTCGTAAGGAAACCGGATTGTCCAGGGACCAAAAATTCGAAGACATATTGACATTCACCATTCCAGTGGGTCAGCGTGGTGAATTATGACCTGGCTCGCCTAGAGAGGAGGCCTGAGTCCCTGGTACCTTCTGAATGATCCATTAAATGAGCTCGTTTTCATTTTCGAGGCCTCTCAAGGCACTATTTCTATGATAGTAGAATTGTTTTTTTTAGTGAAGTCGGTTAGTTTTTTTTTGAAAAAGTAGTTTTGTTGTACCAATTCCCTTGTTCTCCTGACAGTGTCATCCAGATATTTATTAATTTTCATTTATATTCACTGACGATTCCACTAGTACTTATGACCTACCTATGAGTACTCCTCTCGTTTAGCCAATTCAATCTATTCGGAGCTCCAGCAAAATATATTGAGTCTAATAATTATGGTCTAAAACTTATTAATATATTATTGTTGACACGCATGTAAATGTAAACGGACTATACCTAATATTTTATTGTACTGACTTAGTGTATTGACTTAGCTGTTCACAAAACATTCATTAACACCAGCTATGTTATGTACACTTTCCTATTATCCACAATAAAGAAGAATTGAATCGAAGACTGCATTTTATCTCTTACCGATTTTCTAGATAAAATATTTTATTTATTATTCCGTTAGCACTTCCTTTACCAAATTTGTGAGTCAACCTTTTGGTCTCCTTCCAATGTTTGCTAAAAAAAACCTTATAATGTATGCAACTTACAACAATAAGCTCATTTGGTTAGCAGCCAACCGTTCAAAGGTGATTTTTTGTATTTCTCAGGTAAAGAAGCCACAAAAAGGTGTGGGTTTAAGTTACAACGGCTACCTACAGGGTACTGAACATCCGATCCAAATGGGTTAGTAATTCGTTTTGAAAATAATTATAATGGAAACTTAATTAATGTTGAAAAAAATGGGAAATTAGTACCTAGGAATGTGTGGAGTGGGGCGGGTAGCGGTCGATTTCTGTTAAGGGGTGGAGGTGTGGAGGATCCTAGACGTCAGAAGAAACTGTTAGCCACGCCATCCGGGAGTGTGCACTCGTCGAGCCGCTGCTGCCTATAGCTCGAGCAGCCATCACTTTGCTTAACTTTTTTCTCACTTAGCACATCGACGGTTGTAAGGCTAATTGATCTAAGCAACATTTTTTCAAAATAAATTGAAACCTGACTTAAACGACGGAGAAAACTTGGCTGATTCCGAATATGTATATAACTCAATGTTGGAAAAAATGTCGTTTAGATCAATTAGCCTTTCAACCGTCGACATGTATCTGAAAAATTATCTTCCGTAATAAGCCGTACCTACCACATTTTTTGTAAATAATGTATAATAATGTCGCGTAAGTAGTAGTTACCTATAGTTACCTATTAAGTGTTTTGGTTATGCTTTGTGAACTTATATTTATATATAATGAAAAATGAATTAACGTCACAAATGTGACGCATAATAATGATTATAATATTGTAAGTTGTCTTAAAATTGCGTCATTATGCGCAAATTAATTATTTTTCTTTCTTTCTAGGTAACTATGAGAAAGGAACTATATATAATATTATGAACGAAGTATGATGACAAGACACGCTCACCTTTGCAAGTTAAATATCCTTTTATTTTTGTAGGTAAAATCTGTATTCATGTCGTGATGGCCCAGTGGTTAGGGCACCATCCTCTTATACATGAGGTTGCGGGTTCCTAACTGGCCAAGTACCAAAATGTATTTTTCAATTCAAGTTTATTCTAAGATTATCTAGGACATTAGGTACTGACACTCTGTGCTTTGGAAAGTAAGTACGTAAAGCCGTTGGTCCAAGTTCGTATTCGAAAATAATTACATGTAACTTAGACGCCAGAAAGATTGTTCAATAGTCGGTAAAACGAGTACCTACTCGTGGTACTATGTATCGTGTTCCACAGTATTCAGCCACATCTGATTTCCCGCGGAGAAGCGGGGACCCTCCTTACTGGCCTGCCACCATGAGATCTAGAGGCAACAGTCCTTGCACGCATGCACGATTTGCGCGTGGAGATGAGAGTTCCAGTGGCAGTGGCGGATTAGCCATGTAGCAAGAGTAGCAAATGCTACAGGCCCCGCGCATTCGGGGGCCCCGCCCACGCTTTCGGGGATCCTGCACTTGTGCGCATAAAAATCTAGTCAAAGTACGAGTATATATATTGAAATCCGAATACAGCTGATTATTTCATTGAATATGATAGTCAATCTCTTAGATTTGCCTCATTACCGTACCTTCCACATACCTTGCCCAATCTTAAAATCAACGGTGTCATTGGTGATTGAGAATAAGAATGAGAATAATAACAGTACTAAATATGTCTACACCGTCCCCTTGGTCGAATTTCCTACAGGCCCCGCGCTGGCTTAATCCGCCACTGTCCGGCGGGATCTCATGGTGGAATGGAGACAGCGACTGCCGCAACTCAGTGCTAGAGCTCCAGTGCTAAGACCGGGGGAAGTCATTGGATGATTTCCCACCTAAAAAAAACACATCCGATTAGGCTGGAAGTTGACCCAAAGCAAGTTGGGAAAAGATTAAGGAAATGATGATAAAATATGTATTTGTCTGCAATAGTAATACCAAAAATGATTTTTTATATACAAACAGTCTCTTACATAGAATACTCAAATATTAACTAAACTATACTAAAACCTAACTATGTACATAAATATAATAAAAAAACACAAAGTAAACTCAGGCGCCGAAATACTTTTCCACATCGCTGTCATCCGGAAATGTGGGCAAAGAATGAGCCAGCCCTCTGCTCACGCAAAGTTTCGATCAGTCGGCGTGAAATTTTCTTAAAAAGGAGACGCGCACTCGGACCCCATGACGCAAGAGTTTCGAAACCAAACGGCTCAAAACGGTAATTACCAATAAGGTTACAGTATTTGTGCCGTTTATGAGTCTCAGCAGCCGCAGCGCCCGCAATGCCCGCCGTACTTGAAACATGGGATGGCGCTACATACTTTTTCCTCACTGTATTTGTCCGTATGCTAAGTAAACGTGTTTTTTCTTTAGAAATCGCAAATGCTTTTTTTTGCACAAGTATCACACAACGCCGTCTAGCCCCAAGCTAAGTAGAGCTTCTGTTATGAATACTAGACAACTGATAAACATACTTATATATTTCTAAATACATACGTGACTTACTCGACTTGACTTAAAGTCCTATGTCCTCTAGCTGGGGCAGAGGGCGTCGACAGTAGTCCCCATCGCGACAGCTCTTGAGCTCTACGTTCCACCTCGCTCCATGTCAGTCCGATGCCCGTCGCTTCAGCCAACACGATGCGTCGCCAGGTTTGCCGAGGACGGCCGCACTTCCTTTTCCCTTGAAGATTCCAGTCCAATGCCTGTTTAGATTGGAATCCCTCCTAAGCGTGTGACCAATCCATCTCCACTTACGACGTTTGGTCTGGTAGTCGATCGGGCTTTCGTGGCTTTTCTCCAACAGTTCTACGTTAGAAATAGTCTCGGGTCAGTAAATAACGAGGATGCGACGCAGACATCGGTTTATGAAAACCTGAAAATACATACATGTTACACTGCTGATACCAAAAACTTTGTTGCAAACTTGTTATAAATTGGGTAAGAGGATAGAAATAACCATCATTTAACCTAAGTTTCTTGAGGTGAGCGGGGAATTAAAGACAAAAACATGTTGTCTTTAATTTTCCCAAAACTGTGAAGGTTGATCCGTCACAGTTTTGATATAATTATATAGATGATTCTCTTATTTAGTCACACCAAATACACACTTAAGCACATACTTATATAGTTTGTCGTATTTACTTTCTTACATTTTTTTTTCTTTTTTGTTGTAGGCATGGTTGTATATTTATAAAGTAAAGGAAGAGCGGAGCCGTCAACTACAGGCATTTCTTTACCTCGGTATCGAGTTGAAATTAAAACCATATCACTCTAGGTACTCAGGTCTGTGGTCCCTTGAAGCTGTGAAAAAATCAAACTTCTAAGTTAACAAAAAAAAAAGATACGGCCGTTTATGTCGCAAAAAAACGTATATTTTGAAACTCTCAAGGGAATCAAAATTCATAGGGTAGATACTTCCTGTTGACCCAGAATCTTGACGTTGGGCATAAAGCAAGGTCTACCTAGGAATAAATCTGAAAACAGTGGTTTTTACGTCACAAAAAAACAACTTTTATGGAATTAGGAAAAAACTAAGTACGTGCGTAAATAGTTCAATTCCCAAATGGAGTCTCGAAATTCCATTTGCGCACGTATTTACGCACGTGCCCAGATTTATTTTAAGACAAGATTATTGAATATAAGCTATTATTATTAATTTATTATAATAAAACCTTAAGGTTAATCCACACAGCAAGTCGCAGTTAAAACAGTAGGTACTGTAATTACTTGTTTTTTTCCTTATTGCTGGTTAACCGCTTGCCAACAATTTTCCTCGAGTTCAACTAAATAATGAATGGGCAATTAATCAGCTAGTTTATGTAAGTACTTACCTACTGAACTAGTGTAGTAATGTAGAGATCCTTTTTATCTTTACCTGTTTAGAGGTTTAGAAGTAATGGCACATCTATAATCTTCTATATAATATAAAAGGAGAAACTGACTGACTGACATATTGATGCACAGCCGAAACTATGAGGACTAGAAGTGTGAAATTTTGCACAAAGTTTACTTTATAACATAGGCAAGCACGGAGAGAGGATTTTCCAAAATTCGCCCCCGAAAGGGATGAAGTGGGGGTCCAAAGTTTGTTAGGAGAAACCTATTTTCACGCGGGCGAAGCCGCTGGCAGAAGCTAGTACCTATATAATACTAGTGGTCCCGAAAAACGTTGTCCTGTCTAAAAGAGGTATATTATGTCAGATAAAAAACTTGGGAACCCGATTGTAGCAACATCTACCGGCTTCAATTGTATTTTCAAACCATCCAGGGACCCACTCAAATATACAAAGATTGTAATAACATGATGTAAAAGAGTGGCCATGGAGTTTCTTGCACGTTCTTCTCCATAGAGATCGCTTTGGAACGTGCAATTTAGCTTCACTTTTTTTGACTGACCGATATTTTGACAATTCAGAAGTGCCTGTGATTGGTCTATTTGAAATAAACGTTTCTGATTCCGGATTAC
Organism: Mythimna pallens; assembly: GCA_961205895.1. NCBI lineage: Eukaryota > Metazoa > Arthropoda > Insecta > Lepidoptera > Noctuidae > Mythimna > Mythimna pallens. The sequence goes on along the minus strand of OY540833.1, from coordinate 17,546,438 downwards.
AAAAAAAAATACAGAATAATTATATAACTCGCCATAGTTGCATATAAGAGAGTGTGTTTATTTATGACTTGAATCTACATCTACAATTAATTGATAAAAAAACACTTAACTAATTAAAACTATATATACACTAAAGACAAAAACTACTAGCTAAAATATGGCGTCATAAAATTCCTCCGCATCGCTGTCGACTGGAAGTGTGCCCAAAAGGCTGCCGGCATTGCCACGTTGTATGGCAATGCTTAATCTCTGACCGAGGTAAAAGCCAGCCCTTGGGTCACGCGAAGTGTCAACTAAGCGTCTGGATAGTTCTTTGAAAAGCTTATGAGCACTTGGACCCCACGACCCAAGAGTTTCAACCCCAAACGGCTCAAAGATATAACTTCCGACGAGGTTGTTATATTTCCGCCGCTTGAGGTTCTCCGCAGCCGCAGCGGCAGCACCAGCACAGCACGAAGAGCTAGGAAGGTGGGATGGCGCAAGAGTGTCGACACAGGTAGCGTCCCACACTAAAGGCCTACCCATCTTCCACGGAAATAAAGACATACCGTCCGGTCTCTTACCATCGTCGCGTGCCAGGCCATGAGGTTCCAAAACAGCCGGATCGCCGACGGTGACAAGGGCTCGTCGGATGATGTCGTTAATATTCGCGTGCCGTGCTATCCGTCCCGCGCTTCGACTGCATGACAGGCCGTGGTGGCCAAGGCTGTTGACAACTTTGCCACAGTGGCAGCGATGAGGAGAACAGCAAGGAGCGCCTAGGCGTAGGGCAACAGCTAGGCGGAAAGTAGTATCGTCGAATAAGGTGCCAATATTCGACGACGGCAGTGCGTGAAGCCAAAGACCTGACTCCCAATTTCCCACAGCTAGGAGGCGCGCACGCTCCGCAGTAGTAGCAGATGTTAGGATTAGGTTTTTCTGGACTACTTTGCAGAGCGGTTCATCCCACCGTCTCTGGGAGGTAAGGTTGTCAGGCGGATTTGTATTCGGGCAAGCGATTCTCCAGGCATCCATAGCCTCGGTGAAGCACGGCACTTCAAAAGGAATCAGTGTGGAAGTTAGAATGTTCCTGATTAATTTATCAGTACTGTGAACCGAAGATATGAATGCCGGTAAACTAATACTGGTAATTTTGCGGACGCCAAGGCCTCCCATACGGATGGGAAGAGTAACTTGATCCCAAGCTCGATCGTCCAAGGTCATATTTAAAATTAAAGTAAGTGTATGTCGGATAATTTGGTCCATTTTTAATTAGTCCATAGTCCATAAGTATCTTTATATAACTATATAAAGATACTTATAACATCTATACTAATAGTAGATAAAAATAAAATTAACTACTCTATCGCATTAGGTTACCCTGTAACGATAGTTGTAAATTGGAAATATAAGAAAACTAGCTTTTGCCCGTGGTTTTACCCGCGTACATTAAATATAGCCTATTTCACTCAGGAATAACGCAGCTTTATATCGGTGAAAAAATTTTACCAATCAGACCAGTATTTTCAGAGATCCTAGAAATAAAAAAACAAGTAGATAATGTAGATATATATATAGTAAAGCTGAAGATTTTGATTGTTTATTTGAACGCGCTAATCTCAGAAACTAATGGTTCGAATTGAAAAAATATTTAAAAATTGGAACGGTGTGTTAAAACCTTCGTCGGTTTTAACACACCGTTCAAATGATCATCATTTAAAAAATGTAATTGGTATTTGTAGGATTAAATCCTATTATAAACTAATACGCGAATAACCCTTTTTTTTAGCTACAAAGCGAAACGCTCAGTCCGGACCGTTGAAGTTTCAACAACGTAACAAATCTGGATCCTCAATTAGCCTCTTCGTACGTCTTTCCACTGAATCCAAAGCTACTAGATGATATTTTGCAGCACCAGCCCATATATGACTGATCTCCACACACGTTCGGACATGTACTTTATATAACATTAGAAGCGGTCCCGGTGTGAAGTACCGTCGGACCATTGCAAGAACGCCCAGTTTCTTAGCAGTTACCTTGGCTTTGGACTCAATCGACGTCTACAGTTCCTGCGGGTGATTTGGACTTTTTGCGCAATACGCAATATTTTTCTAAATTGACTAGCCTGTTGGCCTAGTGGTTAGTGGCCCTGACTGCTATGCCGAAGGTCGTGACTTCGATTCCCACACAGGACAAATGTTTGTGTAAAAAAATAAATATAATGTATAATATGTATGTATTTAGAAATATATAAGTAAGTTTATTGTACCCTATTCAGGGAGCCGTGACATAAAAGGTAAACAAACCATTTATAATACTACTAAATTATAGACCACAGATACTGCAAACATTTTACATAAAAATTTGATGTTTTGTCATCGGGGGGTTATAATCGCCATCTTTTTCACTATTGATCAACTTGTTGATACGAGATATTTTCTTTGAATTCTTCTTATTCGCCGAAGAAAAAGCGTGCAGAAAAGCGCCAATGTATCCAACAGGAAAGGAGACTGTTATTAATGTATTCAAACTAATCAAACACGTCGAAGAAACTTGGTCGAACCTACATTGTTTTCTTTGTTTACATTTTGTCTCAAGCCCAGATGAATAGGGTAGGTATAGTACTCATAATAACACAAGCTCTGCTTAATTTGGGACTAGACGGCGCTGTTTGATAGTCGTGGAATATTATTATTATTATATTAATTCTCTCGAACAATCTGGCAAACCTAGCAAAGATTGCTTGCGGTACCAGGAACGGGTTTGTTTTAATTAATAATAGTCTCACTCTCCCTCACGCAGCACCATTAACCTGTTTTCACGCTAGCGAAGCCGCTGGCAGAAGATAGTTGACTGTAAATCTAATACTCATCCTCGCTCCACCCTGGGCACGCCAAAGGGGCACGGGAAAGGTAACACGGCGTCCTTACCTTTCGCATGAGGCAGGTCCTCACCGGACATGGTAAGTTCGGAAGGTTCCTTCATCGGATTAGTGTGGAAGAAACGCCCAGGTGGAATCGTGACACATTCTGTTGACCGCCCGGAGGACATGGTGGAGCTTACGGTAGAGGTGAGCCCCGCCTGGGCAGAGCGCCGCCGTGTCCTCGTGAGGGCAATCGGCGGCAGCGATCTCTCGCGCCGGGCCTTGGTACAGGCCATAGTCCGGAGCAAGGAGGAGTGGCGGTCGCCTCCTTCTGCGAAGCAGTACCTAAGGCTAGCAAAGGAGGAGGCCGCACGTGCATGCGCGAGGCAATGGCCCCCGCGCCCCAGCCGCCGATTTTGAATCAGCGGATGCCGATCCCGATTTCCGGGCACCGTAAGCGCAAGCTTGCGGACGGCGAGCAATGGGTAGCTCACTTGGTTACCGTCCAGACCGAGCCCAAGTCGTCGACGGCGTACAAACTTCCACCTATAAAATATTACTAACGACCCGCTCCAGTTTCGCGCGAGTGCAATGCCGATACCACCGCAACCGCTATGTCCCTGCATTTTAAATCTGTAATATCTTCGAAAATATACATTTAAATTACATACTGTAATTTAAAGCGCCATATTAATCCATATTAAATGCACAATGTATTTATGGTATTTAATCGGATAAGGATTAATGCTGTATTGCTTAAAATCGCTTCGTAAATAAGTCATTATTTTCGTAAAAAGTAAAGGATAGAAAATGGTTATTGTGGGTTATCTCTAAGAGAGAGAGATAGACATATACCATTGCAGACTTTTTTGTAGACTTTTTTAATGTGTGCAATACTGTAGTACATTATTTTGATCTATCTCATAGGGTTCAGCCAGTGTTTGCAATGTAAACATGCATGTACAAATGCGGAAAAAAATGTGTTTATTTACGACATCACATTAGAAACTTACTGTAGATACCATGCATGTATTATACATACAAACCTTCCTCTTGAATCTATTAAAAAAACCGCATCAAAATCCGTTGCGAAGTTTTAAAGATCTAAGCATATAGTACATAGGGACAGACAGCGCGAAATGACTTTGTTTTATACTATGTAGGTAGTGATGGTGATAGTTTTTATTTTTTTAGGTGGGAAAATCATCCAACGACAAATCTCACTCTTGGGCGGAGTGGGAGATAGTTTCAGACTTTAACTGACTAAAAACCTACTCATGTTCCTTCGTTGCTTTTCATATCAGGGCCGAGTCTTCCTTTCAGAATCAGACCCTTGGCCCCAGTAGGCTTCGACCGCAGGGCCCCTACGATTTGCTGACATCTCCCTGAGGCGCGCGTGGAACAATACGTGCCGTCGAGCGATACTGATAGTGAAGTGTTATAGTGTGATAGAGGGCTGTATTTGAAGTTTTTTTTTTTTTCATTAATGATGGCTCGCGTTTGACCACCATCTCACCCGATGGCAAGCGATGATGTTGTCGACGATGGAGCACGCTTGCCTAGAAGTAGCCTATTCACTCTTGACTTAAAGACAACTTAAGTTGCCTTGCATCATCGAAAAAATAATGAAGATATCCGCAGGAGAACCAAATTAGGCCAAAATACCTATTGCCGAAGAAATTTTGTGGTAGTCACTGAACTGGTTGACCGCATGACCTGCAATGATGATGATATGACGGTGAAAGGAATAGATTTAGGTCTTTTGAAAAAAAAAAAATTATAAAGGTAGAACTACATTGCGCACACGTAGGCCACGTACGCCGATCGGGTGCGTCGGTCTCCAAAGATTTTATATGGAAACTGGACTTGTAGAGCTACATTAGATCCACGCCACGCGACGTTGTTCTACATGCAAATCAAGCGTGGTCCGCGTGTGCGTCGGTTTAATGTAGTTCTAGCTTAAATGTTACCTGTAACGAGAATATGATATCTCTCCGGGGAAATTCTCCAGGCGTCGGGAATCTGAATGATTACGCATTACGCAGCGCGGGCTTGACGATGATGAGCAATGGTTTGCTCGACGTCCGGCCTTCCTGTAGGGGACCAAGCCTGGATCAACGGCGCGTTGTGTTCCACACGTACCTACCTCAAAGAAATGTCTGCAAAATTCTGTTTAATAGGTTTAATCAGCATAATCAGTCGTATAATGTTCCCACTGCTGGGACTCAGGCCTCCTCTCTAGGAAAGTGAATGGGCTGTAATCCACTACGCGGACCCATGGATGTCACATGTCTTCGAATTTTTGGTTCAAGGACATGCCGGTTTCCTCACGATGTCTTCCTTCACCATTTTGAGAGCAGTGGTGATGATATAAAATATAAATTACACAAACTAATGCGCCAGACTAGTTTTGAACCCGCGACTTTTGACTCGTAAGTCGTAGCCGTTACCACTCGGCCACCACTGCTCCCATCATCTTATGAGAATGAGGATAGAATATGTAGATAACCATCCTGCCCTGCGTTCAAAAATGAGGCTAGAGTAATTCTAATGACTTCATCAGGGTAGACGTTAGACGGTAGACGACGACGGTATCGGTAGACGTAATGACGTCATCGACGCTCGCATTTTTGAAAGCGAACGTAGAGTTCAACTGTCATTGTCAAGCAACTGTCATTCCTGCTGCTTAGACCTACCGTGCTCGGAGTTAGAGTTAGTTGGGGTAACTCTAGGGTTGCAACTCGAAGCATTTTTGAACGGCTAGAGTAACGACTCTACCCTACTCTGGTTATTTTTTAACGCAGGGCAGTGATATAGGTATTTTTTTTTAGGTGGGTAATTTAGTTCGACTTCTCCCTCTCTAGGCGAGGGCGTGTCAGACTTTTACTGACTAAAACCTCCGTATGTTCCTTGACTTGCTCTTTGCAGTCCAAGGTCATTGTAATTCTTTAAAACGTTCCCGTAATCCGGTGATATAAGTACTTACCTAGAAGCTATACACGAGCCTATCAATGAAAAAAAACTTAGTTAGTTGGATACTTAAACATTTTTTTGGATACTCTATGATACACAAAAATAAAATTACAATAGGAAATTACAATAGGAATTTATGGTCTACGGTCCGGACTAAGCGTTTCGCCTCGTCGATTACACCGCGTGCATCGAAGGACTGGAACAATTTGCCTGCTGAGGTCTTTCCAACCAATTATAATTTGGGTGTCTTCAAGGCTAGAGTGAATAGGCTCTTAATAAACTAGTGCGCCTCATCATCAACAATTGCATCACTGCTTACCATCAAGTGGGATCGCTTGACTGCGATGCACTAGTTTATATAAATAAAAAAAAAAAACTTAAAATTAATTATAGGGTGCGGGTGCTACAATGGGCGGCATTTTTCTAACTCTAGGTAGGGCACCTAATTTACCAAATTATAGATCTGCTTTGTTTGCCAATGCAACAATTAAATCGAACCTTACAGTTTTCCTCAAAATTCCATCACTCATCGTCAATCATACCTACTTCATACTCAAGACGATATCACGAAAACATAAAGGGCGTACTGGTCCCAATGACCCCACCATTCAATAAGTCCGTACCAAAAGTGGGTGTATCATACAACACTCCTTACAAAACTGGAAATCAAACTCACGACATTTCAACACCAAACTCAACTTAAAACATTTACACTTGCGACCAAAATAATTGGTACAATTGTTATATCATTTTCCTTATAACCTTATCGCTTTAACAATGTCAGTTTTATCCTTATGGGCCCTTATCGTGCGGGCCCATAGCGGTGGGGTCTGTATGACGCGCGCACGCCCGCGCTCGCGCATGGCCACTCCCGGGGGCGGGTCGTTGTCTTCGCCCCGCCTCTCGCTCCGCCCCCCGGCCCTTTGCAAGGTACTGCAACTGAGTGAATGGGTTTGATGAAGTTTGTCGTAGTTTTGAAATATTGTTTAGAAGTAAGATGGAGATGATGGATGTGGGATGTGGACTATAATCGTAGGGTGGTAGAGTGTGTTTACTGGATTTTGCTTTTGGGCTTTTTAAGTAAGATTTTGTAGAAATTCTACAAAAGGTCTAAGCGTTTAGCCTCGTCGTTTATACCGCGTACCTACTTACATCGAAGGACTGGAACAATTTGCCTGCTGCTGTCTTTCCGTCCGATTATAATTTAAGTGTCTTCAAGGCTAGAGTAAATAGGCTCTTAATAAACTAGTCTCTAGCCCAGTCGTGTTTCTTTAGTTACCCGCTGTTTAGTTAGTTAGTAATCGAGGCTAGGCCAGTAATCAAGTTTCCGCTAGCAATACCTGCTAGGGCTGTCCGTTTATTCAGAGTTACGGCAGCCCTGAAACGCAAAGGGTAACCCACTACCTACCCCAAAAATAAAGAGACAGTTAACTAAAATGATTGATTGTTGAAATTGATGCCTGTTTGTAATTATCATTTTTTTTTTACTATTTAGGTATATGGATATGTATAAGTAGGTATATATATAAAAGTATATTCGATACCTATAACAAAAAAGCAATTTTTAAAATTTTTGTCTGTCTGTTTATTCTGGCTAAACTTCGAAACAGCTGGACCAATTTTGTCGAATGTCGAAAAGAATTAGGGCTCTAACACAAGAAAAAACTTCTTGAAATTGAGACCAAATGGCATGGACAGGCCAATGGTTTGACATGGACGAAGTCGCAGATGCGAGCTAGTTATATATAACTATATTTTAATAATACCTAGGTATGTAGGTATCTTTGGAGTCTCAGTCCAATTTATTAAGTGCCACTAAATGCACTACAGTGTATCTAGGTAAAGTCCCAATTCCACTTCGTTCATGGGAGGATGCATCTGCCCTTCGCTCACATTAGTCGCCTCACTACCTCCATGGGAATAGGAGGCGTGGCCTATTCTTTAGAGGAAGCAACAAGGAGGACTTCTGTAGCTAGCTTAGAGGTTATCTGGACATACTTTGTTATTATAATAAGATTTTAGATCGAGGTTTTGTTATTAGACAGAAGCTGGTAGGTATTGTTGTTTTTTTTTAGGCAGGATATCATCCAATGCTTCTCCCGCTCTAAGGCGTGCTGGGAGGGCGTGTCAGACTTTTACTGACTAAAACTCATTCCTATGTTTCTTCTTTGCCTTGCGTTCCAGGACCCCGGGTTTTCCTTTCGGGAGCGAACCCATAGCTCCAGTTAGGCTTCGGCTCTGCTGGGCTCCTAAGGTTTTGGTATTCCTTTGAGACAGGTGTGGCACACTACGACTCGGGCTTGGTCCGGAAGGTTGTTAGACGGCAAGCTACTTATTGCTTGCCGTTCATAAGACTAATGGCAAGTCGGGATCCCGGTAGCTGGGGCGTGAGGAAGCCGTTCCCTTATGCGTACGGCCGCCTCCTTCGCGAGCATTAGGTACCTACTGCTTCGCAGAAGGAGGCGGCCGCCTGCCATTCTTTGTTGTTCCGGACCATGGCCTGTACCAGAGAGGTCGCTGCCGCCGTGGGGGCACGAGGACACGGTGGTGCTCTGATCAAGCTGGGCACACATCCATGGTTATTGTTGGTGGAAGGCGTTTAAGCAGAGATAGTGGTACAGTCCTTGACCTCCACTGAAGCAAATGAAAGAAGGTGGAGGTGGAAAAAATAAATTGATGAAAGTTACCCTGATAATTTCGAGAAAGGGTTTAGGTCAATTCTGCAATTCTCATCAATAAGAAAGAAGTTTATAAGGAATAAATATAAAATTTATGTTCAGCACAAACAATGGGCACACACAATAGGTATAGGGTTACAGCTGACACGCCTGTCTCATCATGCCCGCATTCAGAAAATTCCCAGGATCTTCATCAGAGCCCTTTTTTTCGTGGTGAAAGCATCGAAACACCACTCGATTACTTTGGAGATAAGTTCGGCGAGTGTGGGAGTTTTACCTCACTAAAACCACCCCGATGATCACCATCAGTACATAGAAGGGACCCTGTTTTCTCCTAAATGACTATTCCGGAAGCCCCTCTGTGCAACGCTTGTTACGGCACATCTCTGAGGAGACTGTACAGCGATCTATTCTATCATCAGAGCCTTTGGCACCATTTTCACTTCTTTTTTTTCGTCTGATGGTAGTCCCACAGCTTGCTTCTCACTTTAGATGGTTGGAACACCATTTTGCTGATGGATTGTAACTTGGAAAACACCGGAAAACGCAGCGTTGGTAGGCCCCCTACAAGGTGGACCGACGACCTGGTGAGAGTCGTGGGAATGCGGTGGATGCGAGACGCACAGGATCGGTCGTTGTGGAGACGCTTGGGGAATGCCTATGTCCAACAGTGGACGTCCTTCGGCTGAAATGATGATGATGACGATCGTAAGTTAGCGTAGGGCTAGGTAGGCTCACATGTCGTCGGTAAACTTAAACTAACAGGTGATTAATCATACGGCTGCACTTTCGACACGCGATTGCAAACCCCATAAATGTTTGACCACAGTTCTGCGAGGTATAGGCTCCACCTACTAAAATGCCACTGGCCTTGAACCACGGCCTTGGTTCTCTTGTGTATCACCTTTAAATTGGTCTTCTTCTTTTTTTCTCAGTCCTCTGCCGCTAGCGTGTTGCTTACCTCACTCTTGCACCGTATAGCCCGTTTAGAACCTATCAGATTTTTCTTGTCTTACTGAACCTCTGCGCACGGTTTTGCGCAGTTCTATCTTTGATGTGAGCCTCTTCAGGGTTTTTTTCAACTAGCTCGCCGTCAGACAAGGACGAAGCCCGGGTCGATGGCGCGTTGTGATCTAAAGACATAATTATTATGTCATAAAAATTAACGAGGTCTACTAGGACCGAAATCTGTCACGGCTGCGAGATTGTTCGAAACAGTTACCGCAGCCGGAAAGAGGAACGCGGGTGGGTAAAGTTAGTAAAAGTCTGATGTTCCCTCTCGCTCCATCCAGATTAGGAGGAGTTAGTTGATGATTTCCTACCACAAAACATAAAGCAGGGTCTTTTTTAACTATTATCGTAAACCAGGTACCAGGCTATTAACTGTACTGAAGTAATCGTCGTAATGCACACACATGTTGGTAGAAATAAATACGGAATAATCGCTGTCACCTATTATGATAACGATTATTGTGTATGTATGGAAATGGATAACGTCATCATCAATTTGGTCATCAACTCAGCCTATAGCAGTCCACAGCTGGACATAAATAGGCTTTCCCCATTTTGCACCATAAAAAAATTGACCTCTACTTTCCGCTTCCAATACCTACAGTCACAGCATTTTTTTAAACTCGTCCTGCCTGCGTACCTGAGGATCATTTATGTCAGATACAAACAAATATAAGAAATTTTTATAGTCATAGTAGGGACTTAAATATTAACTATAAATACTATTATACTAAACCTAACTATGTACATATAATACCAAATACACAATATACACACAGGCGTCGAAGTACTCCTCCACATTGTTGACATCCGGAAATGTGCGCAGAAGGTTGGCAGCATTGCCACGTTGAATGGCAATGCTAATTCATTGAGCGAAGAACGAGCCAGACCGCGGGTCACGCAAAGGGTCGATCAGTCGGCGTGACATTTCCTTGAAAAGGAGACGTATGTATGTATACCTTAGGTATTTATTTTATATTATTTTATTTTAATAAGTAGGCACAGTGACAGACTACAGATTTAGACAATCAGCACAGTTAAACACAACATACAATACATAAATCTGAAGTCCAATTATTACTGTACACAGCACTCAAAGTTTAATATCCTTCAGAAACAGAAGAGACACAGTAAAGTGAAGTATTATGGAGAAAATGTAGCGATTTTTGAGACTCAATTTGCTAAGTATTTACCTGAGTGTATTTTTTTTTAAATTCGGTACTGTGTTTTTTCTCAAAATGATAGGTGGCGCTGTTCGTACTATACCTTTTTGCTGAGTGATGTTTTTTGGTATAATTAGCCTAGACCGTCCGCTTTCCATTCATTACATATTGGGGAGTGTGCGTCGGAATTGCATAATTTAATTCCACCAAACTCGTTCCATCATCGGACCACCAGACGTATGTCCGGCGATGCGCCAGGCGCCACCGGTACTTAGTACATAGTGGACATCCCACCCATACCTACTTAAAAAACTTTTTGGGAACACATTCATTGTCCATACAGCTAGGCGGTGGAATTCCCTGCCGGAGTCTGTGTTTCCTGATAGCTACAACCTAAGAGTCTTAAGTCAAAAGTTAGATTAGTCAGAAGTTAGATTACTCCTAGGCAAGTGTGCTCCATCGCCGACCACATCGTCGTTTTCCATCATTCCTTGGATCGGCGTTGTTTGTACTGTGCGAGACAATTTTATCATTGGCTTTATTTACGTTATGATGAAAGTAGGGATGGTCGAATTAGAACTACAAGCTTAGCATAAATTAATATACTTTGCTTTCTAGTTTGACTGATCATTCCCTTGTTTTCTTCGCAAAATAAGAACAAAGCAGATACATTGGAGACAATTATCGAGCGGCAGGTAGGTGCCAAGAATGAAGTCACGTTAAGTACCTACCTTTCTGGTAAGTACCAAGTTGTTGGCATAACAATTCATCTAGTCTAAAAATAACAGTCGGTCAAATTTCAAAAAACATTTTTGATATCACTCATAGAAATGTAAATTATCACACAAAGAAATAAATCAAGTCTATTGAATATCATAAATAGATGCACAAAGATAATATTATAGCAAAGATATCAAAAACACAAAATCTTCCGTTCATTCCTTATTCAAAAATTCAAACCTACACACACACATTCACAATAATCCCCGTCCCTAATGTAAGAGCGAGACGAGGAGAAGGGGCGTGGGCGTGTCCATCCACAAGTGGTGAGACAGCAATACATCTCTTCGAGTTTATGCGATCCTGGTACCATGACGTCAGTCTTACCTGCGGGAGAAACGCGCCGGCCGACGGGTGGCGGTGCTGTTTTGAATTTGTGATCAGTTTTATGATAATTATGAATATAAGAATGCAAAAAAATATATAAATATCTATAAGAAGTGGTAAAAAAAATGGATGAGACCTGAGAAATACAGATTATAATATGAAAATATTGTCCAATAATGTTATAAAAATCAAACAAGACAGCAATGAGATAAATAAAATGAATACTGTACGACACATCTCGTCTTTGCGTGAAATAATACCTCGAAAATATAATCTTATCACTTCAGATAGACACAAATAACAAAAGATGCCGTAGAAACAAACACAGGAATGGATGTTTGATGGAACAATCAGTTAAAAGAATACCAAAACAAAAGTCTTCAGAATAGCCTCAAATGGGCCGCCCGTGTTGATCGCTGTTTATTAATACTCACTAATATTTGCTAACAAACCCATTCAGTTTGCTAATGATAAATTATGAATAATATTATCATAACCCCGATTCATGGACTTTTAGATCACGTTTACGAAAACATTTCTAAAGATCATCGAAAGAATCCCAAATGACATAAACATATTCCAATTTTAAAACATATTTACGGCACAATTTATTATAGCTACTATCTTCTTTAGGTAATATTGGTAAAACGGTAAAAATAAAAAATATGATTGATTAACAGTCAGCAAGATTAACAAGCTATTTGTAACTGATCTAGAAAATTTATTGGCCTTTTATTTATAATTTTGTCATTAGACGAGTAGAAGATGCCTGTAATATTGATTCAGACTGGGTATTTTTGGTGTGTGTATTTTACGTTAATTTGATTACGTGTTCTGTTTTTTATGAATTGTATTGTGTTATGCCAGAGCTCATATGACTGATTAATCAAAATCTGTATTTTCCTTATTTACCACATATCCCATTTTAATAAACGAGTCTTTTTACCTAGACGATACGACACGATGATCGTTGCACTCTTTGGAATTGACCTCAGGAACGTCAAGTTGAAAACGGTCTCCATTAAAATGAATATCTACTATAGTAATAGTTATTCAATAAATGGAAAATACACTAGTTTTTTCTGGTGTGCTTAACAATAAAATTTATTGGAAGGGTTTTTTTAAATGGTCGCAGTAGTCGACAAAATCTGTGACCCGCGTCACCAGTGAATATTTTTGTCGGTTCTTCATTAGTAGACTCAAGCTTTTCTCCGAAGATTATTTTCGGATGTCTATTGACAATGACATCGGTAGAGTTGTCCAGCGTCGGAATAAAGTGCAATATAATTCGGTGTTTCGTATGCATGTCCGGCCAAATAAGAGACATTTTTTAGTTGTTTTGTCTATCAAGAAGGTTCCTAAGCAGCGTTGACGGCATCGGGAGGAAGCTAAAACCATTAATGTGAGAAGCCCAGGACTAGTCGACGTGGTGCCGCTAAAGGGGGATGAAGATAGGTCCAGCAGTGTGAACATCTATCGACTAAAATAATGATGATAAACAATCGGACAGGACTAAAATAGTAGATACGGTCTTCAGAGATTTTATACATTCTTCTGCTAATACCTAGTATAGTTAGAGATCTAATGGATACGAGTTAAAGAGTGGTATTGGTGACCGGTTTGAAAAACTGGTCCTTAGGTCCGAAAATCTAGTTTGTTCACTTGTAGACTCTTGTTGATATTTAGTCTAATCCTGGAGTTAAATGAGACGTTAATATACTGAAATATCTTTAAAGTCGGTTCAGGAATTTGTAACTAATTTAGACATGGTCCAGGTGTGTGCAATTCTACATCGAAGAATATAATTTACTGAGCCAACGGTCACAGTAATAGTTTATTTTTTTGTTTTGTCATTAATGGCAATAGACACAGTCAAAGACATAGTCATTCTACAGAAACTGGAATATTAAAGCCTATGATAATTAAAAAAAAAATTAAGTATTGTTTCCGGTGTCAGAGAGAGACAGAGCTATACAGGCCATCTAGCACTATCTCTTTCTTACATCGGATCATGATGATTTTTTAATGGCACGTTAATCCTGACTGCTGACGGCTTCGGATGTTCGAAGGAGTCGCAGCCCTGGAATGAAAAGTGCAATTGAAGGTGAGTTTTAGTCAGTGAGTCTGACACTCCCTCTCCACTTGGAGCGAGAGAAGTTATTTGATGATTTCCTAACCCAATGTTGCTTGTTTCGTTTTCCTGGCCTGTTAAATATTTATTCTTGTTATGCTATAATATTCTTATATAAACTGTTCATATTTTTCAGTAACAGGAGAGCAGAACCTACAAATAGGAAACTGCAGACTTTATTATGATGAACAGAGCTTAGGTTTTCCTCAAACTCAAATTTGAAAGATCGGTAGAGGATTATTTTTTCCATAAATTAATTCAAGGCGATGCTGAATAAATCATTACTAGTTTTTTTGCATGAAGATGGAAGTAATAGACGCTGCGTAGGTGTTTATTGCAATGCGGATATCACACTAAGATAATAAATACGGTGCCTCAAACACACAGCCAGTTCGCCAATGCCGCAAACGCTACTCGACCAAAATAAACGTCACGTCAGTCATAAACTGCGTTTCTTACTCACAAAACGTGCCCGTGTTATCGTGTACATGAATTTATTAAGCAGTCAAGGTGACGATCGATGAGGTCGCGCCTGCGCTGAACGCGCCATACCACGTGGCTGTCAACAGATGGCGGTAGCTACCACTGCGCATGCCTCATAATATTGAACGCACGCACACACGTCTACGCAAGCCGTCCATACACACTGTAACACTCTGACATAAATCATATGTTGTTCGCTCCTAACCATACGGCTTCAAATTACCTCTGCGGCGCGTAATGACGCAAGTGACACGTCCTCTTCAATTCTGAAGCGTATATTGATCAATATAAAGTCCAATTTTGTTTGGCGTTTGTTTCTTGTAGTAACAGAAGTGGACGAGTGAGCTAAGTGTCTCACAGCAAGCAACCGTGGACGTCAATTACCGTCTTTATCTGGTTGCCGTTTACGGGACAGCATACCGCTTGTGGATTCAACGGAGTATTTCAACATTCCTGCTTTCAAGATTTTCGTGGCAAAACATGACTTTAAATGGAATTGATTGGTTGGTGGAGTTTTTATGTCTTAGGTCTACGTTCCTTTAATGTTGAATCTTTGATAATCCGCTTTTCAGTAATAAATAATCTTGTATCTATCTAAATTGGTCTATAAAAAGTAGTCATCAATCATGCCGTGTTACTAGAAACTTGTCATATGATTAGAATATGTTTTATTTGATTCTGAGATTAGGGATTGGTAGAGCGTATATTATGTTTTTTATTGGAAACAATGAAATATTGGTCTCTGTTATGGCCTTTTAATATTAACTGGTGCTGTAAATCAAAAATTCATTAAGACAATATCTGTTCTTTATAGAATGCAGAAATACCTACCTACTATTCTACAAGAAGGATAAATAACAGAATTCATCAAAACAGGTAATAAATAAAGATGTTTGGCTATGCCCTAATTGAATTCTTCATCGAAATTAAAATCAAATTGGAACAATAAAACTGTGTTTTTGACTTCCTTTGAGGCATTGAAAGAGAAACAATCAATTAAAATAAAGATCTAAAGAATATACGAAATTAAAAATGAGACAGATTCATTCAAAATAAGTCATACATTTTGTCGTAACATGTCTTTTCTCCGGCAAAAGGAAACTACACTAACAATCATGGAAAACAAATCATAAAAACTTCGCATTCCGAAACTCATAAAGGAATACTGAAATAAAAATAAGTACACAGTCAGCAATGAATGTGAACCAGGAACTGCGAAATAGCAGTCCCCAACAAAACTCCATACTTAATGGCGGCTATGGGAAGTCTGCAAAGTTCTACGAGCGAACAATTTATGTGTTGGCTTTGCCAAGTTTGTCCGTGACAAAGTTGAAGCAGTTAATAAAGATACTTGAAAGCACTTTGCATTTTCATTGCACGAAAACCATTTTCATTAAATGGTCGTCTTTAAATTTTAAACAACTAAATAGTTGCAAACTGATTGTTTCGGTTGAGTATGAAGTTGTCGAGGGCCACTCTGAAAGAGTATTTCTAAAAGTTTTAAATTTCTTAAATATTTTAAATAAACCAACAAAATAAAAAATAAACAAAAGCAGAGCAAAAAAGAGATCAGCCA